>CM038008.1:7344961-7944961 GCA_021234005.1 Nephelium lappaceum
GGGGAGTATAAAAACTAAATAAATAAAAGGAACTCATTCATCCACAATTTGGAATTTACTTGATATAATTGTGAAACACAAACAGTTCCGACAAGAAATAAGTTCTACGCAACTCACCTCATCAGGGAGGAGATTAAATATAGTTTGTAAGGGCCCCGATTTTTGATGGACCAATGTAGGCTCTTGTTTATCCAAAGATACCCTCCTCTGAACATTAGCTCCGGTATATCCATTCATGTACCTGCTATTTCAAGTTTGTCAAATTAATTGGACAAGAATAACATTGACGACAGTAAAAATGAAACCACATTAACCAATATCGTAAGATAAACTTCTTAAATTCTTGAAAGGTATTATACTCAATCACCAGCCCCACATTTAACAAATTAATGTATATTACAATTTACAAATTCCACATGGTACAAACTCCAAGTGTCATGAATTAAAAAGAAAAATTGTACTCAACATAATTAAAAGGAAATGTTTTAATGTGAATAACCATGAAACATAGATCACAAGCAAAAAGAAAATGTTAAAATCAAATATACTAAGATAATATTTGGAAGAATTTATAGTGAGTTGCACAGTATTAATATGGAGACAAACCTGACAAGCAGTAGAAAGTTTTCATTGGTCTCTGGTGGGAACAAAACAAAGTCCAAAAATGTACAAGAGACACAACTGTCCGTTAAACACATAAGAATTGAGGGAACAATTACAAGATGACAGCATTTTCTTTTTTTTCATACCAATAAGTTTTTTTTTTCTTTTTTTTATGCCAGCGAATGCCCTATTATCTGTTCAATGTCCATCTCTCCTTTTTGAACCCCCAATTATTATCTCTACAAACCTAATCAAACATGTTCCCAAAAGTACATATTCATTTATTTTTCAAAAACTTGGCTTAAATCTGAGTCTAACCATACAGCCTTGAAAGATCAGACATATATATAAAATTCTACGCTCAAAATTATAAGATCTAAAAAATTATAGCCACAAAAGCATAGAACAAAAAAACTTAAACCATATATGCCTTGAAAAAAAAAAAAAGAAAACCTTGACCATATATGTTAACAAACACTAAGGCATTACAAATAAAAATCACAACCCCAACTATTCAGCTTACAAATTCTAGACAATTAGGTATCTTCCAGAAACCTAACCTGCATTCACAGAAAACCTAGATGTACTGTTCTTTAGCCCATGATTCAAAAATTGACAATGGTGGCTTAGAAATAATGATTGACAATGGCCGTGTTAGCAATGATAAAATGAGATGTAAATTTGCTTCTAGTTTGCTTGTCCCATAATCTAAATGACAACTGAAATACCATAACCATATGAAGAGTAATTTAAAAAAACAGTTACAAGCTACTGCCCATGCTTAAAAAATTAGTAAATGGAAAACAAATCAAATAACCTGAATCGCTTTTCTGAACAACAAGTAATCATAGCATAAGGATCTGATGTGCCATTCAAATTTGCACCAATGAGATTTTGAGCCGCCAACAATTCCACCTGAAAAACGGAGCACAAAAATATTATTGTCAACAAGAAGGAAAATCCATAGCATGAACTGAAAAAATAAAATTTAACACAATGCTAACTCTCTATGTTACAGAATTCATAAGAAGGATAACTAATACGCAGACAGAGAACCTTAATTATATATGCAGAATTTGTTTCTGCCACTTCTTTAAGATGGACCATCTACAAAATAAGTGCAGAACTACTTGTCAAAGAAGTGAAAATTTATTCCACGAAACAAGCAACGTGCAGCATATTGAGTATAACAGCATATTTAGAATTGAAGAAAAAAAAATCATTGACTCCATAACAAAGAATAATATTCAATCCTAAAATTTTACCTATGCAAACAAGAACAATGTATCGTTTCGCTCAATAACTAATTCCATTCTCATTTTACACAATCTTTGAAATATAGTAATTTAACATTATTTTTATCAAATTCGTACGAAGTCCAATAACATCTGATTAACAGAGAATATGATCATATCATATCCATGACAATAAATTCTGAACAACACCACCTTTTAGTACTCATTGAGGCATACATTGAAACAGTTACCGTAATAACCATATAAAGGACATTCAATATCCACACATGTTATGCATAAATTATCATGTGAAAATTGAAAGCAAACCTGGCAAGACTTCGTTGCCAAGTCAAGACTCAAGACAGCTCGTCTCTCATTGTCATCAAGCTCTTCCACAGACATTCGAGCATTTTATAGCGGCCTCCATGGTACTCGAAGACTGCCGTCGTCATCTCACTCCTCGTCGACCTATCATTTCCGTTAACAGAACAACGAAAAGGATTCATTACTCGCTTCAAAACTTCGACTTCTCTTGGATGCCAAATGTGTGTGTGTCTTCGTCTCCTTTTCGCAGCGAAACCAGAATTGTTTCCAAGAATCCTAATTGGATCCGATTATCTAATAGACTCTGAAAATGGTAGTTTCAACAAAAAAAAAAATGAAAAAAAAAAAAAAAAGTGATGCTTTGACAATCGAGAAATAAAAATGAAAATGGTAGTTTCGAAATATCGTTTAAGAAATTGGAGACCCAAAAATTTCCAACTAAATTATTAGAATTGAAGGAAATTTTTATTTTATTTATATTGATTTTATTATTATTTATTTAATTATAATTTTATAATACATTGTTATTACTTCCGAATTCTATTACTATTTTATAATACATTATTATTACTTCCGAATTCTATTACTTACTTATTATGCTATTGTAACTATAAATACTTAATTTTATTTTAAAAAAAAAAACCATAAATACTTAATTAATTTAAAAAATTTTCATAATTATTAATAGCATATCTTATATGATTGTATTTAAAAATAAAAAATTATTAATATTGATAAATCATTATGATTAACTAACATAACTTTTAATTATAGAATAATATAACAAATATTTTTTCATTTTTAATAAAAAATTATTAATATTGCACATTTTTTGCACATGAACAAAGGCAAAATTGTAAATAGATGGAAATTGTTTTTTTTTTTTTTTTTTTTTTTTTTTTTTTTTACGTTTGCAAATTCAAACCACGTGCCCCGCCCGGACCCATTCTCGGTTTACCATTAATAATAATAATAATTATATATTATTTTATTTTTTATTTTTTTATGTTTGCAAATTCAAACCACATGCCCCGCCCGGACCCATTCTCAGTTTACCATTAATAATAATAATAATAATATTATTATTATTATTTTATTTTTACGTTTGCAAATTCAAACCACGTGCCCCGCCCGGACCCATTCTCGGTTTACCATTAATAATTATTAGTGGGCTCTTAAAAAAAAAATTTATCAGTGGTCCAAATGTCATGCATGATGTTAATGGTGAAATACTTGTCACCATTTTGCCCTCCATTTCACTACAATTCAACACTTAACAATTTCAACTTCACATGTAACTTTATTTTCTCTCTAGTTAATCCATTTTATCATGCTCATTCATGAAATCTCCTTGATCACTAAGGTTTATCATATAGTTTAATAACTTATTACACCATTTTTCGAATTTCGAATTTAATTCCGGTCAATTCAGAAACTTTTACTAGAATTCGATTATATTCGTAAAATTCAATCAATTTTGTTATTCCATGAATGAGGGCAAGCTTGTATAATATCTCCAACCAATTGAGTTATTAATGTCATTTCCTTGAAATTTCATCAACGCTATTTGTATTATATATTTTAATTAACCATCATATCATTTTTTGAATCCGAAATCATTTCCATAAACTCAATTTCACATGCTTATATATTAAATTCTGTTCACCCCTAAATAAATTTCAAAAATATTCCATGGTCATCCAACCATCAAATTGACCACGAAATACTCTGATTGGGTATCTTAGCTCTCAATTCCTTGTTTTGAAAAAAATTCAAATGAATTTAAAATCAACAATATTCACTATTCTTCCATTAAGGGTATTTTCGTTCGATTGTCTCTGGAGCTTTTAAAATCTACTCAAACGGACTCATTTTGATCCGTTTCAATTTCCTTAGGCTCTATTACTTATTCCGAAACTTTTGATTTGCGGGGTCCGCTTTCGAAAAAATCACTATTCATATGGATACCATTCATCTGAAAACACTATTTATCCGAAAATACTATTCATCAAGAAAATGTTATTTATTATAGAGATATGAGTTTCTGGGTTCTACAATTGTAGTACCATACCTTTGCAATGCTCATACTTTTTCCTTTACAATACTAGTTAACGGAAAAAGCGCATTACAGCCACTTCTTTAAGATGGACCATCTACAAAATAAGTGCAGAACTGCTTGTCAAAGAAGTGAAAATTTATTCCACGAAACAAGCAACGTGCAGCATATTGAGTATAACAGCACATTTAGAATTCAAGAAAAAAAAATTATTGACTCCATAACAAAGAATAATATTCAATCCTACAATTTTACCTATGCAAACAAGGACAATACATGTTTCGCTCAATAACTAATTTCATTCTCATTTTACACAATCTCTGAAATATAGTAATTTAACATTATTTTTATCAAATTGTACTAAGTCCAATAACATTGGATTAACAGAGAATATGATCACATATCATATCCATGACAATAAATTCTGAACAACACCACTTTTAGTACTCATTGAGGCATACATTGAAACAGTTACCATAATAACCATATAAAAGACATTCAATATCCATACATGTTATGCAATAAATTATCATGTGAAAACTGAAAGCAAACCTAGCAAGACTTCGTTGCCAAGTCAAGAAAGCTCGTCTCTCATTGTCATCAAGCTCTTCCACAAACATTCGAGCATTTTATAACGGCCTCCATGGTACTCGAAGACTGTCGTCATCATCTCACTCCTCGTCGACCTATCATCTCCGTTAACAGAACAACGAAAAGGATTCATTGCTCGCTTCAAAACTTTGTCTTCTCTTGGATGCCAAATGTGTGCGTGTCTTCGTCTCCTTTTCGCAGCGAAACCAAAATTGTTTCCAAGAATCCTAATTGGATCCGATTGTCTAATTGACTCTGAAAATGGTAGTTTCAAAAAAAAAAAAAAAAAATTGTGATGCTTTGACAATCAAGAAATAAAAATGAAAATGGTAGTTTCGAAATATCGTTTAAGAAATTGGAGACCCAAAAATTTCCAACTAAATTTTTAGAATTGGAAGAAATTTTTATTTTATTTATTTTATTTTATTATTATTTATTTAATTATAATTTTATAATACATTATTATTACTTCCGAATTCTATTACTTACTGATCATGCTATTATAACTATAAATACTTAATTTTATTTAAAAAACCATAAATACTTAATTAATTTAAAAAATTTTCATAATTATTAATAGCATGTCTTATATAATTTGTATTTAAAAATAAAAATTTATTAATATTGATGTATCACTAAATGATTAACTAACATAAGTTTTAATTATAGAATAATATAACAAATATTTTTTCATTGCATAACAAAAAGAATGCTATTGCTCAATGTTATAAAATCCAAGACTTGTTTGTGCTACAAATCAGTATGTTCTAAAAAATATTTTAAAACGTCTTGACTAAAGATTATAATATTATTAAATTATTATTTTTATTATCATATAAACAAACGAACTCGCGAATGATGTAGATATATAGACCTGTAGAAAAGAAACAATAATTAAAAAAAAAAAAAATTGAGAATAGTTGGAAAATGGAAGGAAAATAGAAAATCAGGTTGCATTGCACATTTTTCGCACATGAACAGAGGTAAAATTGTAAATAGATGGAAATTGCTTTATTTTTTTTACGTTTGCAAATTCAAACCACCTGCCCCTCCCGGACCCATTCTCGGTTTGCCATTAATAATTATTAGTGGGCTATCACCAAAACAAATAAAAAACAAAAAAAATTATTAGTGGGCTAAAAGGGGAGTCCAAATGTCATGCATGATGTTAATGGTGAAATACTTTTCAACAAAGAAACTCCAACAATATAGTTTACACTGACCACTGAATATTTGCTCACCATGTACGTCAGCACGATCCAACCAACCACAAAACCTCACGCCTCCTATAAATACACAATTTAACAGGGCCTCATGCACTCGCTCACGCCTCAACACACATCATTTTAAGCACATTGTTAACGTAACATCGGAAAAGAGAAGATCAATGGGGGAACCATCAACAGAGCAAATGCACCCGAAGAAGGCCTTTGGATGGGCTGCCAGGGACTCCTCTGGTGTTCTCTCTCCCTTCGATTTCTCCAGAAGGTGCTTCCTCTTAACTTGTTTCTTTAATCATGGTCCGTTTTGTTAGCATTGACATTATTTTGAATTACGTACAATGAATAATTCAAATACATGCAGGGAACGGCGAGAGAAGGACGTGACACTTCAAAGTGCAGTATTGTGGGATATGCCATTCAGATCTTCACATGGCTTAAAAACGAATGGGGCACTTCTACTTACCCTCTTGTTCCTGGGTATGTTTGATTAAGTATTGTACTTTAATTATTTGTATTGTTGTGTCGTTGTATGAACAAAGAAGAGCGTGAATAATAAGGAGAACGTTCTAATGTGCCTGGCCCATTTCATTTGTATTTTTTTCAATTCATCTTTTTAAAAATGCCCTTTGAATATGGAAATTCTAGGAAGTAGCAAAAGTGGAAGATGTTTTCTATGGAAATTTACCATATTTCTATTATATAAAGAAAAGTATGAAAGCAAATGAAGACACAAAAATTCAACCTACGGCTGCGAGCCACAAGCTATCAATGTCAGCCGGCCTAGCTAACACTCTAAATCCAATCAATTTTTCTAACCGACTTTGAAGCAGTGACCCCTTTTTTGTCTTTTCTTTTTTTTTTTTTTTTTTTAAGTTGTAGGATTCACACGTAATTCTAAATGGTTAATTTGTATCCAATAGGAACTAACATATACAGACCACATATGGTCAAAATACACATTTTTTCTAAATAAAATTAGGTAATGGATTGATTGATGCCTTGTTTCTCCTGCTAGTCAAAATATAAATTTTTCTGAATAAAAGTGGTAATGGAGTTATGCATACTTTTAATATATATATATATAGTTGAACATTGAAATAACTCTTTCTTTTAAATTTTCCTTGTAAATGGTTCTAATTAAAAGAACAAAGACACGATTTACATAAGTATACTCTATAAATCGTATGAGAAATGTATGTGACTTGAAAGGATTTCGACAATGCAGGCATGAGATTGTGGGAGTAGTGACAGAGGTTGGAAGCAAGGTAGAAAAGTTCAAAGTTGGAGACAGAGTGGGTGTAGGCTGCATGGTTGGATCATGTCACTCTTGTGATAACTGTGCCGATAATCTTGAGAATTACTGTCCCAAATGGTACTTACGTATGGAGCAAAATACTATGATGGAACCACCACATCGGAGGCTACTCTGACACAATGGTTGTTGACGAACATTTCGTGGTCCATATTCCGGACAACCTTCCTCTGGATGTTGGAGCCCCTCTTCTTTGTGCTGGAATCACAGTATACAGTCCCCTGAGATACTATGGACTAGACAAACCTGGAATGCATGTGGGTGTCGTTGGGTTGGGCGGACTAGGCCATGTTGCAGTTAAGTTTGCAAAAGCTATGGGTGTTAAGGTTACTGTGATTAGTACCTCTCCTAACAAGAAGACAGAAGCTATTGAACACCTTGGTGCCGACTCCTTTTTGGTTAGTCGTAACCAAGATGAGATGCAGGTAATTTGGTTTGAGCAGTTTTTGTTGTTAATACTACACTTGTGCTCCTGAATTTAGTAAGTTGGTTAGTTCATGTTTTTAATGTTGTCTATGTTTCCTGTGCAGGCTGCATTGAATACAATGGATGGAATTATTGACACAGTCTCTGCACCACACGCTATTTTTGCCATTGATTGGATTACTAAAAACTAATGGAAAGCTTGTCTTGTGGGTGCGCCGGAGAAGCCACTAGAGTTACCAGTTTTTTTCCTTTGCTAATGGGTGAGCATATTATAATACTGTCGACTTGAAACTGTAGCTAAATTTATTCTGCTTTGGATTTTTACGTAGCTGACAATTGTAATGGAATACAGGCAGGAAAATAGTGGCAGGTAGTTGCATAGGAGGGATGAAGGAAACTCAAGAGATGATTAATTTTGCAGCCAAACACAACATATCAGCTGACATTGAGGTCATACCAATTGATTACGTTAATACTGCACGGAACGTCTTTTGAAAGCAGATGTCAAATATCGATCTTGTTATTGATATTGAAAAAACATTGAAGTCTACCTCTTAAATTTGATGCTACAAGTCTACATATATCTAGATTTAGAATACGAGAGTATGTAATTTAAAAAATTATTACGTTTTGCACCACTGTAGTAGTTGGAAGGATTTGTATCTTGAAAAATGAATGATTGAATGAAATTATTCATACATGGAAATTCGAAATATATAGCTTTTCTGGGTGTGGTTTCTAAGTTAAATAGCTTACTACCTTGTTCTATCTGCATTGACTTATAATGTGCCCAAATTAATTAAGCATGCAAATTGGCCTTCAATCTTCTTTACTCTCTTACAGATTGCTATAGAAGAACCAATGGAACGATGCACTGCTTATTTTATCTGAAACATATCTGGCTAGTTTTTTTTTTATTTTTTATTTTTTTAAAAAATGGTCTAGCTTTAACTCTAGTACTTAGAATTTCGCTTACTTTATTATTATAGTTAAGAGGGTTTATTTATATTAAATTCAATCTATGCCTTAGTGCTAAACTTCAATACTTTCTTATCAGTTTCCTTTAAAGTATGTTGATGTATGTCAATAATACATACATTCTCCTTTCTTTCTCTCTCTTTTTTTTTTTTTTTTTGTTTTTTGTTTTGTCTTTTCTTTCTTTAACTAACACAACACTGCACTTCAAATGTTATGGTAACATAAATCAAATCAACCCAATTTAACAAATGTCGGGTTGATTTAGATTGGTTGAGTAGTTCTCGCTCTAAATTTAAAAATAACCTGTTTTCTAAAAAATTATTTTTAATACATTCTAGATTTCACTGGATTCATTACAAATCTGAATTGACTATACTTATATTGCATTTGATTCCATTCACTTATAAATGAATTACACTTAGATTTCAATGGTATCCACCTTAAATCTGGATTGAATACACATAAACTTTTAATAATGTTTTTAAATTCTAATGAATTCTAATTGAATACACCCTATTATTTTGTATATATAGAATTCATATCAACCATTTTTGGTAGACTTTTGATAACTAATATCAATATAATGTTTTATTATATTATTTATATGTATATTTGTTGATACAAAATTGTCCTCAGGAATTACACCAACAGTAATGTCATAATTCTAACTAAGACATCAAATACAAATTGATTTGCAGAGTAACTCCTTTGATAGCTCAGAGAGTCTGGCCCTTGAGACAGTAGGTTGTAAAAAGGGAGAGAGGGTATGGACTTTGGGATTGAGACACTTTCTCCTCTTCCACCAGTTTCTGCTTATGTTTCCCCACAAAACAAGTAACAGGTTTGGTGCTTTACAAGTGAAAACTCTCCAACGCTCAAGTCAGCTGATTGTCGCAAGGAAGCTCCCCACGGTAAGAATTGAGGGATATTTTGAAGAGTTTTAAAGGAAATAAGATGTATTTAACACTTGACAAGCTAAAAATTGGATCTAATATTTTTTCAAAATCTTTCCCAAAAGAGGTTTCTCACATACTAGTTCGTTCTCTGCCCATTTTTCCAAAACGTATGTCTTTGATGAATAGTTATCTCTTATATACTGTGTTACCTGTGCTCAGGGGGCTTGATGGTCATTTCGCCTTCCCCTAATACAATTAGACTCTTGCCAACCTCCTCTTACTATAATTCTATTGTGTTGCCCAACTCCTTTTTTTTTTTTTTTTTTTATCTTTTTCACTTTCCAACCTTACTATGAGCTGTAAAGCCTTATTTGAGACTGTTTTACGGTGGTGGTACACTTCTTTTTGCTAGTTGATCTACTTTTGGGGATAGGTAACACGCTGTGGGCGTTTCTTTTTATCGAGATCTGTCACTTCTACACTATGTCAGTGTCGCGTTTTGCATTGCAACTTGCCTCCTATTGGTACTTGAAATGCTTTGCTGGCTAGAGGAGATGGTCCTTCCTTTGGAGATTTCCCCCATTTTGGTGAAATGACACAAGCCTTTCCCGCTCCTTTACTCCCCAATGGACGTTTGGCTTTGGGCTTTGGCCTCGCATTTGAATTTATCATCCTTGGTCTTATCTTTGTAAATCAATTTTAGGAGTTTTGACAAACTATTTTAATTGGGCTAAAGGAATCAATTGATTTTAGGTTTCTTCAATTGATCTTCAATTAATTTTTGGAGATACCAAATTTCCCCGAAACAATATTCAATTATGAATAAATTAATTTTTATTTTAAAAATATCTCAAAATCACTTTGAATTAATAAACATTGCAAATGAACCAACGATTTAGGACGTATCTAATAGGAACTTTTATATATGTATATAATAGGAACTTATATATGTATGTATGTATCTATGTATGTATGTATGTACATACATATATGTATGTATGTACATACATACATATGTATGTGTATACATATATACACATATGTATGTATATGTATACATACATACATATGTATGTATATGTATACATACATACATATGTATGTATGTATATCTACATTCACATATGTATGTATGTAATGTATATATACATACATACATATTATGTATGTATGTATGTATATATGTATGTATATGTATATACATACATATACATACATACATACGTATATGTATGTACATACATATATACATAATACATACATATATACATATACATACATACATATATGTATGTACGTATTGTATGTATATGTATATACATACATATATGTATCTATGTATGTATACATATACATACATATATATATGTATGTATGTATGTATGTATGTACGTATGTAGTATCTATGTATGTATACATATATATACATATATATGTATGTATGTATGTATGTATGTATGTACGTATGTATGTATACATATATGTATGTATGTATGTATGTATATATATGTATGTATGTATGTATGTATACATATATGTATATGTATATGTATATATATACATACATATATACATACGTACATATGTATATACATGTATATGCACACATACAAACACGTGGGTGCGTGTGTGTGTGAATACATAGATCTTACATACATAGATACATACATATATAAATTCATATATATATATGATACATTCTAGCATGCACTTGACAAATATATATATATATATATGAATGCATTCTAAAATATGTGATTGTAATTTATTATATGTGATTACAACTAAACATGTGAGATTACAATTAGTATATATGATCACATTACTTATTGTAATCAAACATATTTATTTATAATCACATGTAACAAATTATAATATACATTTTAGAATGAAATCACTTTTTTTTTTTTTTGGTTCAAATATATGCATACTCAAGTGTACTCAAGGACTATATATATGTATATGTATATGTATCTATTTTTTTTTCTAATTATATAATTCACACATAATTTTAAATGTTTGTATCTAATAGGAACATACATACATACATATTTATGTGTGTGTATGTAGGTGTCGTCTACAATACATGCGGAATATCGATACACTTGATCTAATTATATTCCAAAATTTCTAATTATATTTTATTATATTTGATTACAACTAAACATGTCTGTTACAATCTATAAATATGATCTAACTGTCGATTATTGTAAATCTGATCTTACTCTTTTAGTTGATAAATTACAACTAGTAATTTTATAATCAATGAATATAGAGGGAGCAGGCTTGAATAGACACACATATATTCATTAATACCTTTGTTTCTCTATCTAGTCAAAATATACAATTTGTCTAAATATAGGAGTATGCTTGAATAGACACCACAATATATATGTGTGTGTAATCAAGCCTGTTTCTTCTATATTCATTGTACCTTTTGTTTTTGTCTAGTCAAACCCTTTTTCTAAATATGGAAGAAGGAGGCTTGCAATAGACACCATTATATATATGTGTGGTAGAGAAATAAAGGTATCAATGAATATAGGAGTTAGCTTGAATAGACACCACGACGTATATGTAGGTAACAACAAACTAATTCTTGTGACAACAACCTCGCTCAATCTCGACCATTCAATTGCTCACATCAGGAGTTGTAACATATTGTGAATCTCATCATTGAATGCTAATTAGAATGACGATTTTGATTTGATTATAACTATAGTGCCAACATAGATACCAAACATTAAATAAATAAGCCCATTTAAAGATAGAAAACATGCCCCTCATCACATAATCGGTTCAATTCAACAATTTATTCTGAATCTCATCATGATGCTGATTAGGATGACAATTTTGATTTGATTATAGCTAACGTGCCAACAGGGATACCAAACATTAGATAAATAAGCCCTTTTTAAAATATAAAGCATACCCTTATCACATAATCTGTTCAATTCTAGGGCCGTCTAACTCTAGCTAAAGAAGAATAACTATACATACACTCATCGGTTAAGAAGATTTTTTTTTTTTTTTTAGGTTTTTATTGTAAGAGTAAATATTTATTAGGGTTAGATTATAATAATTTAAATTTTTGATTTTAAAAAAAATAATTTTAATATCTATCCATTAATTTTCACTCAATGTAATAGTGAACAATGAATAAATTCAAGGTGGATAACAACCTTTAGATTAAGTAAAAGTGGATAAATAATTGTTAAAGTCAGTTTTTTTAATTCATGTTTAAAATTAATATAACCTAATCCTATTATTATTATAAAAATATATTTTTAGAAAAGTATATTTAATCTAGGATTTATTAGAGTTTGATGGATTTTAAAGCATCTCGACTAACAATTATTATTTTTATTATTGTATAAACAACGAACTCAATTATGATGTAGACATATAAAAATGTAGAAAAAAACAAAAAAAAAAAAAAAAAAAGAGAATAGTTGAAAAATGGAAGGAAAATAGAGGTTGCATCGCACATTTGCACATGAACAGAGGTAAAATTGTAAATATATGGAAATTGATTGATCTTTATTATGTTTTCAAACTTCGGAGGGGCACATGGCCCATCTCGGACCCATTCTCTATTTACTATTAATAATTAGGGAATATTTCAATATAGTCTTTAATGTTTAATGAAATATTATTTTTTTACTCACTAATACATTTTGAGTATTCATCATCCCTAACGTTTTATAAATTTATTAATTTAATCCCTCTAAACAGTAAACTAACAATCAATCATAATAGAATATATACAAAGAACAAAAAACCTTTAATCATTTTATTTTATTTCATTAAATTAAATTAAACAGTTAAAAAAATAAATTTCTAATCAAAATAAAATTACAAATAAAAAATATAATAATTATTAAAAAATAAAACAAAAAGTTATTAAAAAAAAGGGTAGAAAAATTGAACATCTAGGTTGAACCTAGATCTTCAATATCTGGGTTCGAACTCAAATGATGGTCATCATCATCATCAACAACGCTGGTAATATACAACACAAGCGACACTGCCATCCTCTATGCTTCTCTATCTATGTTGCAACAACCATAAAAAACCACAAAACCAACGGCCATAACTTCCATCTTCATCTGAAAGTAACCACAAAATCAACCCACAACCCACCCAAAAAAAAAAAACCAAAAATAGATCAAACCGACTTATCTAACCTCGAGGCGATAGCTGCAGCAACAAGTGTCACTCCAGGTTTCGCGTTCAATCTCACTCCACCAAACAGTGATGGAAACTGTCTAGAGGACGAAAACGGAACCCTCCGCACAAGCTCGCTCGAAGATTTGCTACTTTTGATATGAGTGACCCAAGCACAAGGTTTCAACGGCGGTTTCGTGGAGTTCAGAAGAGAGACAACGTTGTTATGGAGCAACGATGATTTCGGAAGAGAGAGATCAGGGTGGTGCATGGAGTTAAGGGACGAAGAGGTGGAGGAATCAGAGTCGTTGAGGTTTTCATCTAAGGTTCGGTGAGGGACTATCTTGGAGTCAGAGTCATTGGAATCAGATAAGTTGAGGAATGAATCGAGGTGGAGTTCCATGAGTGGCTTGGTGTCTTCAAGCTTCTTGGTCATTTTTTGATCAAACAAAATTACTTCTTCATCAATCTTAAACGTGTTTGCACAAATTACTACTTTCCGTCATCATCATCACATGAACTTAAAACTTTTTTTTTTCTTTTAAATTTTTCGTTTAAGTTTTTGTTTTTAATCAAAGAGTGTGAGATTTTGTTTTTTGTTTTTTGTTTTGTTGTTTTATTAAGAATTATATAATTTTTTTAGTTTTTATTTTATTTTAATTATACTCATTAAATCTCCATCATCCATCACAATTTTAATGGGTGGTAGAGATCTATAGTTTTTTATTTATTAATTTTAAATGGTTGGTTGACAAAAAAGACTAAATACTGTTTAAACCGTTAAGTTTGATTATGGTCAGCTGATAAAGGGACTAAATTGATGAATTTAGAAAACGTTATGAATTATGAGTATTCAAAACATAATATGAGTGAAAAATTAATATTTTGCTCAATATTAGGGACTAAATTGAAATTTTTTCTAATAATTAGTGGGCCAAAAGGGGTGTCAAATTTCAATGCATAATGTTTAATGATAAAATACTTGTCGACGACGAAACTCCAAAGTCTCCAACCAGACAGTTTAACTGATCACTGATTTGCTCACCATGGATGTCAGCACCATCCAACCAACCACAAAACCTCACGCCTCCTATAAATAGACACTTTAACGGGGCCTCATGCACTCGCTCACGCCTCAACACGCACCATTTTAAGCATATTGTTAACGTAACAAAGGAAAAGAGAAGATCAATGGGGGAATCATCAGCAGAGCAAATGCACCCAAAGAAGGCCTTTGGATGGGCTGCCAGGGACTCCTCCGGTGTTCTCTCTCCCTTCAATTTCTCCAGAAGGTACTTCCTCTAACTCTTGTTTCTTTAATCATGGTCTATTCTGTTAGCATATAATATAACTGACATTGTTTTGAATTACGGACAATGGATAATTCAAATACAGGGCAACGGGAGAGAAGGATGTGACATTCAAAGTGCAGTATTGTGGGATATGCCATTCAGATCTTCACATGCTTAAAAACGAATGGGGCACTTCTACTTACCCTCTTGTTCCTGGGTATGTTTGATTAAATATTGTACTTTAATTATTTGTATTGTTGTGTCGTTGTATTAACAAAGAAGAGCGTGAATAATAAGGAGAACGTTCTAATGTGCCTGGCTCATTTCATTTGTATTTTTTTCAGTTCATCTTTTTAAAATGCTCTTTGAATATGGAAAGTTCTAGGAAGTAGCGAAAGTGGAAGATGTTTTCTCTAGAAATTTATATACAGAGAAGTATGAAAGCAAATGAAAACACAAAAAATTCAACCTACTGTTACCAGCCACAACCTATCAACATACGCAGGCCTGGCCAACACTCCCAATCCAATCAATTTTTTAACGACTTTGAAGCCGTGTACACCTTTTTTCTTTCTTTCTTCCTTCTTTTTAGTTATAGGATTCACACATAATTATGAATTATATCTATATATATATCATATACACACACATAAACAGGCAGTCTATGATGCACTTGGTATGAATTGTCATCTTTGTTTCTCCTGCTAGTCAAAATATTAAATTTTTCTGAATAAAAAGTAATACTGGACACTTCTTTTAATGTAGATGAACATTGAAATAATTCTTTCTTTTAAATTTCCTTGTGAATGGTTCTAATGAAAAGAGTAAAGACACGATTTACATAAGTATACTCTATAAATCGTATCAGAAATCTATGTGACTTAAAAAGAATTTCAACAATGCAGGCATGAGATTGTGGGAGTAGTGACAGAGGTTGGAAGCAAGGTAGAAAAGTTCAAAGTTGGAGACAGAGTGGGTGTAGGCTGCTTGGTTGGATCCTGTCACTCCTGTACTAATTGTGCCGATAATCTTGAGAATTACTGTCCAAAATTGGTACTTACGTATGGAGCAAAATACTATGATGGAACCACCACATATGGAGGCTACTCTGACACAATGGTTGCTGACGAACATTTCATGGTGCATATTCCAGATAACCTTCCTCTGGATGTTGCAGCCCCTCTTCTTTGTGCTGGAATCACAGTATACAGTCCCCTGAGATACTATGGACTTGACAAGCCTGGCATGCATGTAGGTGTGGTTGGGTTGGGTGGACTAGGCCATGTTGCAGTTAAGTTTGCAAAAGCTATGGGCGTTAAGGTTACTGTGATTAGTACCTCTCCTAACAAGAAGAAAGAAGCTATTGAACATCTTGGTGCTGACTACTTTTTGGTTAGTCGTGACCAAGATGAGATGCAGGTAATTTGGTTTGAGCATTTTTGTTGTTAATGCATATATTTGTGATTTTTTTTCAAGTTGGTTAGTTAATGTTTTTAATGTTGTTTATGTTTCCTGTGCAGGCTGCAATGAGTACAATGGATGGAATCATTGATACAGTCTCTGCACCACACGCTATTACGCCATTGATTGGATTACTAAAAACTAATGGAAAGCTTGTTCTTGTGGGTGCGCCAGAGAAGCCACTAGAGCTACCAGTTTTTCCTTTGCTAATGGGTGAGCATATAATACTGTCAACTTGAAACCGTAGCTAGTTTATTCTGCTTTGGAATTGTACGTAGCTGATAATTTGTAATGGAATACAGGGAGGAAATTAGTGGCAGGTAGTGGCATAGGAGGGATGAAGGAAACTCAAGAGATGATTAATTTTGCAGCTAAACACAACATTTCAGCTGACATTGAGATCATACCAATTGATTACGTCAATACTGCTATGGAACGTCTTTTGAAAGCAGATGTCAAGTATCGATTTGTTATTGATATTAAAAAAACATTAAAGTCTACCTCTTAAATTTGATTACTACAAGTCTATGCATGGATAGATTTTGAATATGAGAGTATGTAATTTAAAAAATTATTGTGTTTTGTACCACTTTAATAATTTGAAGGATTTGTTTTTTGAAAAATAAATGATTGAATGAAATTATTCATATATGGATATTAGAAATATATAGCTTTTCTGGGTGTGGTTTCTAAGTTAAATAGCCCACTACCTTGTTCTATCTGCATTAACTTCTAATGTGCCCAAATTAATTAAGCATGCAAAATTGGCCTTCAATCTTCTTTACTCCGTTACAGATTGCTATAGAAGAACCAATGGAAAGATGCACTGCTTATTTATCTCAAAAAATAGCTAGCTAGTTTCAAAAAATCTAAGAGATGGCATGCTAGGATCTACAAGGAAAAAACTAAGAGATGACATGACAAGAAAATCCTAGCAAGACATTTTCGGCCAGGTCAACAAATGCTACATTTCAATTCCCGGATTTTTTTTTTTCTTAAAATCAAAACATCCTAACAAGAACCGATATTTATTTTGTATTATATTCAATTATGAATAATTTATTTTTTTATTTAAAAAATTCTAAATCTCTTTGAATTAGTAAAACGATGTAAATGAACAAATGTTTTAGGATGTCCTAAAAATAAGAACCAACGTTTTTAATTAGTATTTGTTAATTAGAGTTTTGGATCAAAATAAAAATATTAAACAAAAAAAAACGAAGTTGCAAGACTACGGTAAATATATATTGTCTTGTTTTCATTAGGATGTTCTAAAAAGTTATTCCATACTCAATAGATATGCAATATTTAGAAAATGTTAGTGATTGTATACAACAAATTTTGATAACATGTTCTAATTAATGCTATCAAATGTCTATAATACGATTAAGAAGAACACCGTATCAGCCCATATTATTAGAAATATTTCACCTTTATAACATTTATGGTATATGATAATGTTTAATCAAAAGTGCTTTGGCATATTTTATTATAACACTTTGACATAGCTATCATATCATCTTTTCAATAGCATTTCTTATATGTGATAATTATTAATTCAACTTGATACAATTTATCCTATTATAACATTTCAAAAAAGTTATTTTATTATCAATTCTCATAGCATATTTAGCATGTGGTCTTCATTTCTTTATAATGTTATTGTATATTCTATTATAACTTTTTAAAGAAGTTATTTTATTATAGCATTTCAAAGTTTACTATATCGTACTATTTCTTCGATATCAATATAAATGAAATATTTCATATTCAAATATTACACAAAAGAATCAACTGAAAACTAATTTCATTAATACATGAAACTAATATATCATCATTATGTTCATACGGAAAAAATTAGTCCCAAAAATGAATGTAACTGTCTCATTTCAAGGAAAATAAAAAACCAAAGACGGTCTTCAATCATAATGTAGTCCCAACAAACTTAGATTGAGTTGACTCAAATGGAATCCCCTGCAATACAAATAAATTGAATTGAAATGATTAATTTGAACAAAGAAAGCCATAAAAACATATTCATTTAATTAATTATGTAGCTAATTCACTTTCTCTCTGACAAATCTTGGTAAAGCAATAGATGCCAGATTGCACACAACAGTTTCTGTTGGACTTGTGTATTCAATAATCTTAGTACACAATCATTCCTTGCATATTTCATTATTTCTAAAAATCACATCTCTAAAGTCTGAATGCATATTGATTTAAATGGAAAATATATTACCTTAAAAGGGAGACGAGCCAAATGTCAAATTTTCTATGATATAATCAAGCAACATGTGAACATGTCTAATACTAATAAGAGGAGGAGTATGGAGGGACAAGAACATTCAGTTGTAATGAAGTCAAATTACTATACGCCAAGTGAAAGCAAGCAATTAGGGTTAGTGAGATTGCTACCTGATTGCTATACACTATAATTCTTCAAAATGGAAATAAGAAGTGCACCAATCTGTCTCTGGCTTCCAATCAACGGATTGTTATTTAAGACAGACCAGGTTCCATCAACAGCCAGTGAGTGATGCTGGCCTTGGGACAAATTTTCTTGGCCAAAAAAATTGTGGATCATGTCTCCTACTTTGTTGCCAGGCATAGATAATCCACCACACAAATTTTCAGTAGCTAGATTCTTGTGCAAAGAAAAATGTCACCTTAAAAATCACTAAGAAATATCAAAACTTACATACTAGTACAACTTCATTAACAACATAAAGGACATAAGTTTTTTTTTTTTTTTTTCAAATTTCATGTATTTTCAGAAACACACCTTCTTTCTGTACATTCAATTGTCCCTCCCAACAACCAAGCTCCCAGCACTCAGAATGTTATCCTGATCAAAACAAGGACAATGTTCAATTAGGATACACAAAACCCATATCCAGATTTATAACAAAGACTTTTATTTTAGTATACAATATATCTTTCTTGATAACAAAGACTTTTGGTATACAATATATCTTTCTGAATATCCAAATCCCATATCCAGATTTATAATAAAGACTTTTTTCTTATCATAAACCATATATATTGTATACCAAATACTGGTTCTTCTTGGACACTATCCTTTTTTAGATGTCTTAAAATGTTCATAACACAAGGTAAATCAGTAGATTTAGGATAAAACCATACTCATAGGCACATATAGGGACCTCCAACAACATTATATACAACCAGATTATGGTAAAAGAAAGGGGAGTATAAAAACTAAATAAATAAAAGGAACTCATTCATATCCACAATTTGGAATTTCCTTGATATAATTGTGAAACACAAACAGTTCCGACAAGAAATAAGTTCTACGCAACTCACCTCATCAGGGAGGAGATTAAATATAGTTTGTAAGGGCCCCGATTTTTGATGGACCAATGTAGGCTCTTGTTTATCCAAAGATACCCTCCTCTGAACATTAGCTCCGGTATATCCATTCATGTACCTGCTATTTCAAGTTTGTCAAATTAATTGGACAAGAATAACATTGACGACAGTAAAAATGAAACCACATTAACCAATATCGTAAGATAAACTTCTTAAATTCTTGAAAGGTATTATATACTCAATCACCAGCCCCACATTTAACAAATTAATGTATATTACAATTTACAAATTCCACATGGTACAAACTCCAAGTGTCATGAATTAAAAAGAAAAATTGTACTCAACATAATTAAAAGGAAATGTTTTAATGTGAATAACCATGAAACATAGATCACAAGCAAAAAGAAAATGTTAAAATCAAATATACTAAGATAATATTTGGAAGAATTTATAGTGAGTTGCACAGTATTAATATGGAGACAAACCTGACAAGCAGTAGAAAGTTTTCATTGGTCTCTGGTGGGAACAAAACAAAGTCCAAAAATGTACAAGAGACACAACTGTCCGTTAAACACATAAGAATTGAGGGAACAATTACAAGATGACAGCATTTTCTTTTTTTTCATACCAATAAGTTTTTTTTTTTCTTTTTTTTATGCCAGCGAATGCCCTATTATCTGTTCAATGTCCATCTCTCCTTTTTGAACCCCCAATTATTATCTCTACATAAACCTAATCAAACATGTTCCCAAAAGTACATATTCATTTATTTTTCAAAAACTTAGCTTAAATCTGAGTCTAACCATACAGCCTTGAAAGATCAGACATATATATAAAATTCTACGCTCAAAATTATAAGATCTAAAAAATTATAACCACAAAAGCATAGAACAAAAAAACTTAAACCATATATGCCTTGAAAAAAAAAAAAAAAAGAAAACCTTGACCATATATGTTAACAAACACTAAGGCATTACAAATAAAAATCACAACCCCAACTATTCAGCTTACAAATTCTAGACAATTAGGTATCTTCCAGAAACCTAACCTGCATTCACAGAAAACCTAGATGTACTGTTCTTTAGCCCATGATTCAAAACTATTGACAATGGTGGCTTAGAAATAATGATTGACAATGGCCGTGTTAGCAATGATAAAATGAGATGTAAAATTTTGCTTCTAGTTTGCTTGTCCCATAATCTAAATGACAACTGAAATACCATAACCATATGAAGAGTAATTTAAAAAAACAGTTACAAGCTACTGCCCATGCTTAAAAAATTAGTAAATGAAAACAAATCAAATAACCTGAATCGCTTTTCTGAACAACAAGTAATCATAGCATAAGGATCTGATGTGCCATTCAAATTTGCACCAATGAGATTTTGAGCCGCCAACAATTCCACCTGAAAAACGGAGCACAAAAATATTATTGTCAACAAGAAGGAAAATCCATAGCATGAACTGAAAAAATAAAATTTAACACAATGCTAACTCTCTATGTTACAGAATTCATAAGAAAGATAACATTAATACCGCAGACAGAGAACCTTAATTATATATGCAGAATTTGTTTCTGCCACTTCTTTAAGATGGACCATCTACAAAATAAGTGCAGAACTACTTGTCAAAGAAGTGAAAATTTATTCCACGAAACAAGCAACGTGCAGCATATTGAGTATAACAGCATATTTAGAATTGAAGAAAAAAAAAATCATTGACTCCATAACAAAGAATAATATTCAATCCTAAAATTTTACCTATGCAAACAAGAACAATGTATCGTTTCGCTCAATAACTAATTCCATTCTCATTTTACACAATCTTTGAAATATAGTAATTTAACATTATTTTTATCAAATTCGTACGAAGTCCAATAACATCTGATTAACAGAGAATATGATCACATATCATATCCATGACAATAAATTCTGAACAACACCACCTTTTAGTACTCATTGAGGCATACATTGAAACAGTTACCGTAATAACCATATAAAGGACATTCAATATCCACACATGTTATGCAGTAAATTATCATGTGAAAATTGAAAGCAAACCTGGCAAGACTTCGTTGCCAAGTCAAGACTCAAGACAGCTCGTCTCTCATTGTCATCAAGCTCTTCCACAAACATTCGAGCATTTTATAGCGGCCTCCGTGGTACTCGAAGACTGCCGTCGTCATCTCACTCCTCGTCGACCTATCATTTCCGTTAACAGAACAACGAAAAGGATTCATTACTCGCTTCAAAACTTCGACTTCTCTTGGATGCCAAATGTGTGTGTGTCTTCGTCTCCTTTTCGCAGCGAAACCAGAATTGTTTCCAAGAATCCTAATTGGATCCGATTATCTAATAGACTCTGAAAATGGTAGTTTCAACAAAAAAAAAAATGAAAAAAAAAAAAAAAAAAGTGATGCTTTGACAATCGAGAAATAAAAATGAAAATGGTAGTTTCGAAATATCGTTTAAGAAATTGGAACCCAAAAATTTCCAACTAAATTATTAGAATTGAAGGAAATTTTTATTTTATTTATATTGATTTTATTATTATTTATTTAATTATAATTTTATAATACATTGTTATTACTTCCGAATTCTATTACTATTTTATAATACATTATTATTACTTCCGAATTCTATTACTTACTTATTATGCTATTGTAACTATAAATACTTAATTTTATTTTAAAAAAAAAAACCATAAATACTTAATTAATTTAAAAAATTTTCATAATTATTAATAGCATATCTTATATGATTTGTATTTAAAAATAAAAAATTATTAATATTGATAAATCATTAAATGATTAACTAACATAACTTTTAATTATAGAATAATATAACAAATATTTTTTCATTTTTAATAAAAAATTATTAATATTGCACATTTTTTGCACATGAACAAAGGCAAAATTGTAAATAGATGGAAATTGTGTTTTTTTTTTTTTTTTTTTTTTTTTTTTTTTTTTTTTACGTTTGCAAATTCAAACCACGTGCCCCGCCCGGACCCATTCTCGGTTTACCATTAATAATAATAATTATTATTATTATTTTATTTTTATTTTTATTTTTTTATGTTTGCAAATTCAAACCACATGCCCCGCCCGGACCCATTCTCAGTTTACCATTAATAATAATAATTATTATTATTATTATTATTATTATTATTTTTACGTTTGCAAATTCAAACCACGTGCCCCGCCCGGACCCATTCTCGGTTTACCATTAATAATTATTAGTGGGCTGTCTTAAAAAAAAAATTTATCAGTGGTCCAAATGTCATGCATGATGTTAATGGTGAAACACTTGTCACCATTTTGCCCTCCATTTCACTACAATTCAACACTTAACAATTTCAACTTCACATGTAACTTTATTTTCTCTCTAGTTAATCCATTTTATCATGCTCATTCATGAAATCTCCTTGATCACTAAGGTTTATCATATAGTTTAATAACTTATTACACCATTTTTCGAATTTCGAATTTAATTCCGGTCAATTCAGAAACTTTTACTAGAATTCGATTATATTCGTAAAATTCAATCAATTTTGTTATTCCATGAATGAGGGCAAGCTTGTATAATATCTCCAACCAATTGAGTTATTAATGTCATTTTCTTGAAATTTCATCAACGCTATTTGTATTATATATTTTAATTAACCATTATATCATTTTTTGAATCCGAAATCATTTCCATAAACTCAATTTCACATGCTTATATATTAAATTCTGTTCACCCCTAAATAAATTTCAAAAATATTCCATGGTCATCCAACCATCAAATTGACCACGAAATACTCTGATTGGGTATCTTAGCTCTCAATTCCTTGTTTTGAAAAAAATTCAAATGAATTTAAAATCAACAATATTCACTATTCTTCCATTAAGGGTATTTTCGTTCGATTGTCTCTGGAGCTTTTAAAATCTACTCAAACGGACTCATTTTGATCCGTTTCAATTTCCTTAGGCTCTATTACTTATTCCGAAACTTTTGATTTGCGGGGTCCGCTTTCGAAAAAATCACTATTCATATGGATACCATTCATCTGAAAACACCATTTATCCGAAAATACTATTCATCAAGAAAATGTTATTTATTATAGAGATATGAGTTTCTGGGTTCTACAATTGTAGTACCATACCTTTGCAATGCTCATACTTTTTCCTTTACAATACTAGTTAACGGAAAAAGCGCATTACAGCCACTTCTTTAAGATGGACCATCTACAAAATAAGTGCAGAACTGCTTGTCAAAGAAGTGAAAATTTATTCCACGAAACAAGCAACGTGCAGCATATTGAGTATAACAGCACATTTAGAATTCAAGAAAAAAAAATTATTGACTCCATAACAAAGAATAATATTCAATCCTACAATTTTACCTATGCAAACAAGGACAATACATTGTTTCGCTCAATAACTAATTTCATTCTCATTTTACACAATCTCTGAAATATAGTAATTTAACATTATTTTTATCAAATTCGTACTAAGTCCAATAACATTGGATTAACAGAGAATATGATCACATATCATATCCATGACAATAAATTCTGAACAACACCACTTTTAGTACTCATTGAGGCATACATTGAAACAGTTACCATAATAACCATATAAAAGACATTCAATATCCATACATGTTATGCAATAAATTATCATGTGAAAACTGAAAGCAAACCTAGCAAGACTTCGTTGCCAAGTCAAGAAAGCTCGTCTCTCATTGTCATCAAGCTCTTCCACAAACATTCGAGCATTTTATAACGGCCTCCATGGTACTCGAAGACTGTCGTCATCATCTCACTCCTCGTCGACCTATCATCTCCGTTAACAGAACAACGAAAAGGATTCATTGCTCGCTTCAAAACTTTGTCTTCTCTTGGATGCCAAATGTGTGCGCGTCTTCATCTCCTTTTCGCAGCGAAACCAAAATTGTTTCCAAGAATCCTAATTGGATCCGATTGTCTAATTGACTCTGAAAATGGTAGTTTCAACAAAAAAAAAAAAAAAAATTGTGATGCTTTGACAATCAAGAAATAAAAATGAAAATGGTAGTTTCGAAATATCGTTTAAGAAATTGGAGACCCAAAAATTTCCAACTAAATTTTTAGAATTGGAAGAAATTTTTATTTTATTTATATTTATTTTATTATTATTTATTTAATTATAATTTTATAATACATTATTATTACTTCCGAATTCTATTACTTACTGATCATGCTATTATAACTATAAATACTTAATTTTATTTAAAAAACCATAAATACTTAATTAATTTAAAAAATTTTCATAATTATTAATAGCATGTCTTATATAATTTGTATTTAAAAATAAAAATTTATTAATATTGATGTATCACTAAATGATTAACTAACATAAGTTTTAATTATAGAATAATATAACAAATATTTTTTCATTGCATAACAAAAAGAATGCTATTGCTCAATGTTATAAAATCCAAGACTTGTTTGTGCTACAAATCAGTATGTTCTAAAAAAATATTTTAAAACGTCTTGACTAAAGATTATAATATTATTATTAATTATTATTTTTATTATCATATAAACAAACGAACTCGCGAATGATGTAGATATATAGACCTGTAGAAAAGAAACAATAATTAAAAAAAAAAAAATTGAGAATAGTTGGAAAATGGAAGGGAAATAGAAAATCAGGTTGCATTGCACATTTTTCGCACATGAACAGAGGTAAAATTGTAAATAGATGGAAATTGCTTTATTTTTTTTACGTTTGCAAATTCAAACCACCTGCCCCTCCCGGACCCATTCTCGGTTTGCCATTAATAATTATTAGTGGGCTATCACCAAAACAAATAAAAAACAAAAAAAATTATTAGTGGGCTAAAAGGGGAGTCCAAATGTCATGCATGATGTTAATGGTGAAATACTTTTCAACAAAGAAACTCCAACAATATAGTTTACACTGACCACTGAATATTTGCTCACCATGTACGTCAGCACGATCCAACCAACCACAAAACCTCACGCCTCCTATAAATACACAATTTAACAGGGCCTCATGCACTCGCTCACGCCTCAACACACATCATTTTAAGCACATTGTTAACGTAACATCGGAAAAGAGAAGATCAATGGGGGAACCATCAACAGAGCAAATGCACCCGAAGAAGGCCTTTGGATGGGCTGCCAGGGACTCCTCTGGTGTTCTCTCTCCCTTCGATTTCTCCAGAAGGTGCTTCCTCTTAACTCTTGTTTCTTTAATCATGGTCTGTTTTGTTAGCATGACATTATTTTGAATTACGTACAATGAATAATTCAAATACATGCAGGGCAACGGGAGAGAAGGATGTGACATTCAAAGTGCAGTATTGTGGGATATGCCATTCAGATCTTCACATGCTTAAAAACGAATGGGGCACTTCTACTTACCCTCTTGTTCCTGGGTATGTTTGATTAATTCTACTTTATTTATTTGTATTGTTGTGTTTTTGTATGAAAGAAGAAGAGCGTGAATAATTTTCAAAAAAACAAAAAAAGAAGAGCGCAAATAATAATGAAAACATTCCAATGTGCCCGGCTGGTTGGCCCATTTCATTTGTATTTTTTTCAATTCATCTTTTAAAAAATGAATTACATATACACACATTATTCTGAATGGTTAATTTCATTTGTATTTTTTTCACACATTATTCTGAATGGTTAATTTGTATCCAATAGGAACTTACATATACACACACATATGGTCAAAATACACAATTTTTCTAAATAAAAATTAGTACTGGATTGATTGATGCCTTTGTTTCTCTTGCTAGTCAAAATATTAAATTTATCTGAATAAAAAGTGGTAATGGAATTATGCATACTTTTTAATATATATATATATAGTTGAACATTGAAATAACTCTTTCTTTTAAATTTCCTTGTAAATGGTTCTAATTAAAAGAATAAAGACACGATTTACATAAGTATACTCTATCAATCGTATGAGAAATGTATGTGACTTGAAAGGATTTCGACAATGCAGGCATGAGATTGTGGGAGTAGTGACAGAGGTTGGAAGCAAGGTAGAAAAGTTCAAAGTTGGAGACAGAGTGGGTGTAGGCTACATGGTTGGATCATGTCACTCTTGTGATAACTGTGCCGATAATCTTGAGAATTACTGTCCCAAAATGGTACTGACGTCTGGCGCAAAATACTATGATGGAACCACCACATACGGAGGCTACTCTGACACAATGGTTGCTGACGAACATTTCGTGGTCCATATTCCGGACAACCTTCCTCTGGATGTTGGAGCCCCTCTTCTTTGTGCTGGAATCACAGTATACAGTCCCCTCAGATACTATGGACTAGACAAACCTGGAATGCATGTGGGTGTAGTTGGGTTGGGCGGACTAGGCCATGTTGCAGTTAAGTTTGCAAAAGCTATGGGTGTTAAGGTTACTGCGATTAGTACCTCTCCCAACAAGAAGACAGAAGCTATTGAACACCTTGGTGCCGACTCCTTTTTGGTTAGTCGCAACCAAGATGAGATGCAGGTAATTTGGTTTGAGCAGTTTTTGTTGTTTATGCATACACTAGTGTTCCTGAATTTAGTAAGTTGGTTAGTTAATGTTTTTAATGTTGTCTATGTTTCCTGTGCAGGCTGCATTGAATACAATGGATGGAATCATTGACACAGTCTCTGCACCACACGCTATTTTGCCATTGATTGGATTACTAAAAACTAATGGAAAGCTTGTTCTTGTGGGTGCGCCGGAGAAGCCACTAGAGTTACCAGTTTTTCCTTTGCTAATGGGTGAGCATATTATAATACTGTCGACTTGAAACTGTAGCTAAATTTATTCTGCTTTGGATTTTTACGTAGCTGACAATTGTAATGGAATACAGGCAGGAAAATAGTGGCAGGTAGTTGCATAGGAGGGATGAAGGAAACTCAAGAGATGATTAATTTTGCAGCCAAACACAACATATCAGCTGACATTGAGGTCATACCAATTGATTACGTTAATACTGCCACGGAACGTCTTTTGAAAGCAGATGTCAAGTATCGATTTGTTATTGATATTGAAAAAACATTGAAGTCTACCTCTTAAATTTGATTGCTACAAGTCTACACATATCCAAATTTAGAATACAAGAGTATGTAATTTAAAAAATTATTACGTTTTGCACCACTGTAGTAGTTTGAAGGATTTGTATCTTGAAAAATGAATGATTGAATGAAAATTATTCATGTATGGATATTAGAAATATATAGCTTTTCTGGGTGTGGTTTCTAAGTTAAATAAGCCCACTACCTTGTTCTATCTGCATTGACTTGTAATGTGCCCAAATTAATTAAGCATGCAAAATTGGCCTTCAATCTTCTTTACTCTCTTACAGATTGCTATAGAAGAACCAATGGAAAGATGCACTGCTTATTTTATCTCAAAAAATATCTGGCTAGTTTTTTATCTTTTTTTTTTAAAAAAAAATGTCTAGCTTTATCCCTAGTACTTAGAATTTCGTTTACTTTATTATTATAGTTAAGAGGTTTATTTATGTTAAATTCAATCTATGCCTTAGTGCTAAACTTCAATACTTTCTTATCAGTTTACTTTAAAAGTTATGTTGATGTATGTCAATAAATACATACATTCTCGTTTCTTTCTTTTTTTCTTTCTTTTTTTGTTTTTTGTTTTCTTTCTTTTACTAACACAGCACTACACTTCAAATTGTTATGGTAACATAAATCAAGTCAAACCAATTTAACAAATGTCAGGGTTGATTTAGATTGGTTGAGTAGTTCTCGCTCTAAATTTAAAAATAACTTTTTTTCTAAAAAATTTATTTTAATACATCTAGATTTCACTAGATTCGTTACAAATCTGAATTGAATATACTTAGATTACATTTGATTCCATAAAACTATAAATTGAATACACTTAGATTTCAATGAAATCCATTCAAATCTGGATTTAATACACACAAACTTTTTAAAATGTTTTAAATTCTAATGAATTCTAATTGAATACACCCTTTTATTTTGTATATATAGAATTAATATCAACCATTTTTGGTAGACTTTTGATAACTAATATCAATATAATGTTTTATTATATTATTTATATGTATATTTATTGATACAAAAATTGTTCTCAGGGAATTACACCAACAGTATTGTCATAATTCTAACTAAGACATCAAATACAAATCGATTTGCGGATAACTCCTTCGATAGCTCAGGGAGTCTAGCCCCTGAGATAGTAGGTTCTAAAAAAGGAGAGAGGGTATGGATTTTTGGGATTGAGACACTTTCTTCCTCTTTCCACCAGTTTCAGCTTATGTTTCCCTACAAAACAAGTAAAAGGTCTGGTGCTTCACAAGTGAAAACTCTCCAACACTCAAGTTAGTTGATTATCACAAGAAAGCTCGCCATGGTTGAGAATTGAGGGATATTTTTGAAGAGTTTTGAATGAAATAAGAAGTTATTTAACATTTGACAAGCTAAAAATTAGATATAATATTTTTCAAAATCTTTCCCAAAGGAGGTCTCTCACATACCAGTTCGTTCTCTGCCTATTTTTCCAAAACATACGTCTTTGATGAACAGTTACCTCTTTATATACTGTGTTACCTGTGCTCATGGGGCTTGATGGTCATTTCGCCTTCCCCTAATACAGTTGGACTCTTGCCAACCTCCTCTTACTATAATTCTATTGTGTTGCCCGCTCCTCTCTTTATCTTTTTTCACTTTTCAGCCTTACTATGAGCTGTAAAGCTTTATTTGGGACTGTTTTACTGGGGGTGGTACACTTTCTTTGGTTGGCTGATCTACTTTTGGGGATAGGTAACACGCTGTGGGGGTTTTTTTTTGTCGAGATCTGTCACTTCTACACTATGTCAGTGTCGCGTTTTGCACTGCAACTTGCCTCCTATTAGTACTTGAAATGCTTTGCTGGCTAGAGGAGATTGGTCTTTACTTTGGAGATTTCCCTCCATTTTGGTGAAATGACACAAGTCTTTCTTGCTCTTTCACTCCCAAGGGACGTTTGGGCCTGGGCCTGGGCCTCGCATTTGAATTTATCATCCTTGGTCTTACCTTTGTAAATCAATTTTAGGAGTTTTGGTAGTCTATTTTAATTGGGCCAAAGGAATCAATTGATTTTAAGTCTCTTCAATTGATTTTCAATTGATTTTTGGAGATGCCAGATTTCCCCAAAACAATATTCAATTATGAATATATTAATTTTTATTTAAAAATATCAAAATCACTTTGAATTAATAAAACATTGCAAATGAACCAACGATTTAGGATGTATCTGATAGGAACTTTTATATATGTATATAATAGGAACTTATATATGTATGTATGTATATACATACATATATACATACGTGCATACATATATACATACATATATACATGTATATATGTATGTATGTATATACATACATATATACATACTGTACGTACGTATATACATGTATACACACACACACACACGTGTGTGTTTGTGTGTGTGTGTGTGAATACATAGATATACATACATAGATACATACATATATAAATACATATATATATTGTACATTCTAGCATGCACTTGACAAAAAATATATATATATATATATGTGTGATTACATTCTAAAATATGTGATTGTAATTTATTATATGTGATTACAACTTAAACATGTGGGATTACAATCAGTACATATAATCACATTTACTGATTTACTGATTTTAATCACATTTACTTATTGTAATCAAATATATTTATTTATAATCACATATAACAAATTATAATAATACATTTTAGAATGCAATCACTTTTTTTTTTTTTGTCAAGTATATGAATACTCAAGTGTACCCAAGGACTATATTATATATATATATATATGTCTATGTATATGTATCTATTTTTTTTTTTCTAATTATAGAACTCACACATAATTTTGAATTGTTTGTATCTAATAGGAACATACATACATACATATGTGTGTTTGTGTGTGTAGGTGTCGTCACAATATATGCGGGGTATCGATACACTTGGTCTGATTACATTCTAAAATTTCTGATTATATTTTATTATATTTGATTACAACTAAACATTTCTTATTACAATTTATAAATATGATCTATTTGTCTATTGTTGTAAATCTGATCTTAGTCTTTTAGTTGATAAATTACAATTAGTAATTTTATAATCAATGAATATAGAGGGAGCAGGCTTGAATAGACACATATATATATATATGTTGTGTTGATTGAACCCTGCTCCTTCTATATTCATTGATTTCTTTGTTTCTCTATCTAGTCAAAATATACAATTTTCCTAAATATAGGAGCATGCTTGAATAGACACCACAATATATATGTGTGTAATCAAGTCCGCTTCTTCTATATTCAATGGTACCTTTGTTTCTGTCTAGTCAAACCCTTTTTCTAAATATGGAAGAATAAGGCTTGAATAGACACCACTATATATATGTGTGGGGCAGAGAAATAAAGGTATCAATGAATATAAGAGTAGGCTTGAATTGACACCACGACATATATGTAGGTAACAACAAACTAATTCCTGTGACAACAACCTCGCTCAATCTCGACCATTCAATTGCTCACATCAAGAGTTGTAACATATTGTGAATCTCATCATTGAATGCTAATTAGAATGACGATTTTGATTTGATTATAACTATTGTGCCAACATAGATACCAAACATTAAATAAATAAGCTCATTTAAAGATAGAAAACATGCCCCTCCTCACATAATCGGTTCAATTCAACAATTTATTCTGAATCTCATCATTAATGCTGATTAGGATGACAATTTTGATTTGATTATAACTAACGTGCCAATAGGGATACCAAACATTAGATAAATAAGCCCCTTTAAAAATATAAAACATACACCTTGAGACACCTCTTCCCGGACTGCCACTAGACTCCTATCCGAGAGGTACGCCCGGGCGCTCCATCGATCTCCTTTAGCCTATCTCGACGAATTAAAAGACAATCAAGGAGCGAACCCTTTAACTTTGTCTTTAAACTTTTTTTAAAAAGTCGCTAGAAATTTGCGCGTGACTAACTTTTATAAACCTCAAACTTTCAATATGGTTTTGGGTTGGTTTTGACTTAAAAATTTGGTCATTTAGAAAACTAAATTTCGACAACATAACGGCTGCAAAATGGACAATACTGAAACCTGTAGTTTCAAAATAAAACACTTCGACTGAATCCCTTTTTAATTGCCAACCCAAACTTCTCCCAACAAGTTCAATAAAAATGTAATTATTTTCCACAAAACACAAGTTCCATAGTAAACTCATGACAATTCAAAATAAATTACTTTTTATTACAACTCAAACTACACTTTATTTACAAATGTACAAGTATGCATATGCTATATGCAAAATCTTCAAAAAGCAAGAAGCATAGCCGACTTGATGCCCACCTATCGCGATAGAGGAGATCGTCGATCTCCCACAAAAGTACTTGAGATGGTTAGGGAAATATAAAGGGTGGGCTAGATAGCTCAATGAGTGCATTTAATTTTTAGAAAACTAAACTTTACCTTGAACTAAACTTTTCTTAAAAGCTTTTACAATAAATTTCTGTTTCTTAAAGCATAAATCATAAATCTCATTCATTCTTTGCATAACATTATAAAAGCACTTTGTAAACATATATAAAACATTCATTTGCAAGAGCAATATAATGTTACAAACTTTAGAAAAGCACCATTTCGTAACCTTAATCTCTGGTCACATGCGACTTCGCTTGCTAATGCCGTAATGTGAATATCACGTGGCGTTGTATACTGACACTAATCGTGACCCAAATCTGGGACCTCTCAACACTACATGCGGAATCTCTACATCGCATAAATGTAGTGTGAGACCATATCTCATAAAGTAGGGCACTCACTCGCTAGACACTCTAACTTCTATACACATATGGTTAATTACTTGTCCCACAAACTTGCCCTACTAAATAGGATATACCGTATAGGTCGAAACTCGATAACTGAAAGGTACTAATAGCCTTTGAAAATTTGATTTTCTTTAATGCTATGCCTTAAAATTTCTTTCTTGATGCACAAGGCACTAACTTAAAATCTTGTAAGCTTTAAACTTAGAGTCCTTGAACTATTTTCTTAGTTTAATTGAGACAAGAGCTCTCGAGCTCCATTCTTGAAATTTTCTTTAAATCTTTGAAGCTTTAAAAAATTATAAACTCGCGCCCTTGGCCTTATCTTACTCAAATCTATATAACATGCATAAGTATTCAAGTATTTAAGCATGCAAAAACAGAAATATGATTTCATATGTAGAAGCATAAAACTTTTGAAAACTCATTTATAAAAAGTGCACTCACCTTGATTTATAGCTCAACTAAACAAACCTCAAAGACCCTCTCTTGGTTCGGTCAAGTGCTCCTCACCTAAACAAAGATAGGCAAGCTTAGAATAAGCTAAAAATGCATAAAGATAATGCATTGGAATGCACCTAAACTTTATTGCACAATGACATTGTCTATGCACTAGTAACTTCCAATCTCCATTTCTCTTTAATCAACACTTCAAACTTCCAATTTCTTTGAATGAATCCTACTTATTTATCCCTAGGAACATCCTTAAATAGTTTGTTTCATCAATCGAAGCTTGGAACGAAAAATCATGATTTTTAACCCCCTAAACCCGAATGTGATGCACAGCCCAGCTCAGGCGTGCTTTTGCTTCGATTCTCATTCCAAGACACTTCTTATCTCTCAATGTGGTCACCTGTAAAGTTTTGTCGGATTCTAAGATCGTTTGATATAGTTTCTAGCCTAAAAACCCTTTTTTGGGACCACTTTTTAAGGGACTTTTCTCACACATTTGTAATTTAACTTCAATTATCTATCCTTGAGTGTTCCCTAACTCTTATACACTCATTCATGATCATACATGGCAAAGAAATTTGGAAGAGAAGTGGCATTGGTTGGTGCCCTTCACTAGTGCATTACAATGTCCAATAACTCTATGTATGCCTTAGTGCATTCTAATCTCTTCAATGCCTTATCTAGCTTATTTTAAACTTATTTTGAGCCTTGAATGGATGGAATTCATTGGATGTCCATACACCCTTAGCTTGGTCGAACCTACCTTAGTGTATACACCAACTATGGCTTTTCACTTTCTTTGCACTTTAATAGCTTAATTCACTTAGGAATTTAATCAAACACTTGGTAGGCAAGCAATTAAACTAAACCAATGCTTAATCAAGTCACGTAGCGTTCTACCATATACAACCCTATGATCCATTCCTTCACTAGGTTTTGTTCATTTCATTGTTAACAACTCATCCATGAACTCATCTCATAATCTAGCACTAAAGCCCTATAAAAAATCAACTCAAAACTTAACTTGAAACCAACATGGAATCATACTTAAAGTTCCACCAAACTAATCTCAATTCAAGAATTCTTACCTCTTTTAACTTGAATTAAGCTCTTGGGATGTTAATCAAACTTGGGAGAGCTTAATTTGATGAGTGGGAGTCTTGGATTGGGTGATCACCTATACTTCTCTTCCTTTCCCCTTGGTTGTCACAACTTTCTCTGCTTTCTTTCTTTGGTTTCTTTTTGTTCCCGTATGTATGTCTCTCTTGCCCAAAATGACTAAGTGTTTGATTATATATAAGGCTTCTTTGACTCATTTGACCACCTTTTGATATTATATTATGACCCTAAACCTTTTAAAATTGCTCTTGACCATGGAAAGTCTTGATTTCTTACAATTTGGTCCTTAACACTCTTAAACTCAATGTCCCTTAACTTAACTTATCTGCTAGTACTAAACTAGTCACGTATTTGAATGAGGGTTTACACACTTTATCACATAATCTGTTCAATTCTAGGGTCGTCTAACTCTAGCTAAAGAAGAATAACTATACATACACTCATCAGTTAAGAAGGGTTTTTTTTTAGTTTTTTATTATAAGAGTAAATATTTATTAGGGTTAGATTATAATAATTTAAATTTTTTATTTAAAAAAAATGATTTTAATATCTATCCATTAATTTTCACTCAATGAAATAGTGAAAAAATGAATAAATTCAAGGTGGATGACAACCTTTAGATTAAGTGAAAGTGGATAAATAATTGTTAAAGTCACTTTTTTTAATTCATGTTTTAAAATTAATATAATCTAATCCTATTATTATTATAAAAATGTATTTTTAGAAAAGTATATTTAATTTAGGATTTATTAGAGTTTGATGGATTTTAAAGCACCTCGACTAACAATTATTATTTTTATTATTTTATAAACAAACGAACTCAATTATGATGTAGACATATAAAACTGTTGAAAAAAACAAAAAAAAAAATTGAGAATAGTTGAAAAATGGAAGGAAAATAGAGGTTGCATCGCACATTTGCACATGAACAGAGGTAAAATTGTAAATATATGGAAATTGATTGGTCTTTATTATGTTTTCAAACTCCGTGCCCCTCCCGGACCCATTCTCTGTTTGCTATTAATAATTAGGGAATATTTCAATATAGTCATTAATGTTTAATGAAATATTATTTTTCTTACTCGCTAATGCGTTTTGGATACTCATCATCCCTGACATTTTTTAAATTCATCAATTTAGTCTATCTTATCAATAAACTAACAATCAATCATAATAGAACATGTACAAAGACCAAAAAACCTTTAATCATTTTATTTTATTTCATTTTCATTAATTTAAAGAGTTAAAAAAATAAATTTCTAATCAAAATAAAATTACAAATAAAAAATAAATAATTATTAAAAAAATAAAACAAAAAGTTTTTTTAAAAAAAAGTAGAAAAATTGAACATTTAGGTTGAACCCAGATCTTCAATATCTGGGTTCAAACCCAGATGATGGTCACCGTCATCATCAACAACGCTAGTAATATACGACACAAGCGACACTGCCATCCTCTATGCTTCTCTATCTCTGTTGCAACAGCCATAAAAAACCACAAAACCAGCGGCCATAACTTCCATCTTTACCTTTAAGTAACCACAAAATCAACCCAAAGCCCATCCAAAAAAAAAAAAAAAACCAAAAATAGATCAAACCGACTTATCCAACCTTGAGGCGATAGCTACAGCAGCAAGTGTCGCTCCAGGTTTCATGTTCGATCTCACTCCACCGAGCAGTGATGGAAACTATCTAGAGGATGAAAATGGAACCCTCTGTACAAGCTTGCTCGATGATTTGCTACTTTTGATATCAGCGACCCAAGCAAAAGGCTTTAGCAGGCAGTTTTATGGAGTTCAGATGAGAGACAACATTGTTATGGAGCAACGACAGTTTCGGAAGAGAGAGATCGGAGTGGTGCATGGAGTTAAGGGACGAAGAGGTGGAGGAATTAGTGTCGTTGAGGATTTCATCTAAGGTTTGGTGAGGGACTATGTTGGAGTCAGAGTCATTGGAATTAGATGAGTTGAGGAACGAGTCCAGGTCGACTTCCATGAGTGGTTTGGTGTCTTCAATCTTCTTAGTCATTTTTTGATCAAACAAAATTACTTCTTCATCAATCTTGAATGTGTTTGCACAAATTACTACTTTCCGTCATCATCACCACATGAACCTAAAACTTCTTTTTTTCTTTTAAATTTTTCGTTTAAGTTTTTGTTTTTAATCGAAGAGTGTGAGATTTTGTTTTTTGTTTTTTGTTTTGTTGTTTTATTAATAATTATATAATTTTTTATTTTATTTTAGTTACACTCATTAAATCTCCATCATCCATCATAATTTTAATGGGTGGTAGAGATCTACAGTTTTTCATTTATTAATTTTAAATGGTTGGTAAATACCATTTAAACCGTTAAGTTTGATTAATGGTGAACTGATAAAGGGACTAAATTGATGAATTTAAAAAACGTTATGAATTATGAGTATTCAAAACATAATATGAGTGAAAAATTAATATTTTGCTCAATATTAGGGACTAATTGAAATGTTTTCTAATAATCAGTGGGCTAAAGGGGTGTCAAATGTCAATGCATAATGTTTAATGACAAAATACTTGTCAACGAAGAAACTCCAACTATATAGTTTAACTGATCACTGATTTGCTCACCATGTATGTCAGCACCATCCAACCAACCGCAAAACCTCACGCCTTCTATAAATACACACTTTAACGGGGCCTCATGCACTCGCTCACGCCTCAACACGCACCATTTTAAGCATATTGTTAACGTAACAAAGGAAAAGAGAAGATCAATGGGGGAATCATCAGCAGAGCAAATGCACCCAAAGAAGGCCTTCGGATGGGCTGCCAAGGACTCCTCCGGTGTTCTCTCTCCCTTCAATTTCTCCAGAAGGTACTTCCTCTAACTCTTGTTTCTTTAATCATGGTCTATTTTGTTAGCATATAATATAACTGACATTGTTTTGAATTACCTACAATGGATAATTCAAATACAGGGCAACGGAAAGAAGGATGTGACATTCAAAGTGCAGTATTGTGGGATATGCCATACAGATCTTCACATGCTTAAAAACGAATGGGGCACTTCTACTTACCCTCTTGTTCCTGGGTATGTTTGATTAATTATACTTTATTTATTTGTATTGTTGTGTTTTTGTATGTACAAAGAAGAGCGCGAATAATCATGAAAACATTTCTGAATTGTTTGTATTTAATAGGAACATATATATATATATATATATATTCAAGCATGCTTCTTCTATGTTCATTGATACCTCTGTTTCTCTGCCTAGTCAAAATATACAATTTTTCTAAATAAAAATTAGTAATTAGTAATGGATTGATATATTTGTTTCTCCTGCTAGTCAAAAAATTAATCTTTTCTGAATAGAAAGTAGTAATGGAATTATGCTTACATCTTTTTAATATAGTTGAACATTGAAATAACTCTTTCTTTTAAATTTTTTTCTGAATAGTTCTAATGAAAAGAATAAAGACAGGATTTACATAAGTATACTCTATAAATGGTATCAGAAATCTATGTGACTTAAAAGGATTTCGACAATGCAGGCATGAGATTGTGGGAGTAGTAACAGAGGTTGGAGGCAAGGTAGAAAGGTTCAAAGTTGGAGACAGAGTGGGTGTAAGCTGCATGGTTGGATCATGTCACTCCTGTGATAATTGCGCCAATAATCTTGAGAATTACTGTCCAAAAATGGTATCTACGTATGGAGCACAATACTATGATGGAACCACCACATATGGAGTCTACTCTGACGCAATGGTTGCTGACGAACATTTCGTGGTCCATATTCCGGACAACCTTCCTCTGGATGTTGGAGCCCCTCTTCTTTGTGCTGGAATCACAGTATACAGTCCCCTGAGATACTATGGACTAGACAAACCTGGCATGCATGTGGGTGTGGTTGGGTTGGGTGGACTAGGCCATGTTGCAGTTAAGTTTGCAAAAGCTATGGGCGTTAAGGTTACTGTGATTAGTACCTCTCCTAACAAGAAGGCAGAAGCTATTGAACATCTTGGTGCCGACTCCTTTTTGGTTAGTCGTAACCAAGGTGAGATGCAGGTAATTTGGTTTGAGCATTTTTGTTGTTCATGCATATATTTGTGTGATTTTTTTCCTGTTGGTTAGTTCCTGTTTTTAATGTTGTTTATGTTTCCTGTGCACGCTGCGATGAATACACTGGATGGAATCATTGATACAGTCTCTGCATCACACGCTATTTTGCCATTGATTGGATTACTAAAAACTAATGGAAAGCTTGTCCTTGTGGGTGGGCTAGAGAAGCCACTAGAGCTACCCGTTTTTCCTTTGCTAATGGGTGAGCATAAAATAATACTGTCAACTTGAAACTACAGCTAAATTTATTCTGCTTTAGAATTGGATGTAGCTGACAATGGTAATGGAATACAGGCAGGAAAATAGTGGCCGGTAGTTTAATAGGAGGGATGAAGGAAACTCAAGAAATGATTAATTTTGCAGCCAAACACAACATATCAGCTGACATTGAGGTAATACCAATTGGTTACATCAATACTGTTATGGAACGCTTTTTAAAAGCAGATGTTAAGTATCGATTTGTTATCGATATTGAAAAGACATTGAAGTCTCTCTTAAAATCTTATTACTACGAGTATACACGTGGATGGATTTTGAATACGAGAGTGTATAATTTAAAAAATTATTGCATTTTGTACCAAGTAATATTTTGAAGGATTCGAATTTTGAAAAATAAATTATTAAATGAAACTATTCATGCATGGATATTAGAAATATATAGCTTTATTGGGTATGGTTTCTAAGTTAAATAGCCTACTGCCTTGCTCTATGTGCATTGGCTTCTAATGTGCCCAAATTAAGTATGCAAAATTTGCCTTCAATCTTCTTTACTTTCTTACAGATTGCTACAGAAGAATTAATGGAAAGATGCACTGCTTATTTTATAAATAAAAAACATCTAGTTAGTTTCAAAACAAAAAAAAAATTGTCTAGCTTTATCCCTAATACTCAGAATTTCGCTTACTTTATTATTATAGTTAAGAAGTATATTTATATTAAATTCAATCTATGCCTTAGTGCTAGACTTCAATACTTTCTTTTCAAGTTACTTAAAAAGTTATGATAATGTTAATAACTAAATACATACTTTTTTTTTTTTTTTTACAAAATTACTTTAAAACGGTGCCATTTTGACTCTTATTTATTACTTAAAAAAAAAAAAAAAATCAAAACAGCTTCTTCTAACCCTTCATCTTCAAAATTAATACCACCCAATCAACGAAGCTTCTGCCCTAGCAAACATTGGGCTCAAGAGCCGGGCCTGGCCCATCACAACTATAAGACCAAGCATCAAAACCCAACCTCAAATTTCCCTTTTTAACCTTAATTCTTAAGCAAATATCATTGCATGAATTAATGCTTAACTGCCATGTCCTTTATTCCAGTCAAGTCTCAGTCACCCATTCTTCAACCATCATCTAATCAATTAGTTTTTGTTTTTTTCACATTTAGTTTTCTTGCTATTTTGTTTATTTATAACAGTTGCTTTATACAGAAGATGACCAAGAAGTTAAAGGTGATATCTTACATCCTAAGTAAAACAATTTGACATTTTTTTTGTTGTAAAAAAATAATAATAAATTTAACTAATAGTTCATACAATTTAATTTATTTTATTTTTGAGTAAAAATCATTTTAGTCCCTAAGTTTTGGGAAATGATCAAATTTTTAACTATGTTTCGGAAAAGTATTAAATCATCCTCAACATTTTGAAAAAGTATCAAATTACTCTTTCAAATTAGTGAACCGTTAGTCAAAGTTAACAGAGATGGGGGTAATTTTGTCTTTTCAATAGCATTAAAATATATATAAACATTTACAAAAAAAATTTTAAAAAAAAATTGTTAATTGAAGATCTGAAATGTTCATCGACAATCTAGGACAGTCCCAGTTCTTCGATGAAGATCAATTTGGGACAAACGCAGATATTCACCGAAGATCTGGGTTCATCCCACATGTTCAATGAAAACAAAAACTTGGAACTTGAGACCCAAGAAAAGAAAAAAATCAAAACAAATCAAAACAAAACCTTAACAAACCAAAAATCAAACCAGAAACTTAAAAAAAAAATTAAAAAACAAAAAAGTGTTTTCTTTAATCAGTTCTGTACATCATGCCCTTAACCTCATCACCATTCCGTTGCCGTCACCATGCCCACATAAACACCCAACACAAAAAAAAAAAAAACTTTAAAAAAAACTTTAAAAAAAAAAAAGGAAAGAAAATCTCCATCTCTACCCACATCAACAGCCATGCCCATATCAACAGCCACACAAATGTAGAGTGGGTGGGGTTTTTTTTCATTCTACTTCGTCGGTGGGGTTCGCGGCTACTGTTCTACTTCGTCGGTGGGATTTGCGGTCGTCGATCTAGTGGGCGAAAGTTTACTGTCGCCGAACATCCCTGTTGATTGGGATTTGTCTGCCCGTGCGTCACTAGCGGCCTCTTTCTCTACATCACCCATCTAGGCGTTCTATTTCACCGGTGCAATTCGCAGTCGTTGATCTTATGGGTAGAAGTTCACCGTCGCCTTGCGTCACCTTGCGTGGCCATTGACTGGGATTTGTCTAGTTGAGCGTCACTAGCGGGCTTTCTCTCTACATCGCCGATCTGGGTGTTTTTTCCATTTTAGTATGACGTAATAATGATTGTATTCTAGTATATTCTTACACTATAACAAAAAAAAAAAAACCCTAGAACATTTTTTCTCTTTTACAAAATTTAATTTGACACATTTTGTTATTTTGTTATTTTCCTTTTTATAAGTTTAATTTTATCTCAAAACAATTTTTTTTGCTTTTTTAACTTAATATTATAAATTAAATTTGGGGTAACAAGGTAATTTCATAGCCTCATGAGTGATAAAATGGTCTTTTTAATAATTCAATTTGGTTTGACCATTAGTTGATTAACGGAATGAACTAATTTGACACTTTTTTCAAAACATTAACATTGATTTAAAATGACTAAGATGATTTTTTTCCTTTATTTTTTTGTCAAAAGCGTAATTCATGTTTAAACTCATGGTATCTTATCCAGTTTATTATAAAATTAACGTTGTTTACTAAACAATATAGACCATCTCATATGTAACAAAGCCTCCTCGCACCCCCAACTTGAGGTTGGAGATTTAAATCTCATCTCCTCCCCATATCCTAAATTTAAACTTGAAAAAATTAGGAGAATATGACACTAAATGCCTTTACCTGATAGATTTCACTATATCATTGTGATCGACACATGTATTACCATTGTAGAGTATCCAATTAATTTCTTCCCAAAACTAGAGTAGATTTCATGGATCAAGGCTTTTTGGGAATGAGAACATGAGAGAGCTATTAAACATATCATCTTTGGATCATCGCTTAATGTGGCTTCGTAATGAAGATCACTAATCCAACATGACAATATTCTAAGTTTGAATTGTCTCACCATAAATTATATTTAATAACAGAAGAATTATCATCTTTAGCTCTCTTTCATGTTTGAACTTTGAACTTATGACTTAGATACTTCCTTTTCTTTTTTTTTTTGTTAATGAGAATCACATGATAGAAGTTAAATTACTCTAATACATACTTTATGTTGTCTATTGCGAACAGAAATTAAGTTGTTATGAAGATATAGAGTTAACATGAAGTTTAATAAAAGAGATTATTTTAAGAAGTTTCAGCCTATGTGTTTTACCACTAAAATTATATTATATGACATAAAAATTATATATAATCATTAACTATTCGTGTCATATATACTGATAATATTAGGACAGACATACACCCTTAAGCATATTGAAAAATGTTTTCATTTATTAATATAGTGCACGCTTTAGTGTTTTACGTTAAGAGTTTAAACAAAAACAAAAGAGAAAAGACGAAATAACTCATTTCCCTAATAATAATTTGACATATTTAGCCGTTGAGTTTTAACATCAAAACGAAAAAGAAGTGTGAACGTGTTAGAAATAATGTAATCTAACATTTTGTATATATGTTTGATGATACAAATGGAGATAATAAATAGCATGGAAGTAACGGGAAAGTGTTGAATGGAGTGCCATTCTTACTAAGGAAAAGAAATGGGAGAATGGAAGTTGAAAGAAGTGGTTAGATAGAGATGGGGAGAGGCCCGTGAAATGTAACGTTCGCTAGGAGACACAAATTACATATGTGTTATGTATGTGACTATGTGCTTGGTTTCTGGTTTGCTCTCACGGGAATCCACCCACCCCTCTCACGTGTTTCTCTCTCTCTCAACTCTCACCCAGAAATTCATATTCATATTCATCCATATATTTCCATATGATCTGGATCGAGCTGTATTTTTCTTCTGAACTAGCCTCCCCTCTTTTATTTTAAGCTCAACTTGCTCATCGTAATCATTGTTCGTTCAACCCAGTCATAAGCATTTACTCAGTTGTATATTTATATTACTCTAACTACATCTATACTAATATCTTTTAAACTACAATTTGGTTCACTTCTAACATTAAAGGTGTATTTGGGAATACTGTAGCACAAAGTGTCTTTTGACAATAGATAATAATAATAAGGGTTTGGTCACTTTGCCGATTGAATAAACTTACCTATAAATAACAATTTTTAGGTATTTTTCAATAACTTCTCTTACAATTAATTCAAATGTTATTATTAAAGAGTAAACTAATTATCCAACTAGTAAAATAATTAAACCCAAATAATAATAATAATAATAATAATAATAATTGCTTTTAGTAATACAATTTGGCCTTTGTCATATGTTGTAGTAAAAAACATTTCTAATATTTTTATGATTTTAAAAAATAACCTTTTTGAGGAAAAAGGAATAAAGCATTCTTTAATAACTGCTTCTTCAAAATTATATATATATATATATATATATCGAATGTTTTAATTTTTTTTTAGTTGTCTTTATGCAACAATATTTATTTGCAAGTTTTTTGTTCCTATTTAAAAGTGTTTCTTACCATACAATTAATAAAACCATTTGAATAAATTAACATTGAAAAAGTAATGTACTTAAAGCACACAGCAAGAGGATTTAGTTGGTTAAAATTTTTGAAGTGGAAATGAGAGGATTTGGATCAAGTTTCCTCGACCAATCTTTGAGACGATAATTTATTAATTTTGCATTGCTGTAAACGGGTTGGGTGTGCTAAAGTTTAACAACAAAGAGTATAAAAAATAAAAAAATAATAATAAAAATAAAAATAAAGAGTAAAAAAAAAAATTTAAAAAAAAAAAAAAAAAAACTAACAAAAACAATGTGGCTTTAAATTTAATTTCGTGCCATGTCAAATAAAGTCAGGGTTCAAACAAGTTAACAGCATTTTACTACAATCAATAACTTCGTTGCAATATATATATACATATAGATACATATGTGTTAGGATATACAAGTTATTGTTTTCTTAGCTCCAAATTTGGGAATTAAAGGAGAAATATGGATTCAAAACACAACTTTATTGAAAGGAGCACAGAGAGCATACCATTAAATTTCCTGAACTTTGTCCTTAATAACAATATATTAAGTACTAAACAACTTAATAAAAAATGTAATATTTATTCTTTTGAATGTAAAAGGTTACCATTGATGTGATTATAAGGAGTTTATCATCACCTTAACTTTTATCCTCAAAAAAAAATATATATATAGGTAAGATTACATTAATTTAGAAATTTTGATTTAAAAAAATGATTTCAATATTCATCCATCTAATTTTATTCAATCTGAAAGTGAAAAAATACATAAATTTAATATAGATAACAATTTTTTGATTGAGTAAAATATGAATTATTATTATTCTTTCAAAACACAAAACGTTGCGCATTGATATTTTATTATTCAACTTTGAGTTTTTGTTACAGCCCCTTTGGCCAATTAACTACAGGATCCTGCATGTAGATAAAAATACAAACAGACTAATCCTACACTTATTATACGCATGCAAAAACATAAATTAAATTCATTTCTCCTGCCAAGTATGGTGAGGAATTAATTCCTAGATTTCTTGCTTCTACTGTATGCATCTAACCAAGTAAACTATTTCATCCATGAGATAATGACAGAATTAAGACCGATAATCAGTGTATCCTAATAACTTAACTAGATATATACGAGCAAATTAAAACTAATAATTGAGACTACTTAGAGCCTGTCATGTTCGATTGTTTTTGCTGTTAATTTGCATAAATCTACAGTGATTTGTCTTCTATCTAACGAAACTTGGTACGTGAACAGTTGTTAGAAAACACTATCTTATACTTTAAAGAAAACTTAAAATGAAAGAATTCTTCTTTCTGCGCTACATATATTCTGTTTTCTTTTATTAGGGGCCATTAAACTTGAGTTTTTCAATTGCCTTACAATAGTGACTTTACAATAGTGACTAATGGTCACAGACATTGGAGAAGCAGAAATCCCTGATCTTGTACTGTTTTAATCTGTCTGTTGCTCCCTTCCCATGCCAGTGCAAATTAGTTCTTCGCGTTCCTGGCAAAATTTTGGTCATCCAAGCGACAAGACAAACAAGTTAAGAGATGATCCCAACTTAAGTTACTATTGTAGAACTGGTGAGAAGGGTATCTTTGCTGCTTTAAGTGTCTTCACAATCGTACTTTTTATCTGCTTCTCGGACTCGAATTCCTTGGATAATATATGAGGTCAAGAACCACTTCGAGATATGATGTGTATGGGCCTCTGACTAGATAGACCTTGAACAATTCTAAGAAGCTCATTAATTATCATATATCTATAGCCCAAAAGAATGACTTTTTTTTTTTACACTTTTAGAATAGAACTATTAATATCAACATGAGACTTTTATAGCATAATTCACATGATTATTTTCAAAAAATGAGAAAAAATTACTTATACCGTTTATACAAATAGTAAAACATTATTACGTTTAAATCCATAACTTTGAGAAGAGAGAGGTGGGGTTGCACCACTCCACTTAGAGCCTTAAAAAAATGACTTTTTTACTATATAATATTGGCAATTCAAAATTACAACAACCCAACTGAGAGTTAGCTGTTTCTTTTAGTTAATTCTCGTTGTAAGGACTGTATTCTAATAACAGAAACCACATAAATGAGGTTAGGGGGTGCCCCATTCGATGAACATTTGTTTATACTAAAAGTTAAGATTGATTACTGCCATAAATGATGGGTTGGTTAAAGGTGATTAAAGTGGGAATTAGATCAAAGGTGGGAATTAATGATGTGACACGTGTAATTTACCAGTGGGGGAGAGAGTTAAAGTGAGATTGGGTGAAAAGCGACGCAACATGGGAAAGAATCGACAAGGCTGATGTGTACGGCAGTGCCCCCCACTGCTGCTTTGTCTGCCAGACTTCACTGTTACCTGCTCTGCCTCTCACTGACTCGACTCTCTTCCACCACCCCCCTCTCTAGTGCCCATTTCTATCCTTCCTCATCTGAATTTACTTGTAATTAACCGTACATCTTGTGTTCTCTTTTATCAGATCATCCCAGAAGATTTATGTGTTGTCTGCATGGCCATAATCCCACACCACTCATCAAGCATGCATGATGAATGTTGAAAATGCATCACACATCATAAAAGGCTTCTAATCCTATATAATTTCTTATTAAACTTTATTTAAAATATATCTCTAAATTTAAGGGAAAACGTCATTTTAATCTCTAAGATTTTAAAAAATATCAAATTGTTAAAGCTCTTTTCAAAACAACTCTTTTCATTCCCAACTTTTTAAAAACTCTTCAAAAATGCTTAAAATTGTCAGTCAACCGACGATCAATATTAATAGAATGAGTAAAAAAATATTTTTACCTTTGATGTTTATTAGTTTCATGTAAATTATCGAATTATTCTAATAAAAAAATGAATTTATAAATTACATTATTAAAATACTTTTGAATTTAAGTTATTAAAAATGGCTTCAAGTTACCGTTGACCGTTAGTTGACTAACGATTTAGATTTTTTTGAAAAGTTTTGAAAAAGTTAAGGATGAAAAGAGTTGTTTCCAAAAAAACTTTAAAAACTTGATATTTTTGAAAACCTTGAGGACTAAAATGAAAGTTTCTCTAAATTTAATTATAAAATTATATTTATCCCATTTAATACATTAAAAAAAATTATATCTTTAAAAAATAAACTATTTTTTTTTTTAATTTTAATTTGTGTCCTAAAGCTATGTAAATTCCTTTAAAATGATCTATTGAGAGTCATATTATGTTAAACAAATTAAAGATTTAATATTAAAATTATGTCATTTGAGTAGTAGTGCACTAGGTAAAAGAGCTGCTGCCCACCCATGGTCTCTTGTGAGACCATGGTTCAACACTCTTTACCCCCAAATTTGTGTATCTCCCATTTATATGTGGGTCAGCCCCCACCTTCATATGAATTGTTTTCTCACTTATATGTGGATCGTTTTGTTCTGTATAGAAACTGTTTCCCAGATTGCATCATCAGTGTTCAGTTTCGCTTGGTGTCAGTTGTTTTCTAGGTCAGTTCCAGTAATAAATAAATAAATATATATATATATCAAAATTATGTACACCTAAAAATTCTAACTACATTTATTAGATCATTCATTCTAAAGTAATATTAAATATATATATATATATATATATATATATATATATTGTATGTTAGAGCTAGTATATTCCCTATTGATGTTTTCATCCATTGTTTAACTTTTTTTTTTTTTTTAGCAAAACCCATATTTTCTATAGAAATTATTTTTCTGAATTTTGTTTGGTAGCTATTAAATTTCATGCTGTGCAGTTTGCAACAAATAAACACAATATACTGGAGGGAGTAGAATTAAACCTGATCACATACAAACTTCATGTCTGCGACCCATATGTCATGATCCATGCACATAACATTGTTACATAGATATCCAGGGGACCAGTAATGCCTGAGTCTTCTGTCAGAACTAAATCAGAGCATATAGATTCAAACTTTAGTTGATGAGATTTTTGAGTTGGAATATTAACTTTCTTTAATTTATTAATTTTCTACCATTATATCAACCTCATTTTATCTGTTTAAATTTTATTATTAACTGAAAAAAAAAAATTGATGATTAAAAAAAAAAAAAAAAAACCCTTGAAAGACTGTTGATTATTGCTATCGTATATCCATTTTACTTGAAATTTAAAATAAGAATACTTTCCATCATGGCCCGGTATAATTAGTAATATCTTACCATTATATTATATTATGAATTTTTATTTTTTATTTTTAACTACTACAATTTTTTGGTTAACTTGTGGACGAGTTTGAAGAATTTACCAGTTAAATCAACTTGATCACGTCATTATGAATTTGAGTATTATAATCAATATTTTTCATCTTTGTCATTATAAATATGAATATTGCAAATATTATTTTATGTGTTATAATTGTTCCACAAGCTTTTTTTTGTTTACTCGAAGTTGAGGTTTTATTAGGATGAACAAATACTTTCATCACCAAGCTACATTAATTAATTGGATAGTACTTACAATTTTGAAGTGGCGAAAATTCCAACAAATAGCACCAAAGAAAGCTTCAATTGGAAAAATAGTAATGAAAAACTTAATTAAGTATTTCTAACACTCTCACAAACTATTATTAATTTGTGTAACTTTGCGAACTCACGAAATATTTTCATGAAGTATTGTTTCTATACAAACTAAAATAGTTCTTGAGATTGCTAAAAACCTTAATTTAGCTTCCTCCTAAGTTCCAAACTCGCTCTCTTTCTTTTGTGTTAAAAAAAAAAAAAATTACAAATTAGTTACCCAATTCAAACTTATCATCAAATGGAGTCAACTTTATATATTAATTACAAAATGTCCACCCGCCGTTACTCCAAGTCAGTTAGCTTTGATGGCAAATAGTGTTATAGTACTTAAAAGACAAAAATGCCCCTCATGATTGACATTTGATTGGTTTGAGCAAATAAAAAGTTAAAAAATATAAATAAATCAAATTAAAAATATTTCAAAAAACCAAATGAAAAACTATTTTTAAAAACTAAAAAAGAAAATGTGGATGGTGGAGATCAAATACAATCAAACCCCTCTCCACCCCCACCAAAAAAAAAGAAAAAGAAATTCTTCTTCTTCTTCCTTATCACCGCCGAATTATACACTAATTTCAAATATAATCGCTGACCTCCTCTTCTTCTTCTACATCCACCATTGTCGATTAACCTCCTTTACTTTTTCGATGATGTAGATATCTCGACTCCAGTGGCAGCTTGCTTCTCCAATTGCTTCATCTCCCCTAAGGTATCCTTGGTGCTATGGCGGTGTCCCTCTGGTCCATGAAGTTGTTAAGAGGTGTGAAGGCTAAGGACGAGGAAACGACAACATAGACAATGAGCGATTTGAAGTTGGTGGAGGTGGAGATGGAGAGTTTTTGAGTGGTTTTGGAAATTGACCGTATTGGGAGGGAGATTCAGGGGAATTGGAATTTGGGTTTTAGAGATTGGTAGAGTGGAGTGATCGGTTTTACATTGTAGGAGGTTATGATATGGGTTTTCAAATTGTTATTTTTTTTTTAATTCTTCTACTATTCTTTATATGTGTTTTTTAGTGGAAATGGAGAAAACTTTCGAACCTAGATCTTCAACTGTTCAAAATCTGAGGTGAACCCAGACCTTCAACAATTGAAGGTTTGGACCTAGACTTTCAACAAATGAAGAAGGTCTAGGTTCACACCAAATCTTCTCATTTTTTTTTCTTCAATTTTTTTTTTTTTGTTTTCAATAGTCGATGACTGTTGATTATTTGAGTTGATTGTTGATGAGTTTTTGGTGATAAGGTTGAATTGGTGATGATTTTGGGTTTATTATTGATGATTATTTGGGTGTTTGATGGAAGAAGGAACAATGATGATGTTGTTAGATTCCAACCATCGACATCCAATCTGGAGATTGAATCACTTGATTGATGGTGAAGATTACAACTATTTTATCTTTTAAAATTATTTTTAATTTTTTCTTTTTTATATAAATTTATTTTTTATTCTATTTTTTATTTTTTTAAGTAAAAAATAAAAATAATTTCAAAAGACATAAGTACCTTGACTAACCTATACTAACGGCAGACAGGCATTTTCTACTAAATGTACAAAATTGACTTTGTCTAAGATAGAGTTGAATTGGGTAACTAATTTATAATTTATAAAAAACAAAAAAAAAAAATCCCTTATGTAGTGCATAATTTGTAATTACTTGTTTTTATTGCATTATATTTTTATCATTATAGATACACACCCTAAAATTGAAACTTTAAACCGTGCTAAAATTACTATTTTTCTGTACTAATATTAAATTTTCATCATAAGTAAAGACAGTAAATTTCCTTCATCATCCTTCATTTACCATGGTAAATAGTTTATTGAGACTCGAGTGCAATTTATATTCTATTGTTTCCAAGCAGTCGTGGTTATCTGTATTCAGCTAGATCAGTTACAGATTTTCTACTTTATTTCCTTGTCCTACTTAATTATTCTCTTTCTATTTCTCTCTCTCCCCCTCTACTTCTCTCTAATTGTAGTGTATAGATAAAAATACCCACACTTTGTTTCTAGTGAGGTCTGCTCTCTCTCGTGTAGCTTTATTCATTCCGTTAGATCTGACCTCTAAAACCCAGATTATGTATCTATATTCCAAACCTCTCTTTGATGAGTATCACAAGACCCCATCAACATCCCCTCCCCATCTCTCCACCCCATGCATGAAACCAATCAATTGAGTATATCTTTGCCTCTCAAAGAGGAAACTGAACAACACAACAACTCATTTTTCTTCTTTGGTTTGTTTATTTATTTTTCTTAGTTTTACTTTTTCAGGGCGGTTTTCTCTTCTGCTGTATAGAAGGGAGAACAAAATTTAATTTTCAGGTTATCTGTACCGTTTAGTATCCACAGAGACACACCAATGATGTCCCCGGATAATATACTGGCAAAACCAGGAACGAAAGAAGACAACCAAAACCCAAGTAACCGAAAAGCAGCCTCAACAAGGCCACAAGAGCAAGCCCAAAAGTGCCCGAGATGTGACTCGCCCAATACCAAATTCTGCTACTACAACAACTACAGTCTCACACAACCGAGGCATTTTTGCAAGACTTGTAGGAGGTACTGGACCAAAGGAGGTGCTTTGCGCAACGTTCCAATCGGTGGCGGTTGCCGCAAGAATAAGAAGATAAAGTCTTCTTCAAGGCTCTCCGGTGACTCAAAAGACTCCGGTTCGTCTTCGGAGATGGGTGGATTGAAGTTCTTTCATGGCCTCTCTCCAGCCATGGATTTTCAGCTCGGTGGGTTATCATTTCCTAGGCTGAATCCCTCGCCATCTGGTATTTGTAGCCAGTTTTCTTCGTTTGGAGATAGTGCAAGTCCTTCTTGTTTCAGTCTTGATCCAGCTGGTGCCTCTAGTAACACGTTAATGGGGTTCAATTATCCACTTTCTTCTGTTAATAACGTCTTCAATGGTGCAATTCAAGAAATGGGTTCATTGAATGTTAACAGTAGTCTCGCATCTTCAATCGAGTCTTTGAGTTCTATAAACCAAGATTTGCACTGGAGGTTGCAGCAACAAAGACTGGCTATGCTTTTTGGTGGAGAGAATCAAAAGGAAACGACTGTTTCTTCGGTTTCTCTTGAGAGCCAAACACAGACACAGACACAGAAACCACAACCCATTTTGTTTCAGAACCTGGACATATCAAAACCAGAGGGAGCTCCTGCTGGGAACTCAAGAAAAGAGAGTGCAACTGGTGAGACTACAACCGAGTGGTTCTTTGGGAATTCTTATGCACCAGTCACTACTGCCACTCCAACAAACAGCAGTGGAAACGCCGGCAATGATAGCACAAACAACTGGAATGGCGTTCAAGCTTGGAGTGATTTGCATCAATATAGTGCTCTACCTTAGAAGTACTACAGCATCAAGAGGTAGCAACTGTGATAGAATATCATCTAAACCTATTTTTAGGTATATGTTTGTTCTTGTTTTATTAATTGGTTGCGGATCAACAATATGTATAAGTTTGAAAAAAAAAAAAAAAAAAAACAGAAGATATTGTTTTTGTCTTTATATTTCTTTATATTTTGCTTAGTAAGATGTTGAACATTAGTAGTCTTGGTTGTTGATGTTTTTTATATTTTTTATGTCAATGGCGGGTGCTATATTTATTTATATATTTTTGCATGTTGCCACAAAAATGCAGGAGCAGCAACATTATTATTTTTTATGGTAGTAATACAAGGCTGGTTATAGATGAAAGTGATCTAAGCAAAGAAGTGGAGTTTGATACTTGAACCTTTGAAACTCTTTCCGTATCTCTTTTTCTCCCAAAAAGTGTGCGCCACTACTTGTTTCAATATCAAACAGAAAGGATTGTATATATGATTAGCATATATAATAACTTGTTAGTGAGTCTGTGCTCCATCTAGCTCTCTCAAGTCTCAATTCTCAACTTTCAAATGAAGTTAAACTTCGATGCATGAATATAATACGTTTTATTGATCTTGTCAATCTCTTTGTTGGGATCCGTAATGGATTTTTGGATTGTTAATAAGTGAACTTAATGCCATATCTTTGATTTGTTTTATGTTCAGTCAGCGTCCAAAACTCTCACTGTCTTTGTGTCTTTTCTCTCTCTACATGTATCAGGGAACTGAGTCTCAGGCTCTCAGCTACTGAACAATGTCACCATGTATATGAAACACAACTGAACCAGTAGCTGGGAGTAGCCTTCGCTGCTTAGGCCTGCACTGCACTGTTTAGCCTCTCTCTCTCTCTCTCTCTTTTTTTGACTCTGCCTAGGGCTCTTCGCAATAATTAGTTGCAGTGGGGTGTGATTTGGTGGTGTCTGAAAAAGTGGTGGTTTGAAAGTGTATTGAATGAAAGACTGTCAACATTTGAATGAATGAGAGAGAGAGAGATATGGAATCTAAGGGCTTAGGGTTCTTTGTTTTGTGTTGCAAAAATGTTTTTTGTCTAGCTTTTTAGGGTCTTGGGGAGTGAGCCCCTCCGTGCTAATTGCTATTCAGTATCACACTGTGATTCTCTCTGGCTGTGACCAGTGAGTGAGAGAGAGAGAGAAACACTTTGCTTTTTCTAATTCACTGCCTTTGCTCATCTTTTAAGTCATTACTTTGTGAAACAAAAGGGTCCCCCAATCTTGAAAAAGATTAGCATTACCTTTCTTTTACTTCCTTCATTTGAAGATAAGTGAGGTTATTAATCCCACTCCTTGAAAACTTGCTTAATTAACTCTATCAAATACTCAAGCCATGTATGTCCAACAGCTTAAATACAAAACAGTCTCTATACAAGGACACAGCATATGGGGTCTCACCAAACTAAGTACGTAGCTTTTGTTTCTTCTATTCAGATTCATGTTATTATATTTCAGGTTTCATGTTTCCATGGAAGTTCTGGGGGATTTAACAGTTTATAACTACTTGTCCCGGTGTAAGAAATAGAAGTATATAAATCCCACTTTATCTGTCTAAGCTTTAATAGTTGCTATACTATTGCCATACAGCCTGGAACAAGCCCCCAGCCAGCTCTTTTTTTCACCTCTTGTTTGGCCTAGACAAATATATATATGATCACCGCAGAAAGATGACATTCCACAGTAAAGCATTTACTATATGTGTTGCATAGTGCAACATTCTACTGGTTTGTATCATAACTGTTTTGGCCTTTCTATATACTCTTTGCCTTCCTCGGTCCCCCCCATCTTTAAATACCTTGTTTTCCTCCTCTTTTTCCCCTCCTCTCTCTCTCTCAAATATACACAATTTCACTTATAAAGATGCATACAGACACCCCTCAAAAGCTTTGTCAATCATTTCTACATTCTTTTTTTAATCTTCAAATTTATGCGTACTTGGTCACATGTAAATAAATAAGGTCCTCTTAAAATTATACAAATTAATTCTTAGTACATAAATATAAGTTTTATGTGGAAAAAATATCATTAAATCTGTCACATAACAACACACATGTTTACATAATATATTAATTAAGAGCAAGCATGAAATCATGAGGAACATGATCATTATGATTGTTGGCATCTTCTGAGAGAAAGAAAGTGAAGTAGAAAGAGAGAGAGAGAGAGTATAGGGTTGGCTGAAGAAGGGGAACTGAAGCCATGAAGGAGCGTGATTAACGTGAAGGAGTCAGTGGGAGATAAACTTTTGTTAGACTACTTGTGGCAACTGTCATTTACCTACGAGAAGCTCATGACATATAATGGCAATTTTATGCTGCTTCACAGCATCACCAACCTACCCTACACCCCTGTCAAGCCACTTTGTTGATATATGGTACCATAACCGACGCTTCAAGATGGTTGTTATCGGACGGTTGATGTTGTCCAATGAAATTTGGAGCATGAAATAAATCAATGGTTGTGTGACAAGAGTAAAGTGTGAAGAGGAATCTCTGTTTCGAAAGAGTTAAGTGGCAAACAAGTAATCAAACGTGTCATCATCACATAATAACGTTTGAATCTGAACTAAATATGTTTTGTTTTGTTGTGTTGTGTTAGAGATTACGTGATCCACTTGAACGAGAAAAATGTTCTCTATCTTATCGCTCTTTTTGGCCTGTTCTAATCTTGGAGTTCAAGCATACCATCTCCCCACACCTTCCACCAAGCCGCCCCATCATTTCTTTTTTTTTCGGCTTATTATCATTTGACACCCTGGATTTAAAAATAATATGAAACTACCACTGATACTGGAAATAATAGTTAAAACGACCCAATCATTAAAGAACATTGTAATTTCATCAATAAACTAACGGATCCATCAATTTAGAGAATAAAAAGATCATTGAAGGTAAAACTTATAAATTCTATCCACTTCATTGAAGAATGTGTAATATTTTTAATAATTAAATAAATTAAAATAATAATTCAACAAATCAGAAAGGAACGTGTGTAATACTAAAAAACTACACCCACTACCAAAACCTCATCCCATCACTCTCTCCCCACCATCTCTCTATGTCATCTCTCCCCAATATCATCGCCGCCAACACTCATTAGATATGGCTCCTCCACCAGCTCGTCTTCTTGTCTTCCTCCTTTTCTACTAGCTCTGTTGGATATGGAACACCATCGCCTACGAGATGACTACAACGAGTTGTTCATCTCCTACATTTACACTTTTGAATTGAAGTTGAAACCCAACATCCCAACCTGCATCCAACAAGCTTGAGGAGCTCAAGTAGTGGAGGGTGTTTGTTGGGTTTGCTAACGATGAGCTTCTAGTGTTGGCATCAAATGTGGTGTTGATGGATGGCACCAACTTGCTTGCGAGAGTTGGCAATGATGATGAGTTAGTGTCGATCGCAATGAAAGGGTAGTGGTGAGAGTTATGCAATCTGGGTTTAACCTAGATTTTTTTTTTTTTTTTGGTTAATTTTTTTTTTAATTTTATTATCAATTAAAATTCATAATTTTTTAAAAAATCAATGTATAAAATTCATAAAAAGATCTTGATGCAATCTGGGTGTTGATTTGTTGTGTTAGGTGTTTGATTTTTGTGTTGGGTTTAAGTCCCACCATTGTTCTAAAACACAATATATGAGTAATTTTTTTCGAATTTAATCTCTCCCTCACCATAAAAAATAAAATAAAATAACTTTTGTGATTGGTTGAATTGTGTTAAATTAAACTTTCAATTGGTATTGCAATTTTAAATGTCAAAATTGCTCTTAATTGTTGAAATAGTTAATTTATTAATTATTGTCATATTGTCTCTAAATAAGTTAAAAACAATTTAAAATTTTTCTTGAAAAAACTATAAATCAAACTAATTAATTATTAACATAATTAAAAAATAATTCATTTTTTTTAAAAAAAAAAAAAACATAATTCAACCATCAATTTACTCTAGAGTGTAAAATTTTTCTAAGTTTATTTATTTATTTATAGTAGGGGATTTGAATTTTAAAGCCATCATTTCCTTTTTTAAATATGATTGTAAATTCATGATTTAGGGAAAGGAAGTAGGTGACTTGAACTCACAACTTTTAAAGTGTAAGTATAAGGGCTATACTAATGGGTCAATCTCATCGTGTCAATCCATCAATTTTTTAAGTTCAATTAAAAGTATAATTTAATATCAACCATTATTAATTTCTTTTCTTGTCTTTTTTTTTTCCAATTGTGGAAAGGAATTATGATATATGCAATTTTGAATAATTGTCAATGCAACTACTAAGATAAATCAACAAATTCAATTCTGTCGATAAAATTAATATTAATTCATAGTTTGTAAGATTTCAACGTAGCATACAATTTAAATTTCTTAAGATTCTACAAAATAAACAATAATAAGGTTAAAACTAATTAAAATCTTACTTCTTCATTACCATCTGTAATTTCATGTTACAAACGATTTGTCCCGCTTCAAAATTTGTTTACGATTGTATAATGTTCTTGTTGGAACTAATCAAAATCTTAAAATACCAGGAAAAAAAAAAAAGGAAAAGGAGACCTTTTACTGTTTGTGAATGCAAAAGGAGAAGAGTATAAAATTGGGTTCTAAAAAAATGGTGGTTTGTAGTGTTTTACAAACTTCTTTTTTGTCAATCATAGCAATTTTAATTCAAGTAATTAAAGTTGTCAATAGTAAAAGCAAATTTAAAAAAAAAAAAAAATTGTAAAATGACATTTATTGAATGGTTAATAGCATTGTTCTAACGTACTTTAATCTTACATTTATGTTGTTCAGCGAACTAATTGCCCCAAAACATAAGAATCCATAATTTACTGTGGGCCCAAAAGTCTCCTTTGAGTGGAATCCACTTATTTTATATATATATATATATATATATATGAAAAACTTTTATAATCAAATATGTATGATTTTAAAAAGTAAGGACCAACCAATCAAATTCATTCATTATATTTGAATTAAATAGGAGAGAGAATGCAATAGATTAATTTGATTTGTTAATACTTACTTTTTAAAAATTAAGAACACATGATTATAAAAACCCTATATATATACATATATTCTTTCTACTAGTAGGATCAACTAATTTTAAAAATATCAATTTCCATATTGTGGGTCATCGAACACATTGACTTTCTTCATCATTAATACTTAACATTAATTATTTCTACACAATCAATGACTCACAATATTGGAACTAATATTATTAAAATCAGTTCATCCTTATAATATAAAAACTATATATATCTGGTGTTTTTATAATCAGTACCTGTTAACTTTAAAAAGTTCAGATAAACCAATCAGATTCATTCATTGCATTTGAATTAAATAGGAGAAAGAATTTATTTTAGGAGACAAAATACAATTGATGAATTTGATTGGTTCATTCTAACTTTTTAAAGTTAGAAAGTACTGATTATAAAATAGTTTAGTTACCTTACTCAACCACTGACATTACCCATAAATTGTAGTCCTTAGATTAATTGTAAAGGTAATTATTGAAATCAATCCAATAATTATAATTTATGGATAATATTAGTGGTTAGGTAAAGTAGTCAAACTCATTATAAAAGCACTATATATATATACTTTTATAATCAGTACTTCCTAACTTTAAAATTTTAGGATAAACCAATCAAATTCATCCATTGCATTTGAATTGAATATGAGAATGAATTTGTTTTAGAGGAGAGAATATAATTGATGAATTTGATTGGTTCGTCCTAATTTTTTTAATTAAGAAGGTATCGATAGTAGAATCATTATATGTATATATAGTGATTCTATTATCGATACATTCTTATTTTACAAAATTAGGACGAACCAATCAAATTCATCAATTACATTCTCTCCTATAAAACAAATTCTCTCTCATATTCAATTCAAATGCAATAGATAAATTTGATTGATTTGTTCTAAATTTTTAAAGTTAGAAGACATTAACCATAGAAGTTATATATATATATATGTATATTACAGTCTAAAAGCCAAAATTAGTAATTTTCTTTTTTTGTTTAAAAAAAATAAACATTATAACTTTTTTTTTTTTTTTTTGAGAAAAGAAAAACTTTACTGCAAAGGAAAGTGAAAGATACAATTTTCAGAGGTATTAAACCACTTGAGGACCTCATTAGAAAACAAAGCTAGAGAGGTCAAACGATGAACCAAACGATTCCTAGATTTAGGAATGGCCTAATATTTAACTATCCCAACCTCTAAACTAAGAGCCTTAATATCATTTACAATTGGAGAAGAGTCACCAAAAGAAAATTCAGATGAATTAACTTACAGGACAGCATTGGCAGCATCAAGCTCAGCAAAATGGACTATTACTCCTATGTGAAATTATTAAAATGGTTAAGATAATTGCAAGTACATCGTATACGTTGCATTAATGCAATATTTAATAGTTTGAGTATTTAATTAAAATGTAGTGGACTTCCATTAAAAAAATAAAAACAAAAACAAATATAGTGAATTTAAAATATAATTGCAAGCACATCATATATATCGTATTAATTCAAAAGTTAATAGTTTGAGTATTTAATAAAAATGTGGTGGAACAAATACAGTGAATTTAAAATATAATATAAAAAAGTCGTTCAGTTTGATGGTAAAAACTGCTCGTTCAGCCTAACAACAATCTGTATTTGAGTTGCCACATTTACTAACAATGTCTTCAAGTCAATATATAATTAATTAGCTAGAACAATTTAAACAGTATTTTAACAAGTAAAAAAATAAAAATAAAAATATTATATGATTATTATTAACATTGATATAAGTTAGTAAAAAGAGCTAACCAAATATTTGATTAAAACCAAAATAATATAATTATTCCTTAATAACTTTAAATACAAATTTAAAAAAATAAAATAAAAGAATATTTTAAAAGAACGAAAAGACCATAACGTGAAGCCCCCTGCACCACTCCCACCCAGCTTTACATCTTTCCTGCTAAGGGCCGGGTTGAAGTGCCCTTGCTCACAAGAGTGGACAATTTTTCAAGTAGCCCACAAATATGGGTAATTTTTTAAAAAATCTCACTAATATGTGAACAATCTCTCATTTTGTATGGATCGCTCTCTCCTATCTATTATGAAGTAAATATTTAGGCTATTCCGTGAGAGTCTTATATAAAGGAGGTCTTGGTAGTTGTAAAATATATTTGTAATGTTAGGGAAAAAAAATAGTAGGATTAAAAGAAATGAGATATTTTATTAAAATTAAAAGAAATGAGATGTTTGTTAATAAGTGGGATATGTATACAAACGAGAACTTTACAAAACCTTTTGAACTAGTGTAAATGTAGTCACTCAAATTTTTTTACTCATTCTATTAAACTTTGCCAAATTGATATCAAGTGTGTTTAGTAATTAGTAATAAAAATGAAAAATGAAAGGAAAGCTATAGTTATAAGCATGGTTTAGTGGCAACCACACCTCAACCGGTTCCAAATCAATCTTCCTCCCCAAGTTAAGAAAATAAAATTAAAAATAAAATAAAGGGGAGCTACGTTTGGATGGAAAGAAAGGAAAAAAAAAATTAATTACAAATAAATTACCAAATTACATATGAAATTATTAATTGATTACAAAAACACTCCATTAAAATATAATGTGAAATTATTAATTTGTGGGAATTAAATTTTCTATCTTGATGTATGTTTGAGGTCCACATAATTTGATTTCAAAAAATTCTAGTAAATACTGGATTCCATTTAAAATAAATAAATAAATTCCTTCTTAAATTCATAATTAATAAACATACTCTTATAGTTCAATTCTTAATTTTGTGCGACCTTTCTTGAATGACTTTTACTTTTTAAGGAAACATTCATAATATTTTTTTCAAGTCTGACATCGATCAAGTTAGGACAACTACTTTGATATCATGAGAAATGGGTCTCCGGTTTCCTCACACTTCGTGATTTTACAAACGAAGGTGCGTACTCAAATCCTATCATCAAAGGAAAAAGGAAGTGCATTAACTACATAACCCATAAATACATATATATATATATATACATTCTTAATTGAATTAAATTTCACTGTATTTAATTTCTCACTATTTATTATTTGAATAATACGTCAAGCGGACTGCCTCCATTTTTTGGAGGGGGGAGGCTCATGAGGCCAGATCCTTCCAAATCTAATTTTCATTAATCAAGAAGTTTCATTTTGTATACTGTACCTTTATTATTATCTCATTTTACTCAGGGGGTTGCATTAATCAGTGACATCTTTAATGCCATTAAGCCATCACTGAGGGGTACTTGTACATTTTACCTATATTTTAACATATTACTAACGGTTAAGATTCCATTCATAAAACCATTACTCAATGTAATTCGATAGTAAAACGTTTATTCAATTTGATCATATCTCATATTAGAGTAACCGCAGCGTATATGATATTTAAAAGAAAAAAAAAAAAAAAAGAAATTCATTCCTTGAAACACATGAAGAAAATAGCACACTTACCAACCTGTGTAACTTCAATCATTGAGGCAGAAATTTAATGGTCCAATTATATCATAAATTTCATGAAAGGACTTCTGATTAAGTTTACCAGAATACCAAGTTTCTTTCTTTCTACAAGATGTTAGTCACACAAAATTAATGGAATAAGATTCATTCCTCAGCTGGTGTCTAAATAAATAATTTTACCTTTTCACACTTGATACACAAGAATACTATCTAGCTAGAGAACATATGTTACACATAAACTGAAAAGAAAGAAAGTAGATAGGCAAACAACAAGCGATCAATTTGAGTTAAATTGATTTCAGTACTCTATCTTGACCAAATCTTTTTCTTGTTATCCCTTTCCTTGATTCCTTGAACCTGATCTCTACTAATTCTCCTGGTCGTTGAGGGCCCTTGAATAGTGGTGACTGGTTTTGTTGCTCTAATCACCCTTGCAACTTTAGGTGGGTCAGATTTCCTTTTCTTGTTGTTATCATACAAAGAAGCTGATACATTGTTAGAGTTCTCTGTTTCTCCACTTCTGGACTCTCTTTTCTTTCTTGTATGATGGAGGTAATCTTTTCCTTTTGGCAGTACAGAGCCTTGACTCATTGGCCGGTTAATTGAGTTCGAACTCCTCAGTATACGAAGATCGATATCACTCATGACTTCATCATCTTTTATACAGGTTTTACCTTCATTAGGTGTGGCCGCCCTTACCAGATCCGCGAAATCATGAGACAATCTGCACTGCAACTGTTGTTCTTGCTCCCTCAACTTGTCCTCAAGCTCCTTAATCTGCCACATGTGAAATGTTTTAGCGCACCTCTTGATCCAGCAAACAAGCTCAAGGCATTTCTCTCGTGTTCTTTATACTAATGTTTAACTAAATGTATCTTACGACTTGTTTTAGGAGAAAAAAAATGGTTTTTATAACTAAACTTTGTAGGAGAGTGGTGGTATACAAACATATGATCATCTAAAAATGTGAGGCTCAGGACTGACATAAAAACATTTAATAATTTCGGGTAATGTTGCTCATAGACACTACAAAAACTAATTAAACAAGGGTCACCGTTGTACTTAATGAGAATCTCCACAAGTAAAGGCTCCCAAAAAGGAGCTATAAGCAATAACCTTTTGGCGAAGCGCGAATGATTCTGAGTTCAGCTGTTCCTGTTCTTTCAATTTTCTCTCAAGCTCCATAATCTGGAAAAAGAATGGTAAATAAAAGATGCTGAGACCATTAGTTATTCAATAATTCCTATTTGCTTCAACAAGATCAATTTGCATTGCAGAGTAAGTCTCAAAAAACCTTTTGTTGAAGGATAAGAGCATGTGATTCAGACTCTTGTACTTGCTCTTTTAGCTTATTATCAAGATCTTTAACCTGTTCGTTGTCAAAGAGTAGTTAACTTCGAATTGTTTTAAAAAACGATGTGATTTGCTAGACAAAAGTTAAAGTAGACATCAGAAGCTCAAACAAAGTCTTTTAATCAGGCACATATCACAAAACATTGAAAAATTGAGTGAGATTGAGTGAGATCAACAAAACATTGAAAATTTTTTTAAAAAAAAAAAAAAAAAATGTTTGATGAAGAACCTTCTGTTGGAAAGTTGCAGACTCTGATTGCTGTCGATCTTTAAGCTTGGTCTCTAGTTCTTTGACCTACAGCAGAATAAAGATTCTGATTAAACAGCAGGAAAGAAGCAATTTATCAATTGAAATTTGAACCAAAAGCAACCTTTATTTGGAGACCACTGCAAAGTTCTTCTCTGCCCTTCAATCTATCTGAAAGTTGCAAGACTTGCTTCTCACACTGGCTGTGCAAGTTTGACTTCAAAACAAGCTGGCTTTCAAGATCTTTAATCTTTTCATGCTGGTTTTTGTAAATTTGGTCTTTGCCTTTGGCCTTGCTCTCCAGGTTCTGCAGGGTTTCTTCTAGCTTTCTATAACATTCATCTTTGGATCTGGATTCCTGTCTTGCCTTTTCAAGCTTTACAAAAAATTAAATTGTAGAATCAATTATTTAAATTATTCATAGAAAAAAGATTGTCAATATAGAGAAAGAAATTGTAGCATCAATGAGAAATATAAGACTTACCATTACTTTCATCTTCTGGAGTTCACTTGTATCCATCTGCTTCTTAGCAGGACCTAACTCAATCCCTCGAACACGAGTCGCAAAGTTTAATGAACTCAAAGTCTCACTCAAGTCCTGTTCTGAAGGGCTTATTTGCACAAACATCAAAGTTTTAGAGTCACCCCCTGCAACAAAAAATGTATACTGACATGAGTTATACTAACCCAGTCTGAAGTCAACTTCCTGAAAATTCTAACAAACAAAATTTGGCTGACATCTACCTAATGAATCTTGTAGTAAATGAGTCAACTTAGAGTTCCTGAAACCAAAAAAGACATCATTAAATTAAAAGTACAGGTTCTGACAGAGTGATGCAAAGGTAAGCATAATTAAATGCCAACCTGTATGGAATGTGACTACTTTTAGTTGCTAAAGCATATATGACGTCTCCGAGCGCTGATAGTGATCTATTAATATTTTGAGCTTCCTTGAGTCGCTCGCCTTGCACGTCAGTTCTTCCAAGTCTCTCGCTGCCTGCCAAATCCACTAGCCAAAGCTTGCTCTTGGTGCACTCACCATTGATTAAGTTCTTTGCTTTTACCATTATACAAAGCATGCTGATTGAAATAGTGAAGTTGTCAATAGGAAATAAGAACTAAAGTCAAAAAGGTGGATTTGTTTGTTTTACAACAAATGATGAAAAAGAATTCGATCCAGCAGCTTCATACCAGTGAGAGCGGCTACTATGCTCATTGACATTGTTCGATCCAACAGCTCTTGCATTGCTTCCGGCCTGAAGCACATTCCAGACTTCCCTGATGTTATCAACCTTGGCTTCTACGATCCCCGGAACATGATGAGACCCTTCAGAGGATTGCTTTATTTCCAACCTAGACACACCCAGAAAGAAATGTCAATACTCATTTCATTATCAGACACTACAAATCTGCTAGGCAAGTCACCTTTTGACCTACTCTGAATTCAAACCGTTGACTAGAGTTGAGTTTTCCTAAGAGTATGCAGACAATGAAAGAATTAGAGATCTTACTTCTTCGATGTTGGTGATGTAGCCAACAAGTCACGAATCTGTTCATTGTAGACTTCAAGCACACTCACAGATATGTTGTAAGTAAAAGTTTCACTCCTTTCCTTTGCAATTTCAAACAATTGCTCAAGAGTCCTATAGTTGACTCCCCTTTTCTGCTCAGTACCCTCCATTGTAAATGTCTTTCCTGTCCCTGTTTGCCCATAAGCAAATATGCAAACATTGTAGCCATCTAATACTGAAATCACCAGCGGTGAAGCATCCGCAAAGACATCAACTGTTAAGGCAAAACAAGAACTCTGAGTAAGTGCAAAATTCTAAAAAGTTGGATGCTTACATTATATCAATTATTGATTGTAATATATAAATACCTTGATCATCTTTTGGTGTGTAAACACGATCAAATTTGAAGATCTTTTTGGTGGAGCTGCTGGTCAGAATCCCAAGGTCTCCATCTTTTGCTGCATCAAAGTCTACGACTGTTGCACTGCCAGCTGATATCTCCTCCTTATTTAATGGGCGACAACGGCAGAAAACCCTGATATTACCTGATATTTTGGACATGTGTAAGTGATTCTGGGTCAAAATACCCATATATAAAGCAGCACAAGTATCAATAAGTTACTTAGCCGGTAGAAAAATACATACCTTTTGTCTCCTGAATTTGGTTATGGAGCTCCTTTCTCTTAGCTTGCTCTTCACTGTACTTCATTTTGTAATCCTCACACTGTGCAACTGCAGAGTGAATATAATGAGCGTACATATAATGAAAAGTAATTCAAAACCAACACACTAACTGTGTTATTCAACCTACCCAATGCCTGAACACCAGTGACCATTTTATTCAACTCAGGTATTGAGTCAGCACATTCATGTGCTTTACGACTGAGCTGCGAATGTTCTTCCTTCATAACCTACTTGCACATCAGTTATAATAATGCACGGTAAATAAACTTAGTTATGAAAACAGAGAATCAGAATAACTTTAATATGCCACTCAAACTTTTATCACTTACCTTTATCTTTTCTTGTAAATCTTTGAGTGCAGCTATCCAATACTTTTTATCGTGCTCATAGCTGCTGGTAATATTCCTCAAATTTTCAGCTTGTTTCCCCACAGTGTTATCTAACAGGGAAAAGGGAATAAAATCAGAAAGGTTCTGACTTGAGAGACATATGTCAGCTAGATCCTCCTTGAACTTTAGTAATGTCCTAGACCTCCTAGTGGTAATTCCTTCCTAGGCAGACCTAACTAAAATGATTTACACCATGTAAACAGAGAATGATATAAAGTTTGTTCAAGGAGTATAACTCGATATAAACAATAAATCACTTCTATTAAAGTCAATCTAAGATAGTAACCAGGGAAAAAAAAAAGGTTGAAAACCAAGAAAGTAACAAGGTTGAAAAGGATAAAAAAATTCCAATTTCTGGCTTCCATTCAATTAGATAGATAAAATATATGTGCTTTAATATTTACCTAAAGTCCGCGTCTGGAAGGTTTTATTGTCAAGTTCCATTCTAACCTTCTCCAGCTGCTCATTAGCTGCAGTCAGTGACATCCACGCCTCATGGCATTCGTTTGTCTTGAGTTGGCACTGCTTGGTGAGCTCTTGGATCTTCTTCTCGTACTTGTCTGTAGCTTTTACTCGCATAAGTTTCTTCTGCCAACCACAAAAACAAATACCAAATAAACAACAAGTTAAAAACATCCAAAGCTGTACTCTACATTCAATTTCATCTAACCTGAGTTGAAGATACTTCTATCTCAGCAGCGCAATTGTTGCATTTAAGATATTCATGCGACAATCGAGGAACTGTAACCAATTTGCAGGTAGAACAACTTAAATATTCATAATATACTTGGGTTGGTTAGTAAATATAGATGAGGGAATAAAATAATAGACAACAGTACCCGACACCTCTCCTGCTCTCCTGATGCAGATTCCACTAACAGCTGGTGGGCTTCCATTAACTCCTTCAAATCTTATCACAATTACTCCATCCTCCTTTACAGAGGCCCTACAGTCAACTAATTGCAATGGTTTATTCGCTCCAACAATGGAGAAAATATCAAAATCAGATAGGACCTGCAAAATAGTCTCCATACTCCAATGTCAGAACTTCTAAGCACAAAAGATGAAATGAAAGATAAAGAAGGAAACTAATCAATTGCTGATTGACTTGCCTTCTCTTCCTGCAGAAACACGTTAAATACCCTCATTCCCTTAGGTCCATTCGTGTTTATGATCTCTGCAAAATGAAGATCAACCACATACTTCCCAGGAGGAAGATGGTCAAACCTATAACAAAAATTCCCAAATCTTCCCGATTGATAAATGAACGGATAATCTCCAGCCTCACTTATATGTTCATTCGTTCGTAAAACAGTTCCTCCTTCAAAATACGTATCACCTAGAAATTTCATTCTAGAATCTACTTCAACTGAGGCCTCCTCTCCAACATTTACAAACACAACGCAATCATCTGGTCCAAATCACATTGCAATAAATTAAATTACAAGAGCATTCAAATCATTAAAAAGTTCATACTAAAATTGGGTTTCAGAAAATTTAATAACCAATTCAGACATGAAAAAAAATGAATGAATAAACAAATAGCCCTAAATCGCCAAAAATGAAAGGGTTTTATAATTTATCGGTATCTAAAGAAGAAATATTGAAGACATCAAGATTTTATATATATTTTCCTCTCATAAAATTTTCTCAGGAACCAAACAAGTACAGATCTTGAAAAAAAAAAAAAAAACTATACAACTCAGTAAAGACTAACCTGTGCAATTAGATCTTGTAAACCCACTTGGAATGAGTCTTGAATTAGAGTCACAAAGCACGGAAATCAGCTAAAGACTCGTCTTCATCCATCAGAGCAACGGTGTTTTCTTCTTGATTCAAGTTGGCGTTTTTCTCGCACTCAAAACCCTTATTTGAATCTAGGGTTTCTGGGACTAGGTGAAAAGTGTTTTCCATTACAAAAAACAGACGGTTGGTTTTTGGGTGTTTGGAAACCAAGGAAATGTAGAGATTCGTAAAACGAGAAAGCGTTGGAGAAGAAGGAAAAAGGCGTCAAGTTTGTGTCATGTGCTGGGGTTGCCGGTTCTGGAGAGACGTTCAAATTTGAATTTTAGACGACCGTTGGTACACCTTTTAGTACCGTTACACTTTTTAAAGTATACGGTTATATAATATGAAATGTGTCCACATAATAAACATATTTCCAGTTTCGCCCTAATTGCCGTTAGTGAAATCTTCCTATCAAACATATGGCTGTCCAGTGCAGTGACACCCAGTACATGAAGTCTGACCCATTTTAGTCAGACATATATAGTTCGATTTATATTCAAAACCCTTAAATTGTGGGCAATTTTTCTGTGTGATATGAGTTTTCCTTTCGCTTCTAAGAATTTCAATTTCAGATGACATCTCAGATACCCTTATTAACAATATTCAACAAACTACACGGTATGTAAGACATTCATAATATGTGTAATTTAAAAAAAAAAAAAAATCTTATCAAAATTATATAAATCTATCTTACACATAATCTACTTTCCTCCAGATTAATGATTTGCTAGCTTTAAGAGTGAAATATCCAAAATATCTTTGTTTACATATTTTATAATTTGTTTATTATTTTAAAATACGTAATTTATTATCATAAAAAATAAGTAATTTATACTTAAAATTAATAAATTATAAAAAAAAAATATTTTCATATGATCATCATCAACTTCATCATTGATGGAAACTAATGGTTAGATTGATTGTGTGTTCTTCGCTTAGAAATTTAATGCTTTCATCTCTCCATTCACCACCCAAACCAATAATATCTATTCCTTTTATCATCCAAATCACCAAAACATCTTAGCCTAACTTTATGATTATCACAGTCACAAGACAAGACAAGCATCAATGGAACATATGAAATGGTTGATTTTTCTTTTTTTTTTTAAAAAAAAAAAGCTAAAAAGAGAGCAGCAATCTACTCTTCTGAGTTAAGTGAGAGACAAATTTGCCCCTCGCAAAGGCAAAGCAGATGGTTCTTCCACTTGGTCGACTCTATGAAGGAGCTTTGCACTTCCAAAATTTCTTGGTTTCCTCCAAAATTTCTTGCAGCCACTAGAAAAATGGAACTCTTCCCTATTTTCCAAATTTTTTTTCCCTTTTTTCTAATTAGATTTTTTCTTTTTTCTTTTTTTTTTTTTTATAAAAAAGTTAAATGATGGAGTAGATCTCCTCCATCCATTTTGATCAAGGAGATCAAATCTTCATCATCCATTTTCACTAATTACTATATTTACGTTATTGAAATTGGTAAAAGAGAAATGGACAATTTTAGCCTTTAAACCGTCATCTTTTAGATTACGTTTGGCACGCGGAATAGGGATTAAAGATGAGAATAAGAATGAGATTGAAATTAGATTAGATTAAAAAATTACTGTCTCATATTTTGTAAAATTTAGAATTGAATTTAAATATTTCATTATATACTTAGAATTATTTTTTTTAAAAAAAATTGAAAAAAATTGAGATCTATCAAATTGGAAGTCTTCAACATTATCAACAATCTAGTTCGACGACATCATCAACATCATCATTATCACCCATCGTCTTCAACATGATCAATGACATCATGACATCATCAACAAAATCAATATCATCATTTTCCATATCAATCGTTTAAAAAAAAAAAAAGAGGGGGAGGGGTGTGTGGGGGAGGGGGGGGGGAAGGGTGTGTGGGGAGAGGAGGTGGAAGGGGGGGGGGGGGGGGGGGGGGGGGGGGGGGGGTGTGTTTGTTTGGGTTCAACAAACCTAGATGAATGATCCGAAATGAAGAACTTCACCTTATTGAAAGCCAGATGATGTTTATTTGGTTTCCAATCGAACCCAAATGAAGAGACTGACAACCCTAAACTCGTAAAAAAAAAAATGGAGAGAGGGTAAAGAGGAAGACGATGAGAGAAAGACAGTGTTAAGTTAGGTAGAGAAGAAAACGGTGAGAGAGTAGAGAGGAAGATGGTGATGGTTGAAAGAAGAAGGTAGAGAGAGAGAGAGAGAGAGAGAGAGAGGAGAGAGAGAGAGAGAGAGAGAGAGAGAGAGAGAGAGAGAGCATATTTTATTGAAATGGGCTTAAAGTGCCACAAGGTATAGTTTTTTATGAAACTGTATATTAATTTTAATATATTTTAATTTTATTAATTTTAATTTTATTGACACAAGGTATAGTTTTATTAAATTTAATTTTATTGATTTTAATTAAAACTAATAAAACTTTTTTAACTATACTTTTTTAAAGTCTATAAAAGTTTATATTGAATACCTTATAACTTTTATAAAATTTTTAAAAGATATGATTAAATACACCAAAACTTTTTAAGTCTATAAAAGTCTATGAAAGTTATTTTAAATCATGATTGAATACATCCCTTATAGATTAGAATTCTCTCATATGTTGCCTTTTGTGATGAGTATAGAGAGTTAAAAACAAGATTCAACATTTAAAAATAATAAAAATAAAAACAATTAAAAGAATAATAACACATTTGTCTAGAACTATAATACTCAATATAAAGATCAATGTATGAGGGAATCCTAATTGTTTGGTTCATTATTAGGAAATCTCACCCCTGTACTAAAAATATGCGTACTAAATCTTTTGATCATGAATTTTTCAAATAGACATTAAAATGGTCCTTTTGTTACTCGATGACTAGTCAAAAATAATGGGATCAAGAACAATAATGTACTTTCAATCAACATTCATATCTGCAACAGATTGACTTTCATTTCAAAATTAAAAAAAAGAATGATAATTAGAAATTAAAAAAAAAAAAATTGTTCATCGCATTTTAACAAAAGTGATTATACACATCATCATTCATCAAAGTGGTGAGGATTCGACTCCCACTAATATGTTATAAGATTGTGTGGGTAGACATCTTCCTTGATTATGAAAATACTTATCTCTTGATTATAAGAAGAAATATTTAGACTACGTAAATAATGATTGATCTCGGTAAGTTCTAATAAACATTTATTTATTTGGAGTTAGCTTTAAAATAAAAAAATGACACCTAAAATAGATCTCCAAACACCTATTTACTCTCTACGTATGTTTCAAGAATTTATAAATTAATGATTTTTTTTTCGAGAAATATAAATTAATGATTTACTCTTTACTTACACCCAGAGTAACCTAAAATATTAATAATATTTTTTTATTAAAATAATTTCTCTCTAAACTAAATTTTATTTTCTCGGAACTAAATTTTATTTTCTCGGAAACCAAAATAAAAAGAGAATGCAAATCTATTTTCTCTCTATTGGATGGAAGCAAGAGACTCTCCAGAATTTGATTGACATTGGAGCTTTTTTTATTCGAAACGGAAAACCAACTAGAGACAAATAAATAGAATATTTCTCAATCCTAATATAATCATTTCTTTTTTCGATACTTTTAAAAAATTAGTTTCATTCAATGTGTTCTGCTGCAATCGATAGCAATATCTACTTAACTTTACTGGATATTAGAAATACATTAATGATGTGTTTACTTAATGGATTAAGAAATAAGAATGAGAAATGAAAATGATCGATAATGTTTACTGACTCTAAAATCATTTTGTAATGGAAATGAAATTATGGATCCCACATGAATTTAAGATTGTAGAATAAGAATCTCATTCCCCCCACCCCACTTGGGTATCCCATTCTTATTCTCTTTTACAAAGTAAAAAGTCTCTTATACATTACTTTAAAAAAAAAATAATATAAATACATTATATATATTAAATCATGATTTTTTATATAAAAAAATGCTTGCAAAAATATTGTTAAGAAAATTTTTTAATAATATTATATTGTAAGTATATATTTTTAGGTTACATTTTATATAAATTGAAAAAAAAAATCATGACTTGATATATAATATAAATATAGAATATGTTTTTTTTTTTAAAAAAAAAAAAAAGATACGCAATATGCTTATAATAAGATTGTTAAGAAATAATTTTTTTTTTTTTGACCAATTATGATGAGTTATATGACAAAAAGATGATACTATATTTTAAACACAATTTTGCATAGTGTAATTAATTCATAATTTTAATTAAAAGCATTTTTATTACTTGTAATTAATTCATTTTGATTTCACAGCAAAATAAACAATTTAATGAAAATACTGTTGATTACGATTATGATTTCTACTGTTAAAGTAAACAACTTATTTTAATTCTGATACATCATTTTGATTCCAAATCATTCCGATTCTACGTCATTCTGATTTTCATTTCCGCTTTCTGCAATTGAAGTAAATGCACCATAAATAAATGAAATTCAAGATTTTTGGATTTTGAACATGTCGGATGAACCCAGACAACTTTCTGAGAGAAGTTTTCTAGATCTAAAATCTCATCGCATCCAAACAAACACCCAAACCCATGCCAAACTTAGATGAACCGACATAGCCCATCAATCTTCATCACATCGTGAACATATCAACGCACAACAACTCCATTAAATTTGAACAAAACATTAGATTTAGAGATGAGCTTTAAAAAAAAAAATGATTGAGAAACAAGGATTTCAATTCCTTCTCAACCATACCCCTACGAATTCCTTCTCCGTTATCACCATTACAAATTCCTTCTCTATCATGACGATCATTGTTCCTCTAACCAAAGTTGGAGATAGAGAAGTGTCAAATCAGAAGAGACACTGCAAGAGCATGCAACAGGAGATGAAAGTGGGAAAAAAAAAAAAAAAATTAACAAGTCAAAATTTCATTAAGGGTTTGTTTTGACAGTTCACATTTTTAGGTGACATTAAAACTATGTTTGTTTAGTGCAACTTGGGGTGGGATTGGAAATTTTTTTTCTCAATTCTGCGTTTGGGCCTAGGAAGGGAATGAATATTCTCTTTCCTATGCTCACCACTCATTCCTGCCAAAGTAGGAAATGGATCCTACCAATTAGCAAGAATGCGTGTCTCTATCTCTTTTCTCTTGTCTTCCTCTCTATCCTCTCTCTCTCTCTCTCTCTCTCTCTCTACCTTCTTTCTTCTTCCTTTAGTCGTCATTGTCTTCCTTGCTACTTAGCCTATCACCGTCTTTCTCTTATCGTCTTCCCCTCTGCCCTCTCTCCATTTTTTTTGTTATAAGTTTAAGGTTGCCAATCTCTTCGTCTGGGTTCGTTGAACTCAGATGAAGAACATGTCACCTAAGTTCATCAAACTACTTTTTTTTTATATGATTGATGTGGGAGATGATGATGTTGATTTTGTTGATGATATTGATGATGTCGTCAAACTAGGTTGTTGACGATATTGTTTGATAATGTTGAAGATAGTGGAGATCCACAAGATTGGATCTCCATTTTTTTTTCCTTTTCAGATTTTGTAAAGATATTAATTTCAAGTATATAATAAGATATTTAAATCAAATCTCAAATTTTACTAAATATGAGATAATATATATTTTTTAATTCAATCAAATGCAATGCAATCTTAATCCCTTTCAATCTTATTCTCATTTCCAATTCCAATCTTACATATCATACATAACCTAAAACTCAAACTATTAATCCGATAACTTGTTCACAAGGGAAGCTCAAAATAGCAATAGTTTCCACCATTTCCTCTTTATTTAAACATAAGATAGTTATGGTTTACATACCCAAATAACACCATAAATGTACATCAACTCTTTTATTTAGTGATGTGCACATCCCCTTTCTCGCATTGTTATATTCTCATTTCCAATTCCAATCTTGCGTACTATACATAACCTAAAACTCAAACTATTAATCCGATAACTTGTTCATAAGGGAAGCTCAAAATAGCGAGAGTTTCCACCATTTCCTCTTTATTTAAACATAAAATAGTTATGGTTTATATACCCAGATAACACCATAAATGTACATCAACTCTTTTACTTAGTGATGTGCACATCCCTTTTCTCGCATTGTTATGCAAATTTAATTCTCACTATATGTAAAATTTAGCGTTATAATAGCGAATATCTTCTAATTGTGGCAATAAAATTTTTATCACAGGAGAAGATATGTTTTAGTTGTAAGAATACATATTTTTTATATCACATTTAATATTTCTTTTTTTGACTAAATCACACATTTAATACTTGATTTTAGTAATTGTGTGCAATAAAAATATGATTGTACGAGACCAAATCTTTAATTGTGACAGTACATATTTAGGTTACATATTTATAATGTTTATTCTTAGCATAGCCAATATAGTAAACGAAAATCTTCAAAATAATACCAGGACCTCCACCATATAAGAACAAACAAATAAATGACAATGTTAAATGGTGTAAACCATACTTCCAATTTCAGGTAATCGAGTCGAGTGTGTATGGAAGCTCAAAGTGAAAGAGAGGCAAGAGGAGAGAAAAAGATGCTTCCTCCACCTCCTGGAACGTTTCAAGATCGTGAAGATCTCATCAGACACGTTCGTGAGTACGGAGCAAGCCAGGGATACGTGGTGACAATCAAAAAGTCTAGGAAGGATAGAAGAGTGATTCTGGGTTGTGACAGAGGGGGTGTTTATCGAAACAGGCGTAAGATTGATGAAAGCAAACGAAAAAGGAAAGCTTGTTCCCGCCTTATCAATTGCCCCTTTGAAGCCATAGGCAAGAAGGACGATGATGTCTGGGTGCTCACAGTGAAGAATGGTGAACACAACCATGAGCCTTTGAAGGACATGTCTGAGCATCCTTACAGTCGCCGTTTCTCTGAGGAAGAGGTCAGGCAAATCAAGCTAATGACTGAAGCTGGTGTCAAGCCACGTCAAGTTCTTAAGACTCTCAAGCAAAGCAATCCTGAGTTGCAGTCAACACCAAGGCATTTGTACAATCTCAAGGCTAAAATTCGTCAAGGAAATGTTTCAGGTATCAAATTTATTTGATTGATCATGTAAGCTATCAGTTTAGAAAAATACCCATTACCCATTTGGTCACTGTATTTGAGGTGGAGTTAGGATTTTGGATGATTGACTTATGTGTGCACTAGGGAAGTTGAATTGAAACCGTTTATGTGTCAATTTGTTTGCTTTGTTTTCACTGGGAGAATGGAATCTTCAAAAGAAGGCTTTCAGCATTGCAAGTTGTCTACAAAGATTGAATAAATGGTTGTTTGTCTTGCAGAGAAAAGTTTCAAGTCCTGGAGACCTAATAGGTCTGTCCTTGTGAATGCGACCACTACTTCTTCTGGGGAGTCCCTAATGCAAAACAACCTGCAGGTAAAGTTTTAAGTGAAAGAAGATGAACTGATGTTGTTTAAGTGTTTTCATGGATTATTATTATTATTATTATTTCGTGGCAAAACTTGAACTTTCATCCCTCTGTTTGGTTTTGACTTCTGTTTATCACTTTACATCAATAGCTGTGTGTGTTGTCCAACTTATGTTAAACTAAATATAGTCGAAGGTTCCTAATTTTATTGGAGGGACATATGTGGATTCACAAGGATGTGCAACAATTGATGTAATAAATCCTGTAAGTGTTTGAGTTTGTTCATTACTGTTTCTGTGTTTTCCGCTTGATATAGTTGTTTATATGAGTTATTTTATTTTATTGATGTTGCTTAAATTTTTTGAATAGGCAACTCAAGAGGTTGTTTCTCAACTTCCTTTAACCACATATGAGGAATTTAAAGATGCAGTTAATGCAGCCAAGCAAGCCTTTCCTTCATGGAAAAATACACCTATTACAACTCGTCAACGTATAATGTTCAAGCTCCAGGAGCTCATACGCAGAGACATTGTATGTACCAACATTTTTTATTCTTTTCATTGCTTTTTCATTGAGCTTTAAATTTTAGTGTTCTCATATAATCGATTTTCAGGACAAGCTTGCCTTGAATATTACTGCAGAGCAGGGCAAGACGTTGAAGGGTGCCCGAGTTGATGTGTTGTGTGGTTTAGGTAGTATTTGAATTGAATATAGATTTTATTGTCCATCATTTGAAATGATGGTTAACTGTCAGATCACATGTTATCTAGTTTGATTTCTTTTCTTTCTCTTTGTGCTTGCAGAGGTGGTTGAACAGGCTTGTGCAATGGCAACTCTTCAGATGGGTGAGTTTATTCCTAATGCATCAAATGGCATTGATACATACTGCATTAGAGAACCACTTGGTGTTTGTGCTGGAATATGCTCCTTCAACTTTCCTGCAATGATTCCCTTGTGGGTATGTCTGCATTGTTTCCTGTCTTTTTTCTGTGCTTTTCAGTAGTTAGTTTATTTTCACTCTAGACGTTTAAAGCAAGAATATCGTTTGGTGCAACTTTCAAGCCTCATTATCCTTTCTGTTTGAATATGAGGTTTGAGTGCATCCATAAACTATGTTGTGTTTTATAGGTCTTAGAAGCTTATCAGTTTCTTTTCATGGCATAACATAAAGAAACGGTAGAAGTCAAACCTTTGTTATAACCAAGTTTTTGTTATTTTGTAGATGTTCCCTATTGCAGTTACATGTGGCAACACATTTATTCTTAGGTCCTCTGAAAAAGATCCAGGTATCCCAATCAGTATTGTGTTCATATGTTCTTGATTTGATGCTCTCATAAACTAATTGAAAGAAGTGTTGTTGTGGGTAAAGCTTACTAAAGTCCTTTGTGTGAGATTTACAGTTGTACTTGTATGTATGAAGTTACTACAATAGTTGCACCAGAAGCAAGGATTTGCAGAATGGTGTTTGCATGAAGTTGTTTCATTGTTCAGGATAATCTTTTTTCTAATTTGCAGTAAGACTGGGTTGAGGTCAAAAACATGTGCTGCTTGGCTTAGTTGATATGCCTTATGAGCAAAAATTTGTTAAGCCGTTACCCGTTTTCTTACCCATTCTTTAAAACTGCTTCATTTTAGTTAAATTTTTAAGTGTGAGGACATCTAGCTAATACACGTATGGAGAGTATTATCAATAAGGATCTCAATCAAGGTGCATCACAGGGTTAATGGTAAATGTGTAAACTATTAGGTGGTTAAGTTTTTGAATCAAATCAATTTTTGCTAGAGTACATAAAAAGTGGAAAACGTGACATAGTTTGCTGTGCATTTCTCATCATGATTACCTGTAAATTTTTGCATGGTTACTGGGTCTGATAATCTTATATATCTTGTCAACAAATTGCCTTGTATGTGGCTCTATCACATCAATGTGGTTCATATCGTTATAAACTTTTCTGTTTCTGTCCAGGATCATCAATGATGCTTGCAGCATTAGCAATGGAGGCTGGTTTGCCTGATGGTGTATTAAATATTGTTCATGGCACTAATGTACATACTTTCTCTTCAGAAACCTTTTTGTTATTGTTACTCTCAAATTCTTACTATGAGGCTTGAGGCATGAATGGTTCGTTATCTGTGATCTATGTTTATTATGATCTATGGTCTGTTACCAAAGAACCTCTATCCTTTTCAGTTTAAGATGCAGTCCCTGTGATGGCTGCAGAAAACGCTGTTGTCTAGTGAGTGGTTTGCTGCCTATAGATGACAATTTGACCTCTTAGTGATGGACATATTGTCCTTGGAATGTGCTTGAAGATGTTTGATTTGATATGGATCTGAGAGTTTTTGGAGGAAGATGGAATTCAAATTGAACCTCTGTCCATATCCTTTTTTTATTCTTTCCTCTGTCAAACTTACCTATAACATAGAAATTTGAGAATTTCCAAATAGCAAAACTATATTTGTCAGGTATTACTTGAAGCAAGAAGCTGTTTATTTTCATAATATAATATGCATATCCTCATTGTATGTTTCTGGTTTGATCTAGTTTGTTTGTTGAGCAATATAATTCAGAAAGTTGGACTCTACCCTTTTCTTTGGGGATAAAAAATGAAACTATAGATTATGGTTAGAAACTGCAGTTGGTTTGAATATGTGTTCTTCCATTTTATGCACCCTAAACGAAACAGAACTCAGGAGCAATTACCGCTGTTTAAAAGAAACTTTTGCTCTCCCATGTTTAGTTGATGTGTAAAATCTCCCTTTCTTCTATATATAATTGGTTTAGTATTGGAAGCAAATCCTAACTGTCCTTAATTGGTATAGCTAGGGAAGTAAAGTCTCAACTCTTGTGAATGATGCAAACAATGCATTTTGCATTGTAATTTGACCATATGGCTTTAGTATTGTACTGTATATCCCAAAAGGTCCCACCTTTCAGTCCTGCTTGGTTCTGGGGATTTACTAATGGGACTGACATTGGCAGTCCACTTCTTTTACCAGTTCCATTTTCTCTGAATTCTAAGCCCTGCCCATTTTTCAAAGTATGCAAGTATTTTTCACTTACGATAAAAGATTCCTGGGAGGTCATTAATTTATTGCTAACACTGGTTATTAAATGTGACAGGATATTATAAACCTTATTTGTGATGATGAAGATATAAAAGCTATATCATTCGTTGGTTCAAGCACTGTAAGTTCTCATATTTTGGTCCTTCTCATTGCATTATCTGATGAAAGACTTCTTTTCATTATTAGTTTTTATCTTTTAATTGATTTTGATGCAGTGTTCTTTTAAACAGAATTTCATTAGTCTTCTTTTGCCCTTTTACTACTGCAGATTAGGAGTATATATTATCACTAATTTGTTGGTAGCGCACAAAATTTGACTGATGATGACTAGTCTTGTGATTTATGTTGCCGTTTGCTGAAAAAATTATGTCCTGAATGCCAAGAATGTAGAGTTTTACATGCAAGGGACTTTTTACTCAAATAAAACTAACTCAATACCTAAATTAAAGTATTAGAAATATCAACAATAATAAGAAGCAACGCATGGCTGAACAGAGCACAATGGAAGCAGTGCATCTGAAAGACTATTATGATTTAGTGTTTGTTTGGCATGATTTATCAATATGCTAAATGAATGTTATTAGTATTAAAGCTCTTATTAATGTTTTGTGTTACTTGATTGTGAGCTTTTGGAGGCTTAAAAAAGTTGTTTTATGTATACTAGAAGCAATTTAAATTTTTGGCTGTTTGAAGAAGCTCTTTTTGAGCTTTCGTTTTTAGGGGGAAAAGAAAATTTAATGTTGAAGCTAACCTTACGGTATTCCATTAATTTCACTAATACCCTTTTTGATGTAAAGCCATTTGAGCACTTTTAATTTAATACTATAAAAGTACTTTTAGATTTATATGGTTAAACAATCTATTGACTCAAAAAAAACTTAATTGATGACCAAAGGCTTTTTGGTTGGAGGCTTATCAACGGTGTAGTAGTAAATGATCTACTATTAAAGCTTTATTTGACAAAGCTAAACCAAAAGGATCCTTAGGGTCAGTGTGGTAATATTGTACCTTTTAAAATTGGTATTGTTAATTGTGCTGAAGAAATGATCTATTATAAAGTTAATCAAGTGATTGTTTGATTAATTTTGCTATTAAAATTCTTATAAGACTCAAAAGCATTATGCATGCGTTTGGCAAATTTTTATGTTAATTGTTGTGAATTTATAGAATGTCGATATAGGAATAGAATATTTTTATTTTTATTTGGTTTAAATAGATTTATATATAATAAGTGATTTTATCATCAGTGTCTTTTAATTTTAAAACATTAGGACGGACTAATCAAATTTATTCATTACATTTGAATTAAATAGGAGAGAAAATTTGTTTTATGAGAAAAAATACAATGGATGAATTTGATTGGTTTGTTCTAACATTTTAAAGTTAAAAGACACTGATGGTAAAATCACTGTATATATAATTAAGGTTGTGATATAGATATCTTTATATTAAAATTAATAAGGATGAAATTCATTTACAAGATTCATGAAATGCCACAACAAATTATTTCATAGTCACTTGACAAATAATTCTCACATGTTTTTTAAAATTGCTGTCAAATCAACCAAGATTATCAAATAATCACTTTTCGAAGTTGTACCAAGCACCATTTTTATATTAATTATTAAATAATTTAATTTTGAAATTCTTGAGAGCCCATATGCCATACCAAACAGGGCCTTAGTCTTAAAATATGATCTCTCATGTGTATTATAGGACTTCTAACAATATGCTGTCTGTCAATTCTCATTTTAGTTGACTCTTTTTGTTTTCCTATCAATATTTCAATTTTCAGGCCACCATGCACATATATGCTAGGGCAGCTGCAAGAGGGAAACGTATTCAGGTGAACATGGTCCTCTCTTTCTCCCTCGGTCCTTCTCTCTTTTATATCAATGGGGGATCCTGTTTGGCAGACTTGGTTGAAAATTTGAAAACCTTACTTGATTTGTCTAGTTATCTGATCCTTGTTGACCTCTTAGTCCAATATAGGAGGAAAAAATTATGCAATAATCATGCCTGATGCAAGCATAGATGCCACATTGAATGCACTGGTTACTGCTGGTTTTGGCGCTACAGTACAGAGGTGCATGGCTCTCAGTACAGCTATTTTCGTTGGAGGTCCGATGCTATGGTATCATAATTCATTTACCTAAACTTATTTTCTATTCTTATGGCATCTTGCCTTATGCCAAATCTACCATCCCTTTAAGATTTAGTTTGAAGTCTCTCATCGCCTGTAAACACAATTTATTGTTTACAACAGATCTTTGTTAAGAGTATCTCAACTTATTTGAGGCTGTGTTTTCAACTGCAAATATTCTCTTAGAAAGAATTAAATTTGTCGGTGAGATGTGCAGCAAAAGATGATATTTTCAGAAAAAACAGTAAATATAAAAAGGAAAAAAATGTTAGCCAAAAGAAGGGACAATAAAAGTGGATTAGACATTAAAAAAAGTCTGTGGAGAAGCTTCCTATGGTCAAAGTTCCATTATGCTTCTAGAATGACTTAAAGCATGTAAGCTTCCCAAACAGTTCAATAAAATCATAGCACTGAAGTTTGTAGGTTTCTCTTGAAAGGTGGAGGAATATCTTGTGTTACATCCCAATGAACTGAATTGTTTGAGCATATCAGAATAATTTTATTGCTTCAATGATCTAGCAATATTATGCCAGTGCCTGTTACTTGCATAGGAGCACACATGTTTTAATTAATCTAGTACAGGTGGTTATCACTTTTTAAGAGGGAAGGAGATTCTGCTGAGTGGATTTAACATTGGGTTGATGTTATCTATCTATTATGTCTTTTGTATTTTTCCTGTCTTTGCTTTTGGGTTCAATTAGTGAGTGGATGCCAAGAAGGATAACTATTTCTATAAAATCCTTATGGTTTCTGTCTTCTTTCAGTTTTGGCTTGATTATTATCCTTTTAATTATTTTGACACTATTATGACTGCCCTTTGCAATTGTGATGATTCTTCTTATGGAAGAATACATCTGCCAATTGGCTAAGTGACTTTTTGACTCAACTGAAGATGCCTATAGTCTAGAAGTCTTATATATCAGCCATCCCATAATTTGACAATCCTCAGCATTTCCCTTTAGCCGTGTTAATAAATAGCTACAATTAAAAGGTCAATCGGTCATAGATTGATGTAATTAGCTAGGTGATTGATTGAGTAATTATTCAAAAATAATTCTACTTTTCTCTTCTCGGCCTAGCATTGTAAATTCTTGTATTTTGGCTGAATAATGATAACATCTCAATTCTCTCCTCCTCATCGTTCTCTTATTTTCCTATTGTGCATTGTTCTTATGCTCTTTGAGAACATGGTACTAGAGCAAAGATCTTTTTCATAAACACAACCTTAACAAATATATCCTTTGTGCCATCGTCTGTGATGACAAAGACAAACATTACAGATGGCGGCAACACGACAATTCTCTGTTAGTTTATTAATACATCATTTAGTATAATTAGTATATTAGATCTCTTTCAAATTCTCCTGGTCAAGCTGTTTTGTCAGCTTCTTTGTCAAGACGTTTCGTCGGCCTCTTTTTCAAGTCCTTTTGTTGGCCACTCTGTTGAATCAGCTCGTCAACCTTTTAATGGGCTTCGCAAACTTAAATTGCTTCATCTCTCCATCTTGAATTTAAGGGGGATGTTTAAGAATCTCAAAATTATTAAGCATTATGCTTCCATTCTTACTTTATTGTAATTGATCTATTACCATTTACTTAATCTTATGTTACCATATTTATCTAGTCTGATAAGCTTATATATAGGTTTCTTATCAAAATTTGAGGATCAAGTCGATGACATCTTCGCGAAAGTTGTGCATAAGGGGGTCTTTTTATATATTTGTTCCAAGTTGGGCATTGAAAATATTCGTGCTCCAACTTGAAGGGGAGTATTAAATCTAGATAGCATCAGCTACAATTAAAATGTCAATCAGCCATAGATTGATGTAATAGCTAGGTGATAAATTGAATAATTGTTGTAAAATGATTCTACTTCCTTTTCTCTTCTGGGCCTAGCACTATAAATTCTTGTACTTTGGCTGAATAATAATAAAATATCAAATCTCTCCTTTGTCGTCTTTCTCTCATTTTCTTATTGTGTATGGTTCTTAAGCTCTTTGTGAATGTGCTGTAATCATCAAAACTGCTGTTCCAACATATTTTTGTTTTAATTTAGTCAGTCTTCTAATCTTAATGGAAAAATCTTAACAATGATTTTTCAAAATCTCTGAGCTTCTCATTTAAATGATGATATTATATTTGTGAAATGAAGTTCTGGTTTAACAAAGATCTCTGGAGTTCCTATCTTCTCTCTTAATACATGGAATTGTTTCAGATTAAAATATGAAGTTGTGATTTAATTATTTCTTCCCCATGAAAGTATTTAATCACATTTTGACTTTGAGCTTTGTTAATTGTCCTATTTATCATACACATAACCATTGTAAACTCCACTATTTGCACAAATGGTGTTCTTCTTGTCCAGTTCTTGTAGAGGCTATTTCCTTCCTATGGGGACATCAAAGTTTCTCTCTCTCTCTCTCTCTCTCTCTCTCTCTCTTTGTTTTTTAGATTTCTGGGAGCTTTTATTAGTTTGTAAGGAGGCTGTTCTTTCTTGTTTCTAATGACTGCAAAGTTGATATGAATTTTTAATTCGATTCTTTATATATGTGAAGTATGTTTTGTTTAAATCTTGTACACCTTTCTAGTGTTCCATCCATCCCTGCAACCTGTGAACAATCTCACTCTTTTACTTAGTTTTAGCCAGGATTTTCTATTTTCCTTTAGAGTGTTCAGCTAGCAAATTGACAAATAATGAGCATAGAGAAAAGAAGACATTTTGGCAAAAGGAATTGATATGAGGTGATCAAAGTGCATCAAATTGTTGGAGAGAAAAAATAGAAACAATAGTAGGAGAAAGATAATCTCTGGAAGGGATGTTGGAGTGTGTGCTCAAACACAATATGCAGAAAGACCAAGTGGGGCAGGCAAGCAGGAGTTGAGAAAGAATAAGGGAGGGAGAGAGAGAGAGGGTTAACGTTCATTCATGTATTATAAAAACGTGTCTCAGGACTCTCAAAGCTTATTTATCCTTGGGTATATTATCTCTAGAAACACCTGGAAATTATATCAAATTTACACAAATCTTCTTATTAAAAATTTTGGATTCATGTTAACCAAAGGCCCAAGAATTGTTCTAGAAGTGAATTCACTGAAATTTAGTAAATATGCCACAATAATAACTGACATCTATCCACATTAACTTCTTGTGACCTATTCCATTAGGGTAGCTCAATTTGGATTCATTTAATTAACAATGGCATTTTATTTTGGCAGTTGTTGCATAATCTTGTATTCACATCATAGTTTGTATATTTTGAATTTTGACTGAGTAGAAAGTCCTGATGCATTTAATAAATTACTTGATTGGGACACAACGCATATTTGCATCAACTTGGTTGTTCAATTATTTTCAGTGAAGATGAATTGGTGGAGCTTGCCAAAGCACTTAAAGTGAATGCAGGAACTGATTCCAGCGCTGACATTGGTCCAGTGATCAGCAGAGAGGTGAAAACAAGTCTTCAAAACCTTATAAAAAGTATAATCAAATTCATTAGGAAGGAATGATTTGTGAGATCTAATTTCTCTTGTATGGTACTTATGATTTTTGTAGAGGTGGAAACATATTGTTACAGCCTAATTGCTTTTGCATTTTGCTTGTTTTTCATGTTTGTTTTCATTATATCCTGATGCACCTCCTAGATGTGCAGGTAAAGGATCGGATAAGCAGGTTAGTTCAGAGTGCTGTCGAAAGTGGTGCTAGACTTCTTCTTGATGGGAGAAATATTGTGGTAATTGTTTATCCAGTTCTGTTTAAAAAAACTGTCTATTTTGTTCTACGACTAATTGCCTGACACCGACATTATTTTGCTGTCTTCATTACGCTTGTATGCATACTTTGATATTAATCTGCTCTGTACTATATGAAGATCAGCATGGCCTACTGTTGTTGATAATTTCTTGCACTCAACTTCCATATGTATCTGAAACTTTAAAATGTCCGAATGTTCCCTTAAGGGTCTACAATTGCATGGGATGTCTATATAGCCCCCTAGTGTGGTAAATATTGATAAGAATTGGTGTCTGTTAGTAACTGTTACCCAAAAAAAAACTTAAGCCGTTAGCAGTAGCAGACTCACAAATTTATATTTGAGAGGACAACTAATTCAAATGATAATAAATATTATAAAAATCAAAATTATAATGAATATATTATTTTATTGTTATTATTACAATTATTATTATTATTATTATTATTATCCTCATTAAAACTTAAGCTATTAGCAGTAGTGAACCTGAAATTCATATTATAGGGGTATGTTTTCCAAATGATAATAATATCAAATATATACTAAAATTATAATAAATTTGTTATTATTATAAAGTATTAAGTTGTCTCTTTATTGATTAAAAGAGAGTAAAACTATGGGAACAAATTAAAAAAGAGATGACAAAGTTGAATCATAATTATAAGTCGACAAGTTTGATTAGTACAAAAATTTAAATTTGAGATTTTAGGGTCTTTTAGTTAGATTTTGAAGTTACTCTTAAAATCTAATTCTTAAACATTATAAAGAGAACAATAGTAATTTAATAAAAAAATAAAAGTAATCCTCATATGTATAAGTTATGACACTTTGATAAGATAAGTGGAAATATATATAAAGAAATGTAAATCAATTAAAAAAAATAAAGGTATTTGAAAGAAAAGAAACTGTAGACGATATTTTGAAAAAATGAGTAAACAAGGAAATTATATTTTGTATAAATTAAAAAATAATTAATTTAATTAAAATTTGAGAAAGTTTTTAAAAAATCTTGGAGGGGCACATGCTTCTCTTGATCACACATTATCCCTAATGGTTATTAGGAAAATGACCTAGCTATAGTATTTAAGCTTTTTAACACATTCCCTCTCATGCAAGAACAACATACTTCCCACATGGCTCCAGCCCAAACTTAAAACAGATAACAAATTCAGATAACCAATCCGAATTTAATCATTGTGGAGGGACTCGAACCTAGACACTTCTAATAAAACTAGCTCTGATACTATATTAGTAGTAGATGAACCTAAGAGTTTAAGCTATTAGAAAAGAACCGAACAAAAGTATTTTAACTTTCTAATAGCAACACAAGCATAATCATGCCAATATTGCTTATTCTGAATGATTGATGGCTGGTTTTCTCTTTGTACTGTTGTAGCTATGGCCCAACTTCACTCCCGCTTTTGATCTTTCTACCGTTTTATGATACTTGATGTTGTTTTGCTGGATCAGTTTTTGCTGTTACTCTTGAATTACATGTAATGTTGGGAGAAATTGTGGTCTTGAATTTGGCTTCCTGTTCCAATTTCCTTTGATGTGTAATTAGGAAATTTGGCTCTTTTTTAAACCTTGCATGAATTTTGCCAAACATTTGTATTGGCAGGTTCCGGGATATGAGAAGGGAAATTTTATTGGTCCAACTATTCTACAGGATGTTACACCCAACATGGAGTGCTACAAGGTTATCTTTTTCATTCCTTAGTTCTTCTTAGATGTTCAGAATAAAAATTGGGTTATTATCATTTTCCGTGGCTTTCAAATAAAAAAAATAAAATGATTCTCAGTTGAAGAAGAGTTGAACCAAAGAGATCTTGGCATATTGTTGACCACACTGTCTCTTGTGTTGACCAGGAAGAAATTTTTGGACCAGTTTTACTTTGTATGCAGGTATCACTTGATTCTTTCTTTTATTTATGTGAATAATTTGATTGCATTCATTAATATTGGTTAATAGACTATCTCGTGTGATATTAAACAGGCTGCAAGTCTAGAAGAGGCCATTACCATTGTAAACAAGAATAGGTAATTGTTTTTAAACTCATGCCCTCTTAGCTTCAAGTTGGGCCTTTGGAAGTTAGGTTTTAGCAAGATATGTTTACTGCAGGTTGGCATTATATGTTCCTAAATAATGGATTTCCTTTTCCTCAATGAAAACTTTTTCTAAATAATTGTTGTCCATAATTGTTATAATTTTGATAATTATATTACTATTGTAAAAAATGGAAAGAAAATTGCTAGTTTTGGACACATGTTTTGCACCATAGAAAAAGGAGAATGGAATTTTATTATTGGCACATTTTCTTTTGGTAACAAGTTGAATTACGATCCCCTTAATTACTTCTTTGTTGTTATTGTTTTCTATACCTGTTTCTGCAGGTTCGTGAATGGAGCATCCATATTCACAACATCTGGCTTTGTGGCAAAGAAATTTCAGAATGAAATTGATGCCGGGCTGGTAAGCTGGCCTTTCCTTCTAGCATGTAGATAGTAAGTGCTCCAGATATAATGCGTTCCAAGGCATCTCTTTTGCTGTCCTCTGGATCTCCTTGCCTCCCTGTTGCTCAAATTAGACACAAATTTTTCTTTATGAGACACAAACCTGTGAAAATGTAAGATCCTTGGGTTAGATGTGAAAAAATTTAAGGTGGCATACTCCGTAATTTGATCCTCTGTACTATTCAAAGAAATGGGGCCAAGGATTTAGTAATGAAAATTTAATCTAGTTGACTGTCATAATGCAGCTTTCTGCATGCTCAAATTTTGCACTTATTACCTGCCTGTGGAATTACATTTTATTTGGGGTGTGCCTCAATTGTACTGCTATATAGGGATGGAATGGAGGAAAACTTGTAAAACGCTTAAGAGAAATATGCATGGTAGCCCTACTATATAATTGCGAATTACATGTTCTTTGCTGACATGAAATTGGTATTTTAGGTTGGTATCAATGTTCCTGTTCCGGTTCCATTGCCTTTTAATGAATCAAAAGCATCTTTTGCTGGTGATTTTAATTTTTGCGGTATGGATCCTCTCTCTCTCTCTGTGTCTGTACCTCCTCTAAATGCATGATTAATGTTGGTCAAACGTTCTGAAGTGTAGCTCTTAAGCTCCTTTTGTTTCCTCGCCTGTACTTTTTTGTTATTCAGGAAAGACAGGTGTGCAATTTTACACCCAGATGAAAACAGTGGCACAACAGTGGAGGGATTTACCTAGACCAGGGGTGCGGGCTTGTCCTCCATCATCTGAGACGGATATGAGAAGTGGAGGAGTTTCTTCGGTGTTGCCTCCATCATCTGAGAGAGACTCGCCTAGCCAAAGAGTGTCACCAGCCATGTCGCCTACTACATCACAGAGAGATTCACCAAACCAAGAAATAATTCTCCCCATCCCCATGGCATCAGATAGGGATATACCTGATCCAGGAGTATCATCTCTGTCTCCAACACCTAATGGCAGTTTACCAAGCCAGGGAGCACCCTTGCTTATGTCTTCAACTGATTTGGATTTGTCAAACCGAGAGACATCGATAGCTATGCCTCCGGGAACAGGAAGGGATTTGTCAAGCCAAGGAGTGTCACTAACTCCACCACAAATATCTGAGAGAATGTATATGCCTCAAACATCCCATTGGAATGAAACTTCACCCCTAACATCTCAAAGGACAGATGTTTCTCCACCATCAGAGAGGATTTATATGCCTACAACATCTCAGAGGATTGACACTGCTATGGCTTTACATTGTGATGGGCCATATGCCCCTACATCTCATAAGAATGACAATGTTGGTTCATTATCACGCAGGAATGATAGTATGGTCCCAACTCACCGGACTGATGCATCCTTGAATCAAAGTTCAGAGAGGATGTACATGCTTTCAACTTCTCACTTAAACGATAGTTTGAGCCAAACATATCAAAGAGCCGAGACCACATTGTTTCCAAGTTCTGAGAGGGTATACATTCCTTGTTCATCCCACAGGAATGACCATATAGCTTCAACATCTCAGAGAACCGATATTCCTTTACATCCAAATTCTGGAGAGATTATACATGTCTGCAAGCAAGTCAAAGAAATGACAACATTGCACCTGCTTCTCAGGGGGCAGATGGCATGCCTCAAACTACAGAGAGGATGTACATGCCTCCACTTGTTCAAAGAAATACTGGTATGACACCAACTTCTGAGAGATTATATGTGTCTGCAACATCAACATCTCAGAGGATGTTTTCTCAAAATCAAATGCTTTCAATGGATGATTTTCCCAACCAAGGGTCATCAATGACAATGCCTTCATCTCAGAGAATATAGCGTATGACCCAATGCCCATTTTAGGGTCCATGTAGACAAAGCAGTCACATAATGCCAAATAATATATTTGCCTTGGTAGATTTTTTTAAAACTGAATGTCCAAGAAAAAAAAAAAAAATTTCTTCCGTAGCTTAAGCGTCTGTTGACGAGTGAAAGAGCCAGATATATTACAATTTATAGAAGCCAGGTGATGAGTGATGCTGATAAGAGTACAGCTACAGAACACATCTGAGTAGCTGTCTTAACAAGGTATTTGGGGTAGAATTGAGATTAAATTTAGTTTTGTAACTTTTGTTAGCTGGCAGCACCATCTGGGATTATATTTTTAAAATTATTGGAGAATTTTAGAGATGAAAATGATGTAGTATTGTAACAAGTTTTGTATGGTTACATTTAGGGTATGCTAGTAAGTGAAGATGCTAGTCAGTGAACATGATTTCTGACTCATTGGCAAATTATCAACCTAATGCATCAGATCAAACTGATGGCAAATAAACAATTTAAAAATTAATTGTCTGGAAAATCAAACTATATAACATCTATTTCATATAGGACACAGCATAAATCATATAGCATCTGTACGATAAAAGCATAAAGCATTTGTTTAATATGTAAGATATATATTATATGCACACTTTATCATGTATATAGGTTGTCTTCCACTCTGGTGTGGGTGGTTTTCAGTCCTATGGGGTCCGTTTATTCGGGTCGTGTTACTAGGGTCTCGATTGCTTCTTGGGTTCATCCCATTGCTTCAAAAAAACAAAAGAACCTTTAATAAGGATAAAAAGGGATTCAAATTTATTTTAACACATACTAATACACAAACTAGATCATAAAACCTTAACAGATGAGAAGAAAATTCTATTAAAGTTATGTCATCTTGAAAGTTTGAAAATAAGAAAAAAAATCATACAAAAATTGAATATGCAAGAGAGAAAGATAGTAAAAACCATACCATAATTGAAGAGTCTTGTGAAAGTCTCTTTCCAAGAGGGGAAAAAATAGATGAATATATGAAATCCATGAAATTTTTGAAAGTATGGTAAGCTTTTAGATGGGCCTTTATATTTAGACCTATCATTTAAACGTCCATCCAAATTCATCAAAATTCATTATTTAGGCAATTCCTACAAAATCATTAGTTTTTCTAATACATTTAAATTTATTTTGATTTCTTAAAAGTCTGAAATGCATTTATTTTGATTTCTTAAAAGTCTGAATTGAATGCATTAAAATTTCATTGAAATCCTTATAAATCTAAATTAAATATACTCAGATTTTGTTGGAATTCTGAAGTCTAGATTAAATATACACAGATGTTGGAATTTTAAAATCCTTTGAATTTCATTCAACTCCTAAGTTGAATACATCCCCATAAATGTTAATAGATCCCTATCTATTGATAAGGGTAGGTATCTCCCAATGATATTCTGATATGAGAGTAGATTTCTAGGCAGTTTATTATATTAAATCTCAAGGGACTCTTAACCATAGTCAATAATTGATATCTCTCAATGAACTCCAGATTTAGGAGTAGATTATCATGCTGCGCAAAATGTTTAATTTAGGGAGGTTGTAAAAGACCTCTAATCATTAATAAGAGTAGATATCGCCTAATTATATCATGATATGAGAGTAAATGGTGCACATAATATTTAATTTTAATAGGTTTCAACATATAATGCATAGTGTTAAACTCAACCGATTGCCTCTGAACATTGTTGTCAATAGATTTCTTATTAACTTATAATTAGTTAAATAAATATATATATATATATATATATTTGAGAAGGTACTATAACTATAAATTTATAACACTTTTAGAAGGGAATATAATATTTACGGTGACAAGCAAGAGTATTTGTCTTAAAGAGATGCTAGTCTGATATGGTAGAAAGACTATGGTCCATTTACAATATTGGTTTCATTTTATGGGTAATTTTTCTCCACCTGCTATGGGTGCTTCCTTCTGTCTTTCGCGAAAGGGTAAATCCAAATTCCCAGTTCATACCTCAGAATCATCTCTCAGCTAATAATGAGAGTATCGTGGGCTAAATACCAGTACTAAAAAAAATGTTTGTCTTGAAAAACCTGGGACTGTAATTCTTGTTTCTCAAAGAAAAGAAGAATGCAGTGCATTTGCACAAGCTGGGCACCTTCACTCCCCAGACTCATAACGACAAAATCTAGCCTATCAACTAGTACTATACAAACCCATTTTCACAAAGATTATGATTATGATTATGATGACGATTCTGCTGGTGAGAAGTTTCGTTTACCATCTCATATCAAATCCATTACAAGCACTTCGAATCCGTTCGTGAAGCACTGCCTCAAGCTCCGCCACAGCTCGTCTTATCGCCAGTCCCATGGTTCTGTTCTTGTTGTGGGTACTACTCCTATAAGGTAACATATTGTTCTTTCATTGTGATTTTTGTCACTTGTAATTGGGTTTTCATTTGCTTTGGCTTCTTTTTTATATTCGCTGTCTGTTGCTTTTGCTTTGTTTGGTTGATTAGAAATAAATATAACATGAGAAGAACAAGTATGTTACACAGTTGTTTCGATTAGATGGTTTTGGTTCTTTGGCTTATTCACCGGGGTTGCCTTACTTATTGTATTGCAATCCTTCATAGAATAATAAATTTACAAGTAGAATCAAAGGAGTATTTTTAGTCTTGTTTATGTGTCTCAATTGTGTAGTCTTGTTTTAGAAATTTATTTGTAGGAGTTTGGTAGTGCACTTCTGGTGTAAGGTTTGTAACTTTCTTTCGCGTTCACAACTATTGTTTGTTCTTAATTGTAGTCATTTAGTTGACTTTTATGACCAGAAATCTGCTTCAAATTTAGAATCTGGAAAAGATTGATGATTGTAATAGCACATGTTGTCTCCAAGTGATTTTCTGTTGTTCATGCTCATTCTTTGAAGTTGGGTCAGCTTTGGCCTTGTGTTTTTGATGATATATAGGTATTAAGTTGACAGCTAGAAGGACAATTTGTTTACTGTAATTTGTGGTTGCCACTTGAATAATTGAAAGGATTTTATTTACTACTGTGATTCTCTACTATTGGCTTTTCTTAAAGTGAACTTCCTGTAAGAATGCACGTTATTAGGAACAGAACTGATTTATTAACAAGGAGGAGAAATCTGAATTTAAGAATTACGACATGGTTTTATTTAAGGGACTGTGGGGTTTCACAACTTAGCTTTAAAAAGAAATCATCCGGCATCAGAAGTAAATGATTGACATATATGGTTCCTGCGACTTATGTAAAGAGAATGGGAGAAAGTTTATTCTTTTAAAGATGTATACCAATGGGGGTATCACAAAGCTTCACGTAATAGATTGTGCTTTCATATGTCTTAACTGAAGGTTATGTGGTTAAGTACACACATCAACTTCTTTGTAGCCCTCTATCAGGTGCTTCTCTCCAACAGGATTATCATGAATATTATAAAACGAAAAAAATTGATAGTTTTCAGAAACAGAAATAGTATCCATCTGCTTCAAGTATTGCTGTGTGTTGAACAGTTACCTATTTAACAATGGTCTCCAGTCTTTAATTAAGATAGTTTGATGTTACACTAATAAGTTCATGGGCTTTGTGTGATACAAATTAAGAAATATTTTCCTTTACAGGGAAATATACAAGTTTGAAAGATCATTGCAAGAGAAAACTGTCAGAATCGATTGCTTACTTCTACTTGATAATGCGGAAGTTCCTGAAGGGTTAGATGATATTTCAATTCGCACTCTGCATGTTAGCTCCGTGGTGATGAAAAAACTTTCTGGGTTGCAATCAGTTGAATCCATTGAAGCAATTGCTCTAATGAATATTCCTGCCACATTTTTCAACGTAGACGTTGATCAAAGAGCTGCAGATTGTCGAAATTGGTTCTCATCTCCACACCGGATTCTAGTTCTTGATGGGATTCAGGTAACTTACACACCTAACTAGATATTTTTTATGTCAACCCCAACCTGTAACGGTCCGTGGAGTGATTTCTTACTAAATGATAACTTGAAGTGCTGGGAAACAGGTGATCACGAGTGTTGGTTCAGACCTTTGAAATGTGCGCCTTAGCAAATATAAATGAAGTAGATACAAATAAGAAAAATAAAGGAAATTCAAATTGTAAATTTTTTTAGATCCCTTGATGCGCTTGGCAAAGCTCACTTTTATTATAATACCTTGTGATGACAGCTTAAATTCATTGGCATAATGCTTCTTGCAGAGTCTCAGTTAAGGTTCCAAAAAAGAAACGATCTCAAATGATGTGACAGCTGCATTGTAACTGCTCTAGCTGTATAATTACTTGCGAGGAAAAATTACTTAGTTCTTTCCCTTTATTTTTTTATTTTTTTATTTTTAATATTTTGTTTGAAAGATTGCATTACTCATTATACATGTTAACTCTACTTGTTAAGTAAAATATCACAATGTATTTGAAAATATATTTGAAGGTTTTCATTTGAAGTTTGATGCAATAAGATATAATGTTAATTTGAACATGAAGCCTTACATAACTCTTAATTTTGAGTCCTCATCTGCAGGTATCTGAATTCAGGAACTCCCTGGCCATTTGTGTTACTAATATGTGAGAGTTGTTCCATGCAGGACCCGGGTAACCTTGGTACATTACTCAGATCAGCTTTGGCCTTTAAATGGGTGAGAAACTCTTTATACATTTACAAACTTGATTTTACATTCGGTAATAAAAACTAGTTCTTTCACTTTGGTGATCCATTTACAGTTGCACTTATGGCAACCTGGAATTCTATTGGTTCATTACCAGAAAACAGAATCACTGATGTATTATAAATCAAAGTTTCCTGTGCTCTCATTGTTTACACATTATTTTCTATATATTTAATTGATTAAACAATTGTTATTAATTTATGAATAGACCGAAAGAAGATCTAATCTTAGTGTCAACGTCCAACAGGGTGGTGTTTTCCTACTTCCTGGCTGTTGTGATCCATTCAATGAGAAAGCTCTAAGAGCTAGCCGAGGAGCCTGCTTTCAACTCCCCATAGTTTCTGGCAGTTGGTGTCATCTTGAAGCCCTTAAAAATGAGTTTCAGATGAAGTTACTAGCCGGCCATCCGGAGAGTAATGAAGAAGCTAGGCAGGTGTCACAGCTGTGTCAAGGACTAGTTGAATCATTAGCAGATGTTCCCTTGTGCTTGGTTTTGGGTAGTGAAGGACATGGCCTTTCAGAGAAATCTCAGAGATTATGTGAGCTTGTGAGCATTCAAATGCCAGGAGAATTTGAGTCTCTTAACGTTTCTGTTGCGGGGGGGATTTTCTTGTACATGCTACAGCCTAGGCATCAGACAATTAATCATTCGAAATGATGTTCACTTTCACTTAAAATCTTGACATGTAATATAAGATTAGTCATTCTCTATAGCAGGCATCCTCAATTTTTGGTCCTGAAAAAAGAGTTTGCTTCACTCAAAAAAAAAAAAAAAAAAAAAAGTAAAATAAAATAATATTGTATTGATGTGTGCCGTAAGTTCATCTTGGTTTATCGATATAACAAAAGAATATTACCATCATTTTGTTTACTATCAGTGATCTTGGTATTCCATCCGAAGGAAAAAAAAAAAAAACCTTACATCAATTTATAGTTAAAGTTGTCAGTACACTTTCTCTTAACATAAGTGATATGGATGCAGTTTCATTGCAGGCCACAACATCGCTCAATTCTAATACTTTTACAAAATGTACCGATGTAATTATCTTCATAACCCTAATTTTATATAAAATATATTTTGTTCCATCTTTAAATATTATATAATTATTCATTGGCCCTCTCAAATATCTTTAAATGGGTTTTTCTCATGATCCACACATGTTCCACTATGCTTTCCGACATGTGTGGAAGGTTTTTCTCTCTTTATCGGTGATTTGTGAGAGTAGATATTTCTTGATGTGACGGAGAGCATATTTCTAAACTGCATATATAAATTTTGTAGTGTTTAGTTTCTCGAGTACATGTCTAAGCTGCTACTGTGGAGTTTGTATTGCTAACACTAGATTTTTTAGCTACCGTATGGTGTTTAATTTACGTAGATCCTGACAGACTCTTGGGCAATAATGTCAAACTACATAGTTTTTTATTTTGTGATTATTATTTTTTAAGTAAATCGATATGTTTTATAAATGAAATATATATTTTTAATGTATATTCATTCATATATTGTCGTAGCATTTATTAACATACAAGTGAAATTAAAAGAAAATGATTAGCATATTGTCATTAAATTTATTGGAAATTATAAAAAAAAAAAGTATAAAAAGGTTGATAAAAAGTTAAAATTCATTTTCGGTTAAAAAAAATGGGTTAATCATTTTTAGCTCAAACAAAATTTAATCATTTTTAGTCTAGTTTTGGTTGAAATAACATTTTATGACAAGTCACGCACGAAAAATGTTGCAATATTTCAAGTAGAACATTTCAAGTATGTATTCACGTACAAAACTGGCATATAATATGGTACGTGAACCGACAATAATAAAAATAGAAATGACAATTTTATTAGAGTCAGGCAATTTTAGTTTTATATTAAAATAAAAAGTAAAACTAGATTTTCAAATTTTTTATTTAAATGATATAGTATATGAGTTATTAATATCATATTAATTATTATAACATCTCATAATTTATAAGATTTTAATGATTCATACATTATATTATTTTGATATGTATTTAGATAAGAAATTTAAAATAAAAAATAAAAATGAATTTATCCCATTCAATATATGGATGGTGCAGGGCACATGTAGGAGGAGCTTCGTTTCATGACTTTCATCCTTGAACTCAGGTATCTGACATCTGCAATTGCAAACAATAAAAATAACAAAAATTTAAAAAAAAAAAAACATCACAAAGTGGTAGATACAGAGACTGAAGACTGAGAGATCCAAATCAAAATCACAGTCCCAGCTGCAGTGATGAGCGCGACCAAGACAGCGCAACCTCCAATGTCATCAGTCGTCGTGTTCACTGCAAGGCTCACTTCTCAGTCTTGCAATCCTGACCCTAATCTCCTTCACTTACCTCTCCCTCAAATCCCTCCACTCTTTTTCTCCCCAAAACAACAACTCCTCCTCCTCCACTCCCATCTTCCTCCAACACCACGATGCTGACCTGTCCTCCCACATCTACCACTCCCCCTCTGTCTTTTCTCGCAGTTACCAAGAAATGGAGAACAATTTCAAGATCTTTATCTACCCAGATGGCGATCCCAAGACTTTCTATCAGACTCCAAGAAAATTGACTGGCAAGTACGCCAGTGAAGGCTATTTCTTCCAGAACATCAGAGAGAGTCGCTTTCTCACCCAAGATCCTGATCAGGCCCACCTCTTCTTCATCCCCATTTCCTGCCACAAAATGCGCGGCAAGGTACGTACTTTCTTCTTTCTCTCCTTTTATAATAAACCTACCTGTTGTTGCTTTAATATGGGGTTTTTGTGATTGATGGTTCAGGGAACCTCTTACGACAACATGACTATAATTGTGAGAGATTATTTGGATGGTTTGATTATGAAGTACCCTTATTGGAATAGGACTCTGGGTGCCGATCATTTCTTCGTGACATGTCATGATGTTGGTGTTAGAGCTACTGAGGGACATCCCTTTCTTGTCAAGAACGCCATTCGTGTCGTCTGCTCCCCTAGTTATGATGTTAACTTCATTCCCCATAAGGATGTTGCTCTCCCTCAAGTGCTCCAGCCCTTTGCTCTACCCCGCGGTGGTGGTGACGATATCCAACAAAGGTTGCATTCTTATTCTTTCCTTACCATTTTATATAATTCGTCACTTGCTTTGATTATCGCTTTCTTGTTGATAATGTAGCATATTTGTATCACAGTAGATGATTTAGAGAATATAGCAAGAAACATGAGAAGGGTTTTGTGTTTTAGATTATATATGTTGATAAGAATATTTTTTGAGGGAGAGAGTTAAGGAGAGAAAACAGAGACAAGAAGATTAATTTTCTGGATAAAATGTTCTGCCCTTTCTATTGCTCAATAGTACAATTTAGGGTTTGGTTACCTTAGTGGTTGGATAATGTTATCCTATCAATAACAACCGTTGGATTGCTTGTAAGGGTGTTTATCAATAGTAAGTTGCCCAAGTAGTGGAGGCTAACTTACTAACAGTTACGCTCACTAACATTTATACAATGATGGAAGTGACTGGACCTATATTGATGTGAACTAACTAACTGAGATTGACTTTTTCTACTGACTTATTATGAAGGTAGGTATCATGTGTATGGTGGCTGGTTTTTGTAGTGTTGTTATACAAGGACTTAATTGTTGATTGTAACTTTATGTGCAGGACGGTTCTTGGTTTTTGGGCAGGTCATCGGAACTCTAAAATTAGAGTTATCTTGGCGCGCGTTTGGGAGAATGACACAGAACTTGACATTTCTAACAACAGAATAAGCCGGGCTATTGGACCTCTTGTATATCAGAAGAGATTTTACAAGACTAAATTCTGTATATGCCCTGGTGGCTCCCAGGTGAACAGCGCTCGTATCACTGACTCAATCCATTATGGATGTGTTCCTGGTAAGGTTTTAATTTCATTTTTGTTGTTGGAATGAACAGTTATGATGTTTTTCTCCTTTTTACTTTGTCCTCTATTTTTTAGTTATTTTAGGAGATTATGTGGCTAGTAAAGCAATATGTCTAGATAAAAATTTATGATATTTGATATTTTGTTTTAAGTTTTAGATAACTTCTACTAGCTGAGACTTTATGATTTTGAAGGCTGCTGAACAACTTAGATTTTAAGTTTTAGCCCTAGGAATTTAGCAATTGCAACTGACAAAGGAGCTATATCAAAGAATACAAAGCAGACCTGGTTGCTTGTAAGGACTTCTGCTTTTGGTGCAATATCTGCAAATCGTTGAAATAATATCTTACCCCCTCCTTGAACATCAAAAAAATTGTGAATACTTCGTCTGATGCTTTATCTTGGTGATTATTAGTTTTTCAGCTTAAATTCGAATACAGAAGTTTTGAAGGGATTCTGTAATTGTAATACGCTCTTGTACATAGTTAGTTGGGCCTCTGATATTATGATATGAATAAGGTATCCTTGCTGTCTTATAGAAGACAGAACATGCCTGTAGGTCTAGAATTAGATGTCAGTCCCAAAAGCCTGCTATACTACATGTCAGACAGCAGGTGTTTGAGTATCACCATAGTGTTGTTTGATCAAAAACGCAGAGTTATTAGGACTGTACTAGTGCATTCAGAAAATTGGAGAGGTGTCTTTGTAATTAATCTTCATTAATAATTTTGGGAAATTAGTGATCATTATTGTCTTACTTGAGTTTTTCGAAGTCTCTCAAACTTTATTGTTTTCTTTCTTGCAGTGATATTATCCAACTATTACGACCTGCCATTTAATGACATTCTTGATTGGCGGAAGTTTGCTGTCATACTGAATGAAAAAGATGTGTATCAGCTCAAGCAAATTCTCAAGAAAATAACTGATGAAGAGTTTATTTCGTTGCATAAAAACCTAGTTAAGGTAGAAGTCTTTCAGTTAACTGAAATCTTTCTATTTCGTTTATACGTACATTGTCATATTCTTTATTGTAAAAATTACTAATGCAGGTTCCATACATAGACACAATTAATTTTTCTAGATGACTATATATATATATATATATATTTTTAAAAATGTGTCTTGCAATTGATGATGAAAATTTATTGTGCTATGCTTTGCCAGGTTCAAAAGCACTTTCAATGGAATTCACCTCCCCAGAGATTTGATGCATTCCACATGACCATGTATGAACTATGGTTACGTCATCATGTTATCAAGTATTAATATGCTGGATATAATTTGGGTTCACTTTGTATAAGCTACACTGAAAGGTTTGGTAACGACCTACATTGTAAAGTATCACATTCGGTTATCTCGTAGTGCGTGTACCGAAAGACTACAATTTGTTCGTTCTTTATTTGGCTTGTTCCAAATTTTGGCTTTATTGATGTAGTTTTGAAGTAACATTTCTTTGCTTTTTGACTCCTAACATGGCCTTGTATTCTACCTCAAAGTAATTATTAGAAAACTCCTTACATGATTAATTTCATTGATATCTATGTATTTGTGGTTATGCGCACTATCAGCATTATCATCTGAATGGCTCAGTAATGATCAAAATTTGAATAATTTTGATATGCAGTTCCATTTGTTTACTCTTTTTTGGGTTTGCAGAACCTGTAATATAAACCAGGTGTTTCTGTTGTAAATGTCAAAATTGTAAACAGGGAAATGTTGGCTGGAGAATGGAAGAACCAGAACTTAAATTTGATAGTTCAATTTATCTGAGCTGGACTTAATTAATGTGTAGCCCATTTATAACTTTTAACATGCAGTATCTGTCAGTTTAATGTCCGTAGCATTGCTTGGTCGCATGGCATTTTGGCCCATTACACGCAAGCTTTTAGGGTGCATTTTCCGGTTTGGGTTTATTTGGTTAGACTTATCAGTTTGCTTTTTATTTATTTTTTAATTAAATAAATAAATAACTATTGGCACGCATCATTTATTAAACAACTACAGGTGGCATTAGCACTAATCATATTAAAAGTTAAAAAAAAAAAAATTAGTAATAATACACAATAAAATGCATCTTGCAACTTGCTGATAGAGATTCAACTTCCCAGCTTCGAGTTAGCTGCATTGCATTACAGTTGGTATCCCAGAAGAAAAATGCACTTTGATTTTCACTAATTTATTAAGTGTAATACTAAGTTGCCTGAAAAGCTTTTTCAATGTTTGCCATCAAGGGTAAGTTGCCTAAAAACTTAGAAAGCAAAAGGGTAAATTTCATTTTCGTTCCAAGGTTTTGGTGCAATGTTTACCGTCAATAAGATATTAGTCAAATATAATAGAGGTAGGGGTAATTTCATCATTCCAATAAAGTTATTTTCATTTTCATCAAACAAAATTAAAAAAAAAAAATAGTTTATTAAAATAAAAAATATAGATCTTCTTCATTCATCTCTAATATTGATGGCAAAGATCAAAAGTAATCATAAAAGAGAAAAATATAAAATGAAGTTTAAAACATAAAAAATTAAATAAAATGGATCTCCACCATTGATAGATCTTAATCATTTCAATGGAGTTCCAAATTGGATCTCTACATTTTATTTAAAATAAAAAATAAAAATTATTTTCTATTAAAATCATTTTTTAATATATTATAATTTTTCTTTTTTTCCTTTTCAATTTAAAATTTGATTTCTTAAATAATTAATTTTAAATGTATATATTTTATAGTGTAAAAAAATAGTGACATATGTTAAATTTTTATTGGTTTAAAATTATTTATTTTTTGTATTATAAATTTTGGGCAATATATGTTATATTCCACATGGGTAAGTTGACTATTTTAAAAGGTTAGACAGAAGCCAATGGCAAAATAATCATTTTACATTTTTTGTTAAAGTGGATAGTTAAAAATGTGGTCAGAAAACGAAATTGATGAATTTATACAAATATTATAGATATCGAGTCCAAAGAAGAATTTACATTTAAAAATAAATATTTCATCACAACACAGCACAAAAAATGAAATTTACCCAAAACAAAATCCATAATATTCAAAAGCATCCATGATCCATATAATCCATGTTTAAACATTTAATTTTTTTTCTTTAAAAAAAAAACCACATAAATATATTCATATTCTATCTTTCCCGTTTAAAATTCACAAAATTCTCAATTGACAAACCCAAAATATATCATCCAACACTAAAATCTCCTCAGTTTCTAGCATTTTTGAGTACCATAATATACCGTCCATGAAGAGAAATATGACCTTTCGAAATAGAAACAACTAATATATATATATATATATATATATGAGATAAAGTGATGAAAAGGAAAACACATGTTTTGTCATCTTTTATTGAGCCGTAATTCATAAACTTTATCAATCTGTTTGATTAGGACGAGACTTATTCATATAACTGTGATTTAAGAAAAGAAAAAAAAAAAAAAAACAAAGAAACAAACAAAAATAAAAACAAAAAACAAAAATTTCCTAATAATCTACGACTCTCTCTATGCAACGTAGTGTCAAAAATGGAATTCCAAGCCTTTGGAAGTTGGAACTGTTGTCTTACAGTATGCATGTTTGATTTCAACTTTGGCACCTATATGTATCGACTTGTCTATCCTTTCTTCGTCAATCATCTTAAAGATGACTTCAACATGATAGGTCTTCAAATTAGAACAATTTAAGCTTATTACTATGGTCAGACTTGACATACAGAAATTATATACGGAAGCATTATTAATAGATATATAGCTACTTGTTAATATATGATATAGAAATTATATATGGAAACATTATTAATAGATAGCTACTTGATAATATATTTATGCAACCATGAAAACGAATATATATTCGAAATGTGACGGGCACTTGACAAGTCGAAAAAGAAAATGATTCATTCAAAAAGAGCAAAAGTTTTATTGTGATTGACGTGCATGATCGGGTTATTCCTCATCTTTTGTCTCATTAGGATGCCCAAGGAGCCGAGTATCTGAAGCCATTGGTCATGTTTCTGCATCACGACACCGCTTGTCAAAACCTCCTTTTGTTAGCATAATTCTATTTGTTATTTTGTTTGAAATGTAAGTTTCACGCCAAGATCTTTATCTGTCAAAGTAAATTGAAGACAAAATCTTTTAAGTGTATTAAAATTTTGCAACTTCTTTCGAAAAAAAAAAATCTGTAATGTTATAATTATATAAAACCACTTTATAACGTTATAAAATCGAAATTTCATATGAAAAAATACAAAAAAAAATCTTTCATACGGTGGTTCTTATATTTATATATGTTTAGATACAGGTAATTTTATTTTAAAAGAGTATTTTATTATATAATTAGCCAATACAAATATTTAACCTTAAACTACCTCCGACGTGGCTCATTTAAAGAAACAATCTTATACTAAATAAATTGATCACAAATTTAAACAATTTAGGGTAATTTTCAAAGAAAATGAAGGAGACTTATTGATTTGAGATAATCACTCTCCGAATAAAATTAAAGTTCTTCAATTACAACATTTGTTTTTTATTTTATTAAATATAATTTAGTCTGAGTCTAGTTTCACGCTATGGAATAAACGTACCTCGCAGTGCACTAACTATCACTACTCTTATTAAATTGCAACAACTAGTAACCACTAACTTATCTAAATCGGCACATCTATTATTTTGTTTCTTTAAAGTTGACATCACAGGTCAAAAGTTTATCAGAGACCTGCTGAGACTAATCATAATTTGTCCAACCTGAATATTTACTTTTGTATCTATGAGACAACCATTTCCATCAAAAGGGAGAAAAACTACTCATACAAAGTGTATAAAACACACATTGTGGAATTTGTACCTGTAGAGGGGTCAAACTTCAAAGCCCTGACTATTGATTAGATCCTGACAACCTGTGTCTTGCACACAATAAAGAAAAATTAGCACGGGTGACCTCGACACCGATGTGATACCGGTCGAAGACACTTCAATGTTGAAGTCAATAAACTGATTGTAATGTATGAAAGTGTAGTAATTGTAAAACATTGTCAGATTGGAAGGAGTATACCGAAGAATGAGAATGACAGAAGACTATTACAGTCTTGACCTGAAGACTGAACCGAGTAGAAACACTAAGATATGGAGTGTTGGTAGGCAAAACCCCATATAATAGAATAGTGCAAGTAGATCGTGAATAGTACACCAGAAAAGTTTTCAGGAAAGAGAGGTCGGTCACAATAGACACAGTTAAATACCAAATCTTTCTTAGTCGAAATCTTTCCTAGACATGCACTTTCACACCACTACACTGAATCTGTCACAAAGGAATTTTAAATTTAGAGTAGAGAAATGAAAACAGAAGAGAGGAGAAGGAGAAACTTAAGTGGTTTGCAAGAGATGAGCAAGAGAGGTGAGATGATCATTTCCTTCTAATAAAGCCTCTATTTATAAGTGAAAAATGTAGTTATAGACACTTATTGTGGAGTAAATGTAATGTCTGTTACAAAATAAATATCATGGTTAATGATATGTTAGTTACAGAATAAATATCATGGTTAATGTCATGTCAGTTACAAAGTTAATACAACTTCTGTTACAATTGATTTAAACTTCATTCATTAAGAGTAATAAATCCTTATTTAAAAAAATAGACCTCATTTGGTTTGGATTAATCAAATTGTTGGGCTATCCCTTTGTAACATGTATCGGAATATTAGTCTAGGTTAATCAGTGTATACAACCAATCTATTACAATAAGATTTAGTCTTTTATTTTGGACCACTACAATATCCCATCACTAAGTAGATGGAAAAATGCATAACTACTTAGATTAGGAGGGGATATGCAATGAGCAATCTTTCATGCCAGTAGCAAATTATGAAATTCAAGAAACTTAAAGTTCTAACATAATAGTAACTTGATATAATATGAAAACCAATTTGACCAAAAGTTTTGTTTTCAAATTTTGCATATAATTGCATTCGCGTTTCTGTAAAGTAAACATTATACAATTATTGACTAATTCTAACAAGTTTGGCGGAGAAGATTAAAATATAATTGTTTAACCTCAAATCTATATTCTGCCCCTAATGTGCAAAGGGTACTTATTAATAGAAGTGTTCAAAATATTTGCGAGATCATATCATCAATTAAGTTTTCCTCCTAACAAGTATGAGCAAAAAAATATGTTCATAGAATCAATGTAAGGGATGCAACTGACACATGCTTTTCAATCCCCGAGTCAATAATATAAACCGTATCAATCAATTTTACGAAAATGATACTTTAATTTTACACATGTTTGTGAATTGTGATCAATCAAAGTGATGGACTACGGAGTTGTGTTAATAGTTGAATTCGAAGCCTTGGTAAAAAATGTTGGTGACTGAGACTATATCCAAGTATCTAGAGGATTTCAACTTTAGCATCTGGTCTTCTCTGATCAGCTAGCTTAAAGATATGACTTCAAACTATCATGACTTCCAAACTCATTTATAATAAATTGATAGTCAGTCAGACTTGACATATTTTTTTATGCAAGCATTATTACTATATATATGTATGTAATACAAGATTAAAATATATTCGAAAAGCGACTGGCACTTACCAACTTATAAACTTTAAAAAATATATATTATTCATTAGAAAAGAGAATAAGTATTATTGTGATTGATGTGCATGGTTGGTTATTCCTCCTTTGTCTCATTGGGATGCCCTAGTATCTGAAACCATTACTCCTGTTTCAGGGTCCCGACGCCACTTTTTAAAACCTCCTTTATTCTTATAAGTATACTTTATTTGAGGGATCGAAAATTGTATATTTTCCGTCGGCCAATATAACTATATAAATTCTAACAAGGAAATTATTTATGTCAACAAAAACACTGATTTTTTATAAAGGAATCCATCGAACCACCCATTTCAGGCTTCTAGCAACTTCAAAGCTGACACCTTTCACATTATTCAGAATATAAAATTGCTTTCTTGTCTTTTTGATCGGAATCTTAACGAGAGGGGAATCGATGAACAAGATTTTGCCCATCAATAAGACTTCTTCCATATGTTGCTTGTCGAAAAAGGAAACTTGGCTGTCTCTTAATTGGATTCGAAATCGATGTAACCTTAATTAATTTGTATCCAAGTTGCGTCATTTTGCATTTGACAACTCTGTGTAATCCCAAAACATCTTTTATCTTAATAATTAAGTATAATCCCAATACATCTTAAATTATATTTTAAAAAAAGCATCAATCCATTTGTTTATGTTAATTACAGATGTAGACTTGACTTCCACTTCACCACTCATTAAAGTAATAGGATCCAATTCCTACTGGATGCATTTTATATGATTTATATAAATAAATAACTTCTAATTATGAAAATAGCAATATAGAGCACACAAAAAGTTATTGATCGCAATAAATTTCAATAGTTCTCTGAATTGTTCAATATCAACTTAAAAAAAAAAAACCCCTCTAAACTAGAAACACAAAACCAGCTAGATCATGTTTAATTTGAATTTGATTTGATTATTTGACAAGCTTTGGTTTAAATAGTCACACTATCCAACCCTAAAGTACTCAAGAATTTATAATGAAATATTACTAATATATAATAGATGTAAGCAATGGTGTAATTAATCCACTAGCTCACTGTCCCATATATATATATATATATATATATGAGTATTTTTATAATCAGGATTTCCTAACTTTAAAAAGTTAGAAAAAACCAATCAAATTCATCCATTGCATTATCTCTCCTGAAAATAAATTCTCTCTACTATTTAATTCAAATAGAATAGATGAATTTAATTAGTTTTCTTTAATTTTTTTAAAGTTAGGGAGTTCTGATTAGAAAAGCGCTCATATATATAGTGTTTTTATAATCAGATATATCTGATTTTAAAAAGTAAATGTCAACCAATCAAATTCATCCATTGCATTCTCTTCCTAAAATAAATTCACTCTCCTATTTAATTCAAATGTAATTGATGAATTTGATTGGTTGATCCTTACATTTTAAAATCGGGTATACCTGATTATAAAAACACTACTCACATATATATATATATATAAATATATATATTATGGTAAGAAAGTATATATGATAGTTCTTGAATCAAGATGTCCTTAAATTTTTATTACAAAATCACAAATTATAACTATTTATTTTTAGTGGATCCCACCATAATAATCAAACATGCTGAAAATATATATATAGTTCTAATTAATGGTCCTAAAGTAAAACTTTCTTACCATAGAATATATATATATAATTTTAAAAAGTTAGGACAAGTCTATTAAATTCATCCATTGCATTCTCTTTTTTATAATAAATTCTTTCACCTATTTAATTTAAATATAATAGATAAATTTGGTTAGTTCGTCCTAACCTTTTAAAGTTAGAATGCACTGACTATAAAAGTTTTATATATATATATATATATATATATACATACATGTGCACTAATGTGTATCGATCGGTTAAGCAGTATTGATCGGTTTAGCAGTCCTAGAATATTATTACTGCAATTGCTGTTTGATAGATTTGCAAAAACGCCCTTGAAGTTTGACTATTTTGTAGAAACAACCCTTTAGTTTATTTTTGGATTAAAACATTTGATTGTTTACCAGTACTTAGGGATGACAATTCCACCCGTAAACTCACAAGCCCGTGGATTTTCATCCACAATGAATAATTATGAATTTTATTAAATGGGTTTATGGGTGGGTGTGGATGTGAAATTCCACACCTAAAGTGGGTTTGGGTTCGGGTTAGGGTTCGAGTTCAGCTGTGGATGCGACAAAAAATCGGCAGCCGTACCCGCAAACTCGTAATATTAGAAAAAATATATGGATTTATTAATTTGTGAAGGGTAAATAGGGATTGCATGTTAGCATCATGGTATAGAACTTGGAAGTGTGGATGGCTTGATCTTTTGTACTTTTGTTAATTGTCATGTTGTTTGGAGAACTTGTTATGAATTTTGGCCAATGTTTTGGCATATTTTATGTTTTATTTGGATTAGAAATATGTCCTTTATTATAAATTTATCATATTAAATATTAAACTTTACGTTGGATTATTAAGTTTGATTTTATTTTATGGTTGATAGTATTGTTAGGATTTATAAATAATATCAGCTGTGCTTATTAAATATTTTAATTAGGTAATATTGGAGGAAAAAAATTTATGAAATTTGGTATGAATATTTCTTTTTATACATGTTGCGGCTTTATGGGAGTGGCGCAAGTGTAGAATTTCTTCAAACCTTAGGAGGGTTCATGCAAATCTCTCTTATTATTATTATTATTATTGTTGTTGTTGTTGTGTTGTTGTTGTTGTTGGTGCATATTGATTGGTTTTCCAATCTCGATTAAAATATAATGATTATTTAATTTGTTACACTTTTGTGGAAGAAATAAAATTTTGAATCTATAATCTTATTGACATCAGTGTAAAAGATTTATATTGAACCAATCTCTTCTTGTGAAATCATAATTCTTTTAAGATTTAGTCTACACAATAGAATTTGTTGTCTTTCCTATCATAACCTTGTTGACAAAGTCAGTCGAAAGATAAATTTTAGTGAAGAATTTTATAGAATCACAAAAATCATAACACCGAGTTTCAAAAAATCAGAAAGATTTATAAATAATTTTTGTTCCGTGTATTATTAAAAAACATTTGGAACCAAAACAAAATTGCGTTTTTAGGATAAATATCTATTATGTTAAAGAACGTACTAGGGATTGCAAATTTGCAATTCAAGGGGCATCTTAATTGACTACCTCAAGCCGAACATTAAAGTCTCCAAGCTCTTCCTGTAATTTTTTTTTTTTTTTTTTTAAAAAAAAGATCCATGAAGTGAAATATAATGTATTTTTATGTAAGATATATAAATTATTTGAATTGAAAACGATCCTTGTGTGGATCATGATTCATGAAAACTACATTATTATTTCTTTTTATTTCTTAAAACAAAACTAAAAATAAAACAGCAAGTATGAAGTAACAATTTTGAAATAGTTTTTCCTTCAAAGATTTGGTTAATCCAATATGGTTTGGTGTAAAAAAAAAGTTCATTTAACCTATCAATATCTCACATTTGAATCGTTATATATATTAAATGGTATTTAAAAAAGGAAATATTTGGCTAATTATTTTATAATTTCGAGGTAAACAACTTTAACATCCATTTATATAATTTATCTTAATCTGAAGACTGCCAACTATTTTTAATTTAAGTTTCACCATAATTAGATTAAAAACAAATGGATTGATTGATATCACAAACATAAATTGAAGTAAAATATTAAGGTAATATAACCTAAACCCATATATGGCCTGAAAATCCAGCTTGTCATAATAAGCTGAAAATATTTAAGGACAGTTAATTTAACCATTATGGTTTGAAAATCCACCTTATCATAATAAGCTGAAAATATATAAGGACATTTAATTTAACCATTGTTCAAGCATGCATAATCAGTAACTACAATCATATGATGATAAAATATAACCCATTATTATTATCATTATTATTTTTAATTTAGGGTATAAGGATTTGAACTTGGAACTTCTACTACGATGTGTCGTTCCCAATTAAGCTACGGATACAATCATAATGTTAGAGTTTTGATAGTTTTAATTTAAAGAGAAATTTCATTTTAGCTCTCTAAGTTTTTATAAATTTTCACTTTTTAATCATGTTACATTAAGTACTCTTGTGGTCCCTAAAATTTCAAAAACCCATTAATTCGGTCTCTACCGTCAGTCAAATGTTGGTTAAACTAATAGAATAAGGGTTCTTTTTTGTTCTTTCAATAGCTTATTATCCTTTTAATTAAAAAATTAAGAAAATTAAAAAGAGAAAATTAAAAAAAAAAAAAAAGAGAGATAAATCTCCACCATTCATCTTTGAGAAGGATGGTGAAATAAAAAAAAAAATTAAAATTAAATTAAATTAAAGATAAAAAGAAGAATGAAACTAATCTTCATCGTCCATCTCAAAGATGAACAGATCAAAATTTATTTATTTATTTATTTTTTGAAAAAAAAATTATAGTTCCAACCAGATAGGTTGTCAACAATTGATTTGGTTGGAACCAAATCAGCGAAATAACAAATTTTCATTAGGTAACCTAGGTCATTGAACACGATTTGGGTCACCCAGATTAGTTTGATGCTCAAATTGGCAAACGGCATTTGGTCTCCAGATTAAGTGATGATCATCACTCGATCTAATGTTTAGTTGACGATGAAGATCATCAGGCCATGGGAGATTTTTGGATCTCCATTTGGTGGAGGTCCATATTGGATTGCATCTCTACCATTGATGGAGATCCATCCATGGTTGGAGATCTCCATCAAATTTTTCTTTTTTAATTTTTTTTAACATTTTTAATTTCATTTGTTTTAATTTATCATAATATTTCTTTCTTTTTTTAAGTTTAAAATTTTATAAATAATTAATTACAAATAACTAAATCTCATATAGAATAAATATAACTGACATGTGTCTAATTGCTATTAGTTTGAATTTTTTATTTTTTTGTATTTTAAAAATATAGTGACATGTGTTAGGTTTCTATTGGTAGGGTAAATTATTAAATTTTTGAATGTTAGGGGTAAAATGGTACTTTAATCTTGGTTAAAAATTATTAAGGGCAAAAGAGTCTCTTTGACATTTTTTGTTGTTGTAAACTATTGAAATTTTGGTCAAAGGGACTGAATTGATAGGTTTTTTAAATTTTAGGGATCACGGGAGTTATTAATGCTATCAAACTTACAAAGGTAAGAATATTTAAAAACTTATGAACTAAATTTAGTTTTTTCTAAATTTTATTATCATTATTAAATTGGTACATATTTAAAGAAGGTTAAAAAAAGGTATAATATAATTCAACCTAATATAATATGAGTAAATAGGTTGTTGACATAAAAAAGGAAAAATTACACTAAAGTACATCGACCTATTGTGTTATTACAACAATAATGTGAGTTTAGACTAAATTACACAAAGATACCCTTGACTGAGTTTGACTAACAGTCCATCAACGGCAAAATAAACGTCTCAAGGGCAAAATGGTCTTTTTATATGTCAAATTTCTCTCTCCCTCTCTCGATTTCTCTCTGTTCTTCTTCTTCTCTGCTTCTTCTTCTCTTCTTTTTCTTCTTATTATTTTATATGTCAAAAACTCAATCATCCCGATCGACTTGCCACCACAACCCCCCTCAAATCAATATAGCACCCAAACAGTCAACTATCACCACCAGCAACTAACCATTACCAACCAACCACCACCACGCAAAAAAGGAAAAAAAAAAAAAACAAGAACAGAAACTGGGTTCGATTCGAACCCAGATCTGGGTTCCATTCGAACCCAGAGTTGGGTTCGAAGGAAGCCAGTTTCTAGGTTCCATTCAAACCCAGAAATTGGGTTCGAATCGAACCCGAAACTGGGTTCGAAGGAACCCAGAAACTGGGTTCGAATGGAACCCAGTTTCTGGGTTCAATTCGAAAACTGGGTTCCATTCGAACCCAGATCTGGGTTCGAATGGAACCCAGAAATTGGGTTCCTTTGGATCTGGGTTCGAAGGAACCTAGAACTGGGTTCCTTCGAACCCAGAAACTGGGTTCGATTCGAACCCAGAAACTGGGTTCGATTCGAACCCAGTTCTGGGTTCCATTCGAACCTAGAACTGGGTTCCATTGGAACCTAGGAATTGGGCTCGAATCGAACCCAGTTCTGGGTTCCTTCGAACCCAGATCTAGGTTCTATTGGAACCCAAGAAGAAGAATAGTAGAAAAAGAAGAAGAAGAAAAACGAGCAGAAGAAGAAGAAGACGAGCAGAAGTAGAAGAAGAAGAAGAAGAAGAGTTATAGACGAAGATGAAGAAGACGAGTAGAAGAAGAAGAAGAAAAAAGAAGAAGAAGAAGAATGAGAGACAGAGATTTTGTTTTTTTAGAGAGAGAGAGACATTTTGTTTAAATAATATTATTTGATATATAAAAAGACCAATTTACCCTTGAGATTTTAATTTTATCGTTAATAGATTGTTAGTCAAACCAAGTCAAATGTATTTATGTGTAATTTAGATAAAACTCGCATCATGACTGTAATAATTTGATAGGTTCGGGTACTTTAGTGTAATTTGCCCCATAAAAAATTAGTCAACACTCAAATTAATACAAATATAGTGAATTGAACGAATTGTGAGGGGTTGACTGAAATTGATATGGATGTAGTCATAGCAAGAATGATTAAGCAGTAATAATACAAAAGAAATTCAACCAAAGAGACAAGAAAGTTTTTAACATGGTTTGTCCTTATGAGTAATGTCTATATCCACGGTTATTTCATTATTACAAGGGAAGATTGCATTTAGCAGAGTTTCTGCTACGATTTCCATGGCTTATTGTTGCTGACTATGTATGAGCTTCTAAACCTATATATTCATATCACTTGTAAATGGAAATGACTCTTTATATAATGTTAAGGGTTCCTTGTTTGTACACAATAAGATTACTCAAATATAGGAAATGCTATAACTCTTTTTCCTAATTTACATGATACCGCATTTAATTCTTTTATATTCGAATCAAACTGCAATTAATATGTCCACATTCATATTAGAATACAATTCTAGCAACTTCCTATTTGGGATGGTCTTCTGCGTGAGAAATAGGAACTTTTCTGTTTTTATAACTCTATGTTGTTAAGGAAAATTGCGAGCTTTTTGTGTTTTGCAAATTGCTATTTTACTACAACTTCAAGTTGTTTTTCATGCTAGTTAACTGATTTAGGTTGCCTTACTGCCTTAACGTTATTTGATCCGTTACAAGCTCCTGTTGGCATGGTATTTACTAACGTGTCCTTGAGTAATGGACTTCTTATTAACTCATTTTTATTTTTAGGATTCTAGTCTTATCGATCTTTTGGGTCTTAATGAACTTATGACCCAAGTGTCATTTTTGAACACAACACGGTCCATTCTCGATAAACATATTTATTTTACTTTTAACAACTAATAATACCGAAAGACCGAACACAACTCCCATGATGGTCCACGAGTTTATAAAATTTAAAACTAGAATTTCTCCCACCACATTGTGCGAGGAGATATACAGCTATCTGATTTATATCTGATTTACACATCTTATAATGAAGTATCTTTGCACCCGGATAAGCAAGTAGGACTGAGTTCCCAGCTTCAGTCCCTTGTTTCCAATTGAAGGACCGGATTAAAGAAAATCTTGTCAAGCTAAATAGCCCTGCAAATGCTGTACTATTTAGTATTATTATATATTCTATATTTACTATTTATTTTAATAATATTTATAATATAAAACTTTAAAATACTATAATTTATTTAAATTTATGGAAAATAATATAAAATTATAATAATGTTTAAAATGTAATTTTAAATATTATTATTTTATAATTAATATATTTATTTCATTCAAATGTTATATTAATTAATAAATCAATATTATTTTATTTAAAATTAATTGTATATAATTTTATTTTTTAAAATATCATTTAAATGTTTTTGTTCATAAATTAATTTAATGTTATATCATATTAATTAATCTCTTAATATCATATATAGAATATTATTATTTTTTATACAATCCCAATTTACACTAAATAAGAGATAAAATTATTTTTATCCATTCTCAAGTACTTCGTCAGATACAATATAATTTTAATTTTATTCAATTAAATCTAGTCCAATTCTATTCAATTTAATCTCATAAAAATAATCTAACAAAATTCCGTACATCAAATACCCACCGAAAGTAAAAGTGATGATTATATTTTTTTTGTCAATTGAAAATAAAACACAGAAAATTAACTGATTCTATGTTTAATTGATTATAAAAAAGAAAAATTAGTGTCATGATTTAGTGGAGGAGGAGTGGCGAGAAACTAAAAAAAGAAGTGATATGAAGTGAAGGTATCTGGTCAAGGTGGCCGTCTTGTTGATACTCCACTAATTGAAGACAAAAACCATCGTACCCAAGTCCATTTATCAATCAATTTTTGAACAGTTGAACATGACGACATCACGTCACATATTCACTATTCTTTATCACAAGTTCCTTCCCTGTCTCAAGTCCAGCCGCAGCCCACAAATGATCGCACTCACACCATGCTATCCACCACAGTGAAAATTAATACTGAAAATTAATGATCAAGTTGGGTGACCATTTTTAAAATCTGAATATATTATTATTGTTTAAAAAAGAAAAAAACCGTGGTTTATGATACATTGCTCTTGCTTTATCAATTATTTTACGATATAATATATCATATGCAAATAATGATATCACATGCAAATTATGTTAACACTTTCAGAGGTACTTTCCACGGTAGAATCCATCAGGACCATGACTATGGGAAGGCATCTTTGTTAAAAAATTTAAAGAAGAACAACTATTGATTTATTTATTATAATTTTTAGAGTTTAAATTATCTAATACAAATTTGTATATGACAAAAATAAAAATTCACACAATAGCCATAACCCATAAGTGATTATAAAGAAAGTGACAAAATTTTATTATATTTGAAGCACCAATTTCTTGTTTTTTTATATGTGTTTCAAGTACTAGTTTTAACTTTTCTTCTTAGGTAGCAAACAGAATGTAAATACTCAGTATAGCAACAGCAGTTAATGACGATTTTTTTGAAAGAAGAAAATTAATGACGATTTGTAGGCCTATATATATAAATATATAGTGATTTTACCATCAATGACTCTTAGTTTTAAAAGGTTATGACGAACTAATTAAATTTATCTATTATATTTGAATTAAATAGAAAAATGAATATAATTGATGAATTTAATTGATTCGTCCTAATAGTTTAAAGTTATGATACACTGATTGTTAAATCTATATATATATATATATATATATATGTATATATCTCATTTGTCCATCTTAAGATGAATGGTAGAGGTGCGGTAAGGATCTAGAGGCTAGAGATCCCTAGCCTCTCTCTATCATCCATCTTGAGATAGATGGTGATTGGGATAAGTCCATTATTTTTTATTTTTATAATTTTTTAGAATTATTTTTAGTTTTTTAAAATTCTATTGGAAATACTTTTTGTTTCAATTTATGTTTGAATGATTTTCAGTTTTTTTTTTTTAATTATGCCAATAACATGTTTTAATTTATAAATTAATAATTTATTATTCTATTTATGTTCACAATTTTTGAAGTTTTATTTATATAATTTTATATGTTTTTATACTATTTTTAAGTATTAATTTCAATTTTATGTTTTTTATTTAGATTTATGAATTTTTTTCATAAAAAATGATCTAATTTTATATTAAGGGTATTTTGGTAATAACAAACAAGGTCAAATTGTAATTGTTTAATTTTGTAAAGGGCAACTTGGTATTTTAATGCATCTAACCATCTTTTGAAGGGAAAAACTTTTTTTTTTTTTTTTTCTATAACACTTGACGGTCAGAATTAGATCAAATGGATTTATTTGATATGTTTTCAAAATTTTAAGAGCGACAAAGACCAAACATAGATTCGCAAGTGAAAAATTGATAAACCACCAAAATATAAGGACAAAAATAAAATTCTCTTTAATTTATATCTTTAGGAATACAATAATATTTTTAATGATCTTGTTTTAGGGCTATAATAATAATTTAAAAAATCAACCTAAGTGAACATAATTGAAGTCACACATCGCTTCTTAATAGAGTTGGTGGGATATCTCTCGATTCACTTAAGTATGATTTTGAGGTTGCATCCATGGAGTAAAAGGATATCTCATTAGGCTGTGTAAGATGAAGATATGAAAAAAATTTGTGGTTGTCATTGATGATGAGCATAGCTAAGAAAAAAGTTTGCATGTTCTATGTGAATGCTAATTATTTTAGTATAAAAAGTATGCATGCTCAACATGAAAGCTAATTGGTAAATAATGGAAAAATGCACATTTCAGGTATCATATACCAAGTTTGCTGCTTGACTGAAGCTCCATTTCAGTGTAAAAATACAGAAGTATCGATATCCAACTTTCAATCCACCAACAACGCTAAAGTAAACACCATTTAAGGCAAGGTGTCTAGCTGAAGCTCCATTTCAATGTAAAAAATACAACTAATGATATCTCAATATAACTTTCAATCTTCTAAAAAAAAATAATAATAATAACTTTCAATTCATCAACAATGCTAAATTAAACACTATAAAGGTAAGGTGTTGATAAAAATTTTATCGCTTCTGTGGATAGTTTTATTTCTATATTGAGGTGGTAGTTATCTCTCATTTATGAGAATAGAAATATGAACTATGTATATAGTATTTAATCTCTACCGATCAAAACAAACTAGTTATCAATTTACTATCAACTTTAAGAAAAATTATAATAATTGGGGCCCTAATATTTATTATATGGAAAGGTAAAGGTTGGCCAAGATAGAGCTGAACAATCGTTCAATTATATATATATATATATATATATATATGGAGAGAAAGAGAGAGAGAAAGAGCTTCTATGGCCACTTAGGATGAACCAATAATCTTTGTTATCCACTATATTCTCTTTTCTAATAATATTTCTCACTTCTATTTAATTCAAATGTAATGAATGACTAAGATTAATAATCCTAACAATTTAAATATTATGACACACTGACCATGGAAACTATATATATATATAAGACTTTTATAATCAAGTATATCTAATTTTAAAAAGTAAGGACTAACCAATCAAATTCATCTATTGCATTTTCTCTCCTAAAACAGATTATCTCTTCTATTTAATTCAAATGCAATGGATGAATTGGATTGATTAGTTCTTACTTTTTAAAATTAAGTATACTCACTACAACAAAACAGTCTAACCACACTGGAGTATCCATACCGAGCATTTAAGGTTTGGTATAGATAATTTTTTTAATACTTAAATTGAAGTATCCATATCAGACCATTAATGGCCCGGTATGGATAGCAATTTTTTATTTTAAAAAAATAATAAACTTGATTATCCATACCGGGCCATTAATTGTCTGATATGGATAATTAAACTTAATTTTTGAATTAATTTTTTTTTAAGTATCCATATAATGACCCGGTATGGATAATGGAAATTAATTTATTTTATTAAAATATTTTGAATATCCATACCGCATGGCCTGATATGGATAATTCTAAAAAAAAAAAAAAAAAAAAAAATTTCTATATCGAGCATGATACCCGATATAGAAAAATTTTAATTTGGTGTGTGGTCGACCACACCCAGACCATACCCACTATTTTATATTCTCTCTCTCTTTTTCTCTCTGTCTGTCTCTCTCTCTCTCTACTTTCTTTTTCTCTCACTATCTCTCTCAGCCAAACCCTAGTCGCCACCTCGTTCGTCAGCCGACCAACGCGCCGTTCACCGCTCCGTTTGTCGCCGATCACCTTGCCTGGTATCTCTTCTCTCCCCTTCTTCTGCTTCTTCTTCTCTTTCTCCTTTTCTTCTTCATCATTATCTTCTTCTTCTTCTTCCCTCTAGCTATCCGACTGCCTCTTTTGGTCTATCTATCTTCCTCTTCTTCTTTTCTCTTTTGTTCTCTTTGTCTTCTTCTTCTTTTTCCCTCCGATCTGCTGTCAATTGCCGTTCGTAGCTGACGACGGTACGACATCTCTTCACCGATCTACTCTTATTCCGTTGTATTCTTTGTCAATGAGATCTGCATTTTGTAAAAAAACACTTGATCTATTTGATTTGATTTAGATGTGAATGATGGTTTTATTTTTTATTTGGTTCTTGCATTTTTGTTTGAATTTTTGTTGGGTTTGATTTATTTTTGTAGCATTTATTTAAATACTTCATTTCTTTCTGTAGTATTATTTTTTGTGTGTTTTTTTTTTTCATTTGGCTGTTTTATTTTTGTTTGAAACTAATTGTGAAATTTTGAGTTTGTGTTATATGGATTTTGAACGATTTTAGATGTATAATAAAATTTGATTAATGGTATTTGATGTATGTTGCAAATTTTCTTTTAATATTAAATTATACATTTTTGTAAAAAAAAAATATTAAAAAATATATATTTTTATATTCAAATAGTTTCCATACCGGGTACATGCCCGATATGGATACTTTTATCTATACCAAGTTGGTGCCCGGTATGGATACTGCTAGTGTTAGTATCTATACCAGGCGGAGCACCCAGTATGGATAGCCAACTATACTAGACATTGCCCTAGTATGGTTGAGCTGTTTTCTTGTAATGACTTGATTATCAAAGCCTTATATATATATATATATATATACACATATATATATATAGAACTTCTATGATCAATGTCTCATAAACAAACAAATCAAATTCATTTATTATATTTATTCTTCTAAAACAAAATTTCTCTCTTATTTTCGAATGCAATGAATGAATTTGATTGGATCATCCTAACTTTTTAAAGTTAGAAGGTACTAACCATAGAAGTTTGTGTGTGTACAAAACCTTTATTATCAGTACATTTTAACTTAAAAAGTTAGGATGAATCAATCAATTGCATTATCTCTTTTATTTAATTTAAATGTAATATTAAATTGATTCGTCCTACATTTTTAAGGTTAAAAAGTACTGATTATAAAAGTATTATATATATAAATTAATTCTAAATGTTGCCATACAGAAATGAGAAATATTATAACAAAACATATATTAAATATTGTAATAAAAAATAACAAAACACAACAATATTTTTAACTTAGTTCAGTTTTCACCTATATCCACGAGGCCAAGCCCAAAGAATTGAACTATTAGTGAATCAATAAATCATACAAACACCAATTGTTTACTCAACTAAAAACTCACTCTTTATAGTTAACACAAGGTTTGTTATTTTTTTTTCATCAATCAAGTTTAGCGAGATCCCTTTGACATCAATGATCCCTTGCTTCTCAAACTCCCTTCAAAAGCTCAAAACCAACCTTCTCCCGAAGACCAAAACAATTCTTCCTCTTGAAGAACACACGTTGTTTGAACTTCCTTCAAGACTTTATAAATTGCCTCCTCCCAATGACGAAACTATTCTCCCTCGCGAAGAACTTATGTTACCGTATTTACTTAGAAACCTAAGACTAAAAGACCCTAGAGAGAATTACTCTGTAGCTCACAAAATACATAAAATTCTCTAGCATATATTTGGTGTTTTTATATTATATTTAGTTAGCTCTCTGTCCGCACACCAAACTTCATGAATTCAATTAGCTTTTGTAACACTAACGTACACTCATTTTTCTCTTCAATATTATCTGCAAAATAAAGAATTTAATTAGAGACAAAAGAAGTGAAAATAAATCCACTGAAAATAAGAATGTTTTCCTAGTTTATAGCTTAATTGAATTTATCCTAAAAAAAGACTAAATTCATTCCTATTTCTAGCAAATTTTAGCCTTCTTTCGAAGACCAAAACAATTCTTCCTCTCAAAGAACACACGTTGTTTGAACTCTCTTCAAGACTTTGTAAATCGCCTCTTCTCGAAGACAAAATTGTTCTTCCTCTTGGAGAACTTATGTTACTATATTTGCTTAAAAACCTAAGACTAAAAAACTTTAAAGGGAATCATTATGCAGCACACAAATACATAAAACTCTTGATATATATTTGGTGCTCTCATATTATATTTAGATGCTCTCTGATCGTACACCAAACTTCTTGAATTTGGTCAGCCTTTATAGTGACAACATACACTCATTTTTCTATTCAATATTATCTACAAAATAAAGAATTTGACTAAAGATAAAAGAGGTAAAAACAAATCCATTGGAAATAGGAATATTTAATCGAATCTATCCTTAAAAAGTACTAAATTCATTCATGAAATCAATAATCAATTCAATCAAACCAAATCTTAGATTTATATGTAAAACCTTGCAGAGAAAGAATAGAGATAATTCTAAAGATTTTCCTAAAAAGATTGTCTCCAAATAATATTTTCATCAAAATTAGAAATTATGTATTTTAGGAAAACATATTTCCAAACTAAATTCTAAAATTCTCTCAAAAAAAATATCCACGTTAAACTCAAAGAAAAATCGATAAAATAAATCAAGTAATATATTAAAATCATATCAAAAAAGAAAAACTTTCTTTTGTGCACTATTTACACATTGTTCATGCTTTAGAAATGTTGTAACATACAATTTGTTGTAACACAGAATTTCAAAAATTTAAGCTTTGCTTAAATACTTCCTCACACACTGCCAAATGATGCTAACACATTTGCATGATATATATTTATATATAAAGAGAGAGAACAAATCAAGTAATATATTAAAATCAGATCAAAAAAGAAAAACTTTCTTTTTATGCACCGTTCACACATTATTCACATTTCAAAAATGTTGTAACCAGATCAAAAAAGAAAAACTTTCTTTTTATGCATCGTTCACACATTATTCACATTTCAGAAATGTTGTAACATAGATATTGTTATAACCTAGAATTTTAGAAATTTAAGCTTTGCTCAATCACTTTCTCACACACTACCAAATGCAAGGTTCGTAAATAAGCGGTACGGTACGGTACGATCACCCCGCGGTGGTACGATACGGTATGGCCAGTACGCATTATACGGCGTATTATATGGCAAATGGTAAAAAAAATAAAAAAATAAAAAACAATAGGAAATGTCATAAATTTCTAAAACAACAATATATTTAAACATCAAACCAAATAAAAAACAATACAAAAGTCACAAAAACAAAAGATGAACACTAATGTATTGCTAGTAAGTAGCAACAATACCAAAGAAAAAACAATACAAAAGTCACAAAACAAAAGATGATCTAATCATCTGATTCTGGTAAAGTCTCTGGTCGAAAATGAGAATTGAAATGGAAACAGAATGTGTCATAATTGTCATCTTCCCCATCATCATCATCATCACAATCATTCTCCTCTTCACCAGGGATATCATCCTACTCCGTTTCATCATCTAATGATTGAACACCTTTTCCTTTCCCTAAATGAAAATAATTTAAAGTAACATAATTAAAAATTTCAATGTATATTCAAATTACTCCATTTACTTAGTGATAAACTTACGTGTATCCCTAATCCTCTTTTATCGTTGTGGCCTACTTCCACTCGGTTCCACAACATCTTCTCTTGTGACCCACTCATTATCGGAAGGCAAGTCAACAAACACTAAGGGGTCAGCATCATCAGGTAAACACTGGAGCTTTTCAAATTTTGGCTGCAACTTTCTATTGTACATTATGTACACTAATGAGTTCAACTTCTTCGTGACCAATCAATTTCTTCTCTTAGTATGAATCTATAATAATTAATAATGAAAAAATCAGTATCAATGAAAAAATAATTTTATAGTATATTTTAACTAGACTCATATCATATTAAACACACTCAAATTCCACTCACAAGCGGAAGATAGGCAAGTAAGGTTTAAAACCTTCACTGCAAAAGATCTTAACTCTGAGGTACGATCTCCAAATTGATTCCACCATTCAGCTACAATGCCAATAATAATCCCTTTAGTAAGAAAATACGAGTGATTGAATAACACCTAAAAGAAAACTCCACATACCGGGAGTACGCTTGCCAATAGAAGTTTTTGCCCGGGTTAAGCCAAACATCCCTCTTGCATGCTTGAATTCTTCAACTTGCAAATTTGCCTTCTCTCGATCTTTATCGTCCGCAATTAGCCTATCCATGCACTTATACAACCCCCATTTAATCTCATAATCATTCATTTTTTGTGAATATTGAAATTGAGGATTCAAAAAGTAGGCAGCTGCGTGCAAATGACAGTGTATCTGGAACTCCAATTTGTCATCAATTATCTACCAAATCTCACTATAAGCTCCAATATCACCCCCCAAGTTTTTAGCTATCTCCCTTTGAACAATATCCTTTGCTCCATAAATAAATCCCATTGCGGGGACTTTTTCTGAATCCGCTATCCTCAACACATGAATAAGAGGTCTAGTTGTCTTCAATGCATAAGAGATGCCTTCCCAAAAAGTCAATTCGTTAGTATGATTTTCTTTACTTCCTTTCCCTATGGCTTTTTTGCATGTGAATATCCCTCCCACTCCGATGAAGTAAACATATGCTGCAAAGGTTGCCGCAATTCGGACATACTCTACAAAGTCAAATATGCAGTAGCAAACCTTGTAAGAGCAGGTCGGACCAATTCCTTGTTTGTAAACTTTATCATCAATGCCAACACTCATCCATGATTGTAAATAAAGTTAGTCACCTATTATATGACACAAATTTTTTTAATTAAAATATGAGTTAAGTTGAAAAAAAATAAGAAATAGTAATATTATTACTATTATCGTACATTCTTCGCTTTTCTCAATACATTTTTGTGTTGGAGTATTCTCCAAGTTTTTCAAGCATTAAATCTATGCAATGAGCTGTACAGGGTGTCCACCATAGCCGTTTCCTCTTCTCAATCAATATTTCCCTAGCCTTCTTATAGTTGGAGGTATTATCTATCACTACTTGAACAACAATATCCTCTCTAACATCTTCAACCACATCTTCAAGTAAACAGAACAATAATGTTGTATCCTTCACTACATCACTAACATCAACCGAACGAAGGAAAACTGTGTCATATGAATTGTTTACAAGGAAGTTGATCAACTATCTACCTCTTATATCTTTCCACTCATCTGACAATATCGACACTCCTGTTTTCGTCCATGTCTTCTTAATTTTAGCTACAATAGTTTCAGTGTTTTATTCCTCTCTCAATATGGAAGTCCTCAACTCATAGCTAGTCAATGGTTTCAAACCTGTCCCATAACGCCCAACTGTCTGAATCATTGCCACAAAACATGGACTATCGGCAACATTAAATGTGATGTCATTCTCAAAGAAGAATCGACCTATCTCATCGCATGTTCGGTCACGTAACTCCTTATCAATTCCTCCCTTTCTAGTTCCCTCAAATTCTCCAATCTGATCATCTTCCACACTATTGAGAAACATATCCATAGGTCATCTAATCCCTCTTTGATTTTGAGTCACACTACCACTACTCGACCCCTCATTAGACTTAGATTGACTATTCAATGTTATACATTTATCAATTTTTTCCTCTCTAACTAACTAATTATATCTTTTCACTTTCTCTGAATTCTCCATATAACTTTTGATATCATCCCTAACGTCTGATGGAACAGTTTTACACGAGGCAACATTCCCTTTAATTCCCGCACGATGTTCTTTCATTCTATACACTCCCCCCTTATTACTTTATCACATAGAGTACACAGCGTATGTTTTTTTCCCAACTATTTCAATCTCAACCTCGTACTTCCACGTCAGATCCTTTTTATTACTAGCCATTACAACCACAAAGCCTCCTGCAATTTATAAAAAACAATATAAACTAAATAAAACTCAAATGCTAAATACAACTAACAACTCAAATATAAACTTATAAACTCAAGCTTAAAACAAAGAGTGAGAGACTGTCGATCAGACACAGGTGAGACTATCGAAAAAGAGAGAAAGACAGCCAGAAAAGAGAGAAGAGAGACAGCCTAGAGAGAGAGAAAAATGAGTTGAAGATGAGAGAGAAAGCACTGTCAAATAAGAAATACCCATCGAAAAAAGTGAGAAAAACAGCCAAGACCCGCCTAAAACCTTTTACGTTATCGGAAAAGGAAGCTTTTAGAGTCAAAAAAGGAAGCCTTGGTGTCGGTAATGGAAGCTTTGGCGCCGATGAGGAGAGAGCTTGGGAAGGATGCTGCTGATCAAGTAAAAACGTGCCGAAAATGGAAGCTTTACCGTTAGAAATGGAAGCTTTGGCACCGGTCAGTAGGGAGGTTAGAGAGATGCTACCGATTAGTGAGAAGAGAGGTTGGAAAGATGTTGAGAACAGGGCACTTTAGGGTAGTTTGTTTTTATATCCTTTTTTTTTTTTTTTTCATTTCTACCCCTCAGCATCCAAATACAGCCATATATGTCAATATACAGCCGTATGCGTACGGTACGGCCGTATCAGTATGCAAAAGACGAAAAAAATGGCATACGGGCGTGATACGCCTGTATGTGCTTCGGCCAGAGGCCGATACGGCCATATGGGCGTATATATGGCCTGATACGGCCGTATTTTCAAACAATGACCAAATGATGATAACACATTTGCATTTAATATATATATATATATATATATATATAAGGCTAATGGGGTGTCAATAAGACTATAGTACCCTCCAAGTTTTATTTTATTATTATTTTTTAAAAATATACCTAATTGTTACAAATGTAATCCTCAATTTTATATAAAATCTATTTTATTTTTCTTTTAAATATTATATATTTATTCATTCACCCCAAAATAGATTTTTGTGTTTCGGTATATATGCACACACATGGCGCGTAGCAATTAGTTATGTGTCAACTAGGACACCCTACATTGATAGGCTCGGTTGAACCTCCGATGTGTTGGCAAGTAGTTTCTCCTGTGATGGTCCAGGACATTTGTAAACAACAAAATGTTGGTTTCCATAAAAACATTGGGATTCCAAATTTATAAAAATATCAACAAAAATATGAAAAAATATCAAAAATATCTGGGGATATTAATTATATCAATCACCCCAAACTAAAGAAAATATGGAAAATATATTAGGTATCATTACGACATTTAGTTCTTTAATCTCTCCCATGGTAATGTCCCCTTTTTTAAAATTTGTTTATAAGTGGTAAATTGCACAATCATTTCGTAATTTTAGACAAAATAATATCAATATATTATTTTATTATTAATTCTGTACAAGGTAGGGGTAGTTGTCCTTTTGTTAGTAAATATATAAACTACATTGTCACAACCAATGATCATCACTAACAATAGGGTGTTGGTGTATAATTAGGCATTATTGACATCTAGGCACAAATAAATTAGGCATCTATTCGCAACCAAGTAGGTAATGTATTTTTCTTTCATATTGATTACAAAAATTAACCATAATTAGGATTGCTAGATTGTTTTGTTTTAAAAATACTAATTTTAAAGTAGTTATTTTTTTATTTTACTAGTTTTTGTGAGATTTGGTAGAAGGTCAAGAGAAGTTTATATAATTAACCCAAAGAAAAACACGGCTAACATGATTGTTTAAAAAAAGAGGAACTGTAATGTAAAATAAAATAAAATAATGTCTTTTGTTTTTTTTAAGCAATAATGTCTAATTTTTCAAAGCATTTATTTTGCTAGATGTAAATTTTGTCATACTTTATTATACAACAACGACAACAATAGTTTAAAAAAATAAACAACAATTATTTTATTTGGGTTTGGTACGACAAATCATTTTAAATAATTTTTTTTAACACAACAAATTATTTAAATTTAAATAATTGAAAACTAGAAAGAAAGAGGTGAGGAATAAGACAAATATTGGAATTAGCAGAAGCGGAACATTGTAACTTGTTACAATATATGAGCGCACCATTACAAAAATTGCCACCTTTAAACATAAGCAAATACAATGCATCTCTCTATCATTCCTGTGCTCGCTCGAGTTTCTCTTAAAATTATGATTTTCGGATAAGATTAAAAACCGCATTTTTTAATCTAGTGATTCATCTCGATGACATGCATAAAATGGAAAGTAAGCATTTGTTTATGGAAAACAAAAATTAATTTAGGTCGATTCTTTTTTCATGATCTTTAAAATCAGAAACTTTTTTTTTTTTTTTATAGGGCTGAAAAACCATCAAGATCATACATCATGAAGTTCCAATGGTACTATATATAATGTTCATGAGTGAATTATTAGCTTAGATTTAACATCATGGTGTTAAATCTGAAATCTGATGTCTGGATGTTCCAATGGTACTATATATAATGTTCATGAGTGCATTGTTGCGCACCTGCTGCCTTTATTAATAACTTATTATTATTACATAATCAGTTGACTAGACAGTAGAATCAAATTGATGGATTTGTAATTGTAATAATTCCAAAAAAAAAAAAAAAAAAGGTTATCAATTTCTCCATCTCATGAGATATTGTCTATGCGACTGTTAACGAAAAAAATCACTTAAGAATCACCAACGCTTATGCCGTGTAAGCCTCATTGTGCGTTTGTATGTCTCTCTCTCTTCTGTTACTATAAAGATGGTGCTTGGCTTTATTTAGTTCTCACATTTCTCTCACTGGATTTGATCAGTATGGCTCTTTCTGGGGTTTCCATTGGAACAAAACCATCTTTTTATCCATTTCTTCAAGCTTCAAGACCAAACCTTACTTGCAGAAAGCAGGTTTGTAAACTACATGTGTTCATGCTATAAATATTTAACATACTTTTGTCGATGCTCTACCCCTTTCTATGGATTCTGTTTTTTTTTTTCTTATATGTCTTGTTTCTTTTCCTTGAAAATTGTGGTGTGTGTGTGTGTGTGTGCGTGTGTGTGTTTCAATGTATATATATATATATATATATATATGTATTCCATGATCATGACTGGTGAAATGATGGGTGATCATGTTTTTCAGTTCTTTGTAAAAGTCTCAGCTGAGAACTCAGATGTAGAGGATGGGAATAGGACGATGAGGAAAAAAACGGATAGGTGGAAATTCGATTTTTCCAGAGAAAAACCAGATACACCGTTGTTGGACACAATCAATCATCCACTTCACATGAAGAATCTATCCACAGAGGTAAACATGCATGAATGAATAAACATCATGGTGATCTTTAAGATGCTTTGGTTGTTAAAAGAATTATACACCTTCCAGGATCTTGAAGAACTGGCAAGAGAGCTTAGAGCAGATATAGTACATAGCGTATCGAAGACAGGTGGGCATCTTGGTGCAAGCTTAGGAGTGGTGGAGTTAGCAATTGCATTGCATCATGTTTTCAACACACCTGAAGATAAAATTATATGGGATGTTGGTCATCAGGTGAGACACTTTCATGCCAAATGTCTGAAATCGATCATGGCTAGAAAAAAGTCTTAATTTGTAAAAGGGTAAAATTTTGTAGGCATATCCCCATAAGATTCTGACAGGAAGAAGGTCCAGGATGCATACCATGAGGAAGACCTCAGGGCTTGCAGGATTTCCTAAAAGAGATGAGAGCATTCATGATGCTTTTGGTGCAGGGCATAGTTCCACAAGCATCTCTGCCGGTCTTGGTGTGTGCTTTCTCACTCACCATGAGACTTTCTTTTTCATTAATCTATCTATAGTCTATGAGAATTTCTGAAAATAAATATAAAAAAAATTCAGGTATGGCAGTTGCAAGAGACCTTCTAGGGAAGAACAATAATGTTATTTCTGTGATTGGAGATGGAGCCATGACTGCAGGACAAGCATATGAGGCCATGAACAATGCAGGATTCCTTGATGCTAACCTAATTGTTGTGCTTAACGACAATAAGCAAGTATCTCTACCGACTGCTACTCTTGATGGCCCTGCAACTCCAGTAGGAGCCCTCAGCAGTGCTTTGACCAAGCTCCAAGCCAGCACTCAGTTCCGTAAGCTTCGCGAAGCAGCAAAAGTAAGGCTCTTACTTAGCTTCCAAGTTTTCTGTTTTCACATTCTAACTTTTCAATACTAAGAGGTTAATTATAACTTGGGCTTACTCTGTTGATGAAGAGCATTACTAAGCAAATTGGAAGGCAAACTCATGAAGTTGCAGCAAAGGTAGATGAATATGCAAGAGGAATGATCAGTGCTTCAGGGTCAACTCTCTTTGAGGAGCTGGGGCTATACTATATCGGTCCAGTGGATGGACATAATGTTGAAGATTTAGTAACCATTTTTAAGAAAGTGAAAGCAATGCCTGCGCCAGGGCCAGTACTTATCCATGTTGTGACAGAAAAAGGAAAGGGCTATCCCCCAGCTGAGGCAGCAGATGATAAAATGCATGGTGAGACAGCAACTTTTATAATCTCACAATATTTATTGATGAATTGTTGGAATGATCCTTATTTTCTTTTGCTCTTAGGGGTTGTCAAGTTTGATCCGGAAACAGGCAAGCAATTTAAGACCAAATCCCCAACACTTTCATATACACAGTACTTTGCCGAATCCTTAATAAAAGAGGCTGAGACAGACGATAAGATCGTGGCCATCCATGCTGCAATGGGCGGTGGCACTGGACTCAATTATTTCCAGAAGAGGTTTCCAGATCGATGCTTTGACGTGGGGATCGCTGAGCAACATGCTGTTACTTTTGCAGCTGGATTAGCCACAGAGGGTTTAAAGCCTTTTTGTGCCATCTACTCATCATTTCTGCAACGAGGATACGATCAAGTGAGTCAGTAACTTAGAATGCATGCGTTGGCTATATAAATATCTCTTCTTTCTGTTCCTTTTGTTTTTTACTTTTAGTGCCAAACATGCATGCTGATGATACTTTACATTAAAAATGAAGGTGGTACATGATGTAGATCTTCAAAAGTTACCTGTTCGCTTTGCACTGGATCGAGCTGGATTGGTAGGTGCAGATGGACCAACTCACTGCGGAGCATTTGATATCACATACATGTCTTGCTTGCCCAACATGGTGGTCATGGCTCCATCAGATGAAGCAGAGCTTATGCACATGGTTGCCACAGCAGCAGCCATAGATGACAGGCCAAGCTGCTTCAGGTTTCCAAGGGGCAGTGGAATTGGAGCAATTCTCCCGCCTAATAACAAAGGAACCCCACTTGAGGTTATCACAATATCCAACTTATGAATCTGCAAAGACTATAAAATACAGGACCAACTAATTAACACTTGTTTTATTATTCAATAGATTGGGAAGGGAAGAATACTAATGCAAGGCAATAGAGTTGCTGTTTTGGGTTATGGTTCTATAGTTCAACAATGCTTACAAGCCGCAACAATGCTCAGAAGCCGAGACATTTATGTCACAGTGGCTGATGCAAGATTTTGCAAACCTTTGGACAGAGACCTCATTAAGCAACTAGCAAATGAGCATGAATTCTTAATTACAATTGAAGAAGGTTCTATTGGAGGTTTCGGCTCGCACGTATCACACTTTCTAAGCTTAAGTGGATTACTGGATGGATCTCTTAAGGTACTTTTCCCATTGGAAATTAAAAAAGGCCAAGCAAATTGTATTGATCTCTACTCTTTCCTTATTCATATAAGATATCTAACCTATTGGTGTTTTTCCCTACAGTTGAGATCAATGGTTCTTCCTGATAGATACATTGACCATGGATCACCTGAAGATCAAATTGAAGAGGCAGGGCTCTCCTCGAGGCATATCTCTGCAACAGTCTTATCTCTGTTGGGGAGGCCAAAAGAAGCTCTTCAGTTGAAGTAAAGAATGCATTAGCATCTTGCCTCTGGATGGATTCAACTATTAAGTTCATTTAGACCATAGACTGAGCTTCATGGCTCTTATAATCTTTATTCCTTAAACTACAAGGCATTACCAGCTTCAGGATTAGAGATGTTTGGTAAAGGCCTAAATTTTATTTCTGTATATGAGAATTGAAAATCAATTCTCATAGCTCCCTCTTTAGTTAAGACGCCCCACCTACAAAATCATTTCTCTTGGGGATCCAAGAGATTACATTGATCGATTGAGTAAATTTGTGCACAGTTCTGTAAAGTTGAAATCTAATTCACAAGTTTTTACGGCAATGGATAAGTAAAATAAAAGTAATTAAATTAATGTATAAGACTCATTAAAATCTTCTCCAAGAGAGTCCAATTTCTGCAGCACAATAGTCCTTAAGACATGAATCATGAAACAATCAAGACATAGTTATGCTTGGTATAATTTCTAACGGGAAGCATAATTGACAGTTTCAAGCCACTGAGTGTGAGTTTGAAGTTAGCCAAAATGATGATGCCCAAAACTTTCATGCAAATGTAAGAAGTTAGCCATGCAAATCAAAGGTCAAATACATCCAAAAATTAGAATGTCGGATTCTGATAAGCGTCATAGCAATCAAAGGCTTAGCAGCAGCTTGCAGTACATGTTTGGCAACCAACCTGCAACGACAAACCGAATAATTGGCATCAGCCAACTGTTAACATCAGTAATTAAAGTTCTCATGCCCAATGACTAGTCCTTTTCAAATAAACAAAGAAAAACAAAAAACAAAGCAATTCAATCAATTATTGTGGGATGCCCAACTCAAAAAAAAAAAAAAAAAAAGTACTAGGCAGCAGCCAAACCATTACAACAAATCAAATGGTCAGTACAGCATGCCAAAGGCTAATTTTGAAGATTAGAGTACATGTATTTCCACCTCCATTTGGATAAATTTGTCATACACTGGCAACAATGTCATTGGAACCTATAAACGGCCAATTGATGAGCATTCAACTCAGGAAATGCATTCATTATTTAGCTTCTTGACGCTACTCTCGACTAGTACAACATAGGGTTCCATGTAAATATGCATCACTGGGGCAATTCATCGAACATTGTCCGGGCATCGTTTTGTCAAAGTAGTGATTGGAAAAAAAGAGAAACATATCCAAAAGTTTAATCGTTTACATAATTATTTATTAATGAAAAAACTTCATATTAGTCCCTCCCTTTTGAGAAATATAACTGTTTTAGGAAACGTGTCATTTTTATTTATTGGGTCCCTAAAGTATTAAATATGAGTACATGACTCTATGATGTCCCTTGGACTAAAATTTTGATAGATAACAATTGAAAAACTAATGAAACGATAATTTTACCATTGAACTTAAGACAACAAAATTATGTTTCTATCATCGAAAGACACTAAAAAATTAAAAAATAATAAAAATAAGAAATCATTAAAGATATAAAAAATTAAAAGTAATAAAAATTTGTATTTATTAATAAAAATTAATTTAAAAAAAAAAAGTAAAAGCATGCACATGTCTCATAATTCTAAAGGATAAAAAATTTATAAATAACAAAAATATATATATAATGTGTTATATTTAAAAAAAAAATTATAAGAAAATAACTTAATTTTATTATTTTTAATGTTTTACAATTTAAATCATCGTATAATTTTGTAATTTACCTTTTTTTTTTAATTTTAATATATTTTATGGATAAAATCATAATTTTATTGGTTGAATTAACGTTTAAAACTAAGATTGGTTTTGCTCTTATTATTTATTTTTGGTTGACTATTAAAATTTTGTTCAAAGGGACCTAATTGAGCTATTTTTAATAATTTAAAAACTCAATGAGCCAAAAAAAAAAAAAAAAATTTAATTAAAAAAGTAATGTTTAAAAAGAATTAGGAATTAATATGAAGTTCTTCCCTCAGCAATTAAACTTTGAACACATTCTTTGAGCAGAATATCCTAATTACCCTATAGATTTGTATAAGTAGATGAGAAGTTATGGAACATTGCTTGTTTGTTTTAGGTTCACAACGTTTTTTCCAAGACATTATTGGGTTTCAAAAATCTCAAATTTCGTAAAATAGGTTAAGAGAGAAATGTGATATAATTAACATTTAGGGATAGTTTGGTGGATTAAATCAAACTATAATGTCCCCTTTGATATGTGGGACTGGATGGGATTAGACTAACAATCTCGATAATCAGTTAATCACATCTATAATGGGTGCTCAGAATTAGCTTAAGCCAGCCTTAATCTCATTTGGGCCTCATGCATAAGACTATGCAAATCCGCTAAATTTGTATTTCATCTAATAATGGTATAGTTTTGTTCGGAAATAACTTAAGAAAGTTTTAGTCTCATGGCTTTTTCCGTTTAGATTTCCACGTAAAAATCGCATTTATAGCTCCTCCCTTTATCTACTTTTTTTTTTATTATTATTTGGTTTGTTTTGTTTGTTTGTCTTTTTTTTTTTTTATGAAATAGTTTGTTTTGTTTTTCTATTACGTACTTGAAACAAGAATAAAAAATATAATTAATCTATTCACCTCCTCTAGGAGAGTTATCGTGTTTGCTTCTAGGGAAGTCGGCACCCTAGCACTAAACAATCCAGTAACCCAAAACAACTACAGCTGCCTGTTACTGAAAATAACAGCTGGGTAATTCAGATTTACTAAATTAAATTTCTCTTTACATTACCTAAACGTTAAGAGTCATTATCAGTAGGGTAATTCAGATTTATTAAATTAAATCTCTTTAAATTACCTTAACGTTAAGAGTGATTATCCCATCAATCCCGTTTTGACGTGAACTTTCAGAGTTCAAATCCTCATGGAAGTTGTCTGTAGTTTGTTAAAGAAACAAAAATGCCACACATCAGGATGGCACTGGTAGACTAATCTATCAAAGTTTGGAGCTCAAGCCCAGGCGAGTATAATATAACAGTAGCACTTGGTAAGTCAATTTCCATAATCAGTTGAATAGTCTATAACATAGATTGTTTTCTATGTATACAAATAGCACTTGAGGATGGCACTATAGATTGTTTTCTATGTTACTATATCTTTACCATGTTGAGAAATCTCCAGGTACAAGAATTTACTCATTTGTGTTGAAAAGGACCCTCCTACTAGCCAGTCATTTACAGCAGAATCTACAGAGACATCTGAGAAATGCATGAAAACTAGTTCCTCCTTATGATTGACGACTTTAGCAAGCAACAAAAATATGCCTTTTGTTGACTAGTGGCCAGATTGGATGAAGGCGTGAAGCAAACTTTGAGCTACCTGGGTTTGATCAGGTGTTCCTGATATAATGACCATCCCCTCACTTTTGCCAGGACAAGGATCACACACATCAACTTTCGCACCTGAAATCTGATTCAGAGTAGAAAAATAAAAATGATTAACTTAAATTATGAAACAAGAACTAGCAGTCTTCTGTGTGCGCACACATAAGAGGATTTGACCTAGAGTCGGTCTATGACCAGACACTAATAAGAATGGGCAGGTATGTCTTTAGTTTAAAGAAAGAAATATGCTGAACTCAGTTCGACCGACATGAACTAATGTTTCTTCTTCAACAAAATCAATCAAAGCTGCAGCATGGCAAAACATGTGCACCATAACTAAATCTCCAAAGCTACAAATTATTCATCATTGATCTCAGTTACCATATCAAATACGAAATCGGGACCCAGAACCTTTTGATCATGATTTGTAATACATTGTATTATTATTCAAAATTCAAAATTCAGTCACATAGTACTTAAAATGAGGTTAAACCTTTATCCACTTTGATGACATTAAGCCAAAAAGTGATAGCATGTCACAGTAATTTTCAATGACCAAAGGAAATCTTCCATTTTTTTTTTTTTTCATAGATGTCGAAAATTCGAATCATCTTCCAGTCTTAAAACCAGTTCAATTTAACTAAGCTGAAAATTATATCAACTATTGAGGACTACCTAATTGTTTTTGTATCTAAATCAATGCATCCTATTCAATTTCCTAGTACAACCTAAGCAATATTCTAGCACTGATGGAGCAGAATAACCAGAACTCAACACAGCGTTTCAAGATAATGATAGTTCTATCCTGAGGGGAACATGATGCTTACCTGTTTAAGATGAGCCAGATTGCTACCATCTTCACCATAAACACAACCAAAAACATTTTCTGCAACTACAATCTCTATGGTTGTATTTGCAACAAAAGCAGGTTTCTTTCCACTGCACACAGAATAAATAAAATGAAATATCAAAAATCAGAAAATGCAGTATTGCACTAAAACAATATTCTGTCCATCTTTTACTGAAAGGTAAATGCTCATAATTAATCCCGCAATAGTACTTTCTTTAATTTCTTTCATAACACAAAACAAGTGGTACTGTTAGGTTATTCAAGCATCCTATGGACTTAGAGTCAGTTGTCAGATTCTAAATGGGATCTGAAAACAAGTTGGTGGATAATGTGTCATCTCGTTAAATTAAACAAACAAACATAAAACAGAATAGAGTACATAGTTATGTTAAGAAAATAATTTATTTGGTGTTATCTTCTTTTTACATGTGGAAGTGAATTCCCTGTTTTGAACTGCATTTCTGTTAATCAATTTCCTCAAGAGCTGGGCTGCAAGAAAGACCTGAACTATTGAATAATGCTATAACTTCATTGCCAGCAGCAGTTATAATTGAGCCCATATAGCTACTCAATTGGAGTACTCAAATATTGAATTTATAATATATGTAAATTAGATCAGTTACCAACTTGAAACTTATGTCATTGTTATACCCGAACCCAGAAAAGAAAAAAGAAAGTAAACAGGCAGCTTTCATCTTCTGTTTGTGCTATCTGACCTCTGAAGTTCCGACCCCCCAGCAAAGGCAGTTGAGGTCACTTTATCATCTGTAATGGCTGTTGTATGTCCTCTTCCCATGGTCTGCATCACATTACTCTGAAGAAATTGAGTTCCTTCTACAGATCTAGATCTCAGTCAAAAGAAAAATGTTCAATGAAAACCCATGAAATAAGGACAAAATGAAGTTTTCACCTTTGATGACTGCAATTTTGAAGAACCACCTATATTCTCAGAGAGTCCAAGGTGAGCCACTCTTTTTAGCAAAATATTCTGTTCACCAGAATCAGGAAATTGGCCTAAAGATTGGTGCAATCCAGTAGAGGTAGTCTCTCCCACTCCACCAGATGGGCGCCTTGATGTTAGATCATTAAGCACCTCAGTAGGCAGAAGATAATCCAGGGACTTCACAATGTTTGAACTCCTTCCTAAGGTCCTTGAGCCTTGATTACCATTGGTGGTTGCTGTTTTATGTCCTCTTCCTCTGTTCTGTAACCATGCATACGCCTCAGTACGAACTACATAATTTGTGAAGAAACACAGGAAGGCAATGAAAATGCAAAAGAGCAGGGGAACCTTTCACCTGTAACTGATGTGGTTTTATTGCAGCAGGACCATCTTTGTCGATCGGAAGTTTAAATTGATTTACTTCTCTTGTAAAGGAGGTTTCTTGTATAGAATCAGGAGATGAAGGCAATGATTGGTGCAGTCTAGGAGGGGTAGTCTCCCACACTCCATTGTAGTTTCTCATTTCCACTTCATTGAGCTCCTCAACTGACAAAAGGTTTTGCCTCAGTCTACCAGTAACTTTCAATAGAGCATTTTGCACATTTTGATACTTGCCAATAATCTGCCAAACATAATATCAATTGATATAAAAGTTACTAATAGCAAAGGGGGCCTCAAACACTAGGCTAATAAGTAACTGCCTAGGGCCTTAAAAAATTAAGGCTTATACTTTTTATAGAGAACAGTAAACATGTAAGGTCCCCGATATTTAGATATTAGTATACATTTAAGGCCTCATAAAATTGAAGACAAATTATTTTTATTAAATTTTTCATATACAAATTATGTTTATTAAATTTTTCATAGTTGTGATATTGTTATGTGCTTATGATAAGCTATATGCATAGGTGGATTGCCCTACAACCCACTAGGGATCAATATGAAAAGTATGCAAAACTAACATAGTACCAGAATATTTGACAAACGCCGTCATGGGTCTGTCCCGAGTTTTGCCAAACAACAACTCAAAACAAAAGTGGTCAATCAAAGCCAATCACATGAGAGAGGGAAAATTAGAGAATCCGAATGCGAAGCTAAAGAAAATGAGAATGAATCCCACATGTAAGTCAGAGAAGATAACAATGAATCCCACATTGAAAACATAAAAGCCTTAGAAAACATTCGAAGAGTATGTATACTAATGGATACCACAACCTAATAGACTAGTCTTTTGAATTGATATATATACGACTTCTCATAAACATACATTTTGCCATCCATTTATATTTTTTAGGCCAATCATTTGGGTTGTAAGGCTGTCCTCCAATTTACCCATGATGACTCGAAGGCTCTAATAACATATTAATTTTGCATACTTTTTATTGCCTTTACAACCTAAAATACTTGCTTATTAGGTTGTGACATCAATTGGTATACATACCCTTTTAATGCATTTTAGTTTTACCTGTGGCTTTTTTTTTTCTAACAGGTTTTAAATATATATTAATTTCTTCTATGCATCGAAATTTATTATCTAATAGTATCTTCAAAAATCATTCTTAGCTTTCATAGCTTTCTAACACAACAATATTTTTCCAATATTTATTTTTGAATACACATTTACATATCACTTTCCTAGTTTCATAACACATTCTGAATACATGCTACTGAACAATACAACATTATTGTCAACCACCCTAATTATTTCTTCCTTCAATATTTTTTCTACTCACTTACACTATTATGTTTCCATTTATCACCCTAACTAAACTTTAATGTAACTCTCTTAAATCTTGATAATTGGATTTCATTGAAGGCAACGTGATTAGAAAAATCAATTCCAGGTTTTATTATTCTACAGTTTATTAAATTAATCGTTATATTTTAAATTAATATTATTATTGTTTTTGTTCATTAGCAAACTTATTTACTTTCAATATAGTAATCATGTTAACTAGGAAATTGGAGTCCAGCTATGAAAAACTTAGAAAAAAAAATTATAGAAAAACTTGTTTAATGAAGAGGTTCTTGATAAATCTGTTATATGTAGCAAAAAAGATACAAAATTGAATGAAAATTTAATTATTCACAAACAAATTCAAACAGAAATAATACATAATGAAATGGTATAAGAGAAATGTAACATTGTAAGTTAATCACAATGAAACATTCAATACCTTATTCTGAATGGAGAATATAAAAACAATCGTTGAGAAAAACAAAATGATTGAAGAAATTGATAAACATAGAAAAGCCCTCATTTGAGGTTCTGCCTAAGGCCTCTAATGTTGTTATTTTGGCTCTGAGCCTCTGACCACCAATTTATGCCACAAGTTCGTTAAAAAATCTCAATCAAAGCCCAACCAGCAAATTAATCACCATTACAACTATTCTGCATCAATATCCATATCAAATTTGGTCCCAGATAAAATCAATTTGATAAGCATCATTGAATATTAATATTCCAAATAAAAATGGCAGAACTCTTTGCAAATATAAAATTCTGAAAATTATCAAACATAATCCAGGAAAGAGGAAACATCTCAAATTCTTAAACTTCAACTAGTAAATGAAAAGTTCCCCTGGATACAATCATTATATTAGATAGAAACTGTTGTCAATAAAGGAGACTCCACCCCTTGAGCATATAGTATGCATGCGAGAAACATGAAAGAGTTTCTCCTTAAATGTAAAATTCCCATGTAATGTTCGAAGATTAACAATATTAATTATCAAAATGAATGAAGGCTAGCAATACTTGATTAAAAATATTAAGAACATTATAAAATATATTACAGGCACTTTAAAAATCCTAAAATCTTTACTTCACAAAAAGATTAACTTGCAACATCTAGCTTCTTAAATATAAAGGCAACTATTAAGATCCTTATCATATCAATATCAGATAAGACAACTAATAATCTTACCTGTACTACTGAATCATTCTCTGATGCATAATCCAGGAGCCGTTCCCCTCCCAATATCTGTATACCAGCACCAGTTTTGTTTATAATATCGGAAACCTCCTTATCTCCATTGGCAGTCAAGCAACCAACCAAGTCTGATCCAACTAGAAGCTTTGCAGTTACAGTGGCATCCTTACTGAAGCCTGATGAAAATCCTTGTTGATGATCAACTTCAACTGATCTAGCAAAGACAAGATTAAGAGCATTTTGTGCAGGAGAGTCCCAATTATCAGGATTCTACAAGAGACGAAGCCAACCCCAAACCTGTTACTAGAAACTATAGGGAAAATCGAAAGATACATACAAATGTGCTTGTGCTTACTCACAAGAAAGAAAAGGCCAAATACTCTCACATGAGACTACACACTAGGCTTCAAGAAACTCAAATGGAATGACTAACCTCTAGTGCAGAAACAGTGACAACACGCTCGCTGGATCCAATCAATGGAGGTGCAAATTTAATTAAAGCACCGGACTGATTCTCTAGATCTCTGACTATGGCCCCTCTCTTGCCAATAATGCCGCCAGCTGCATTATTGGAACAGATAAATCTAAATGCAACTTCTTGCTGTGTGCCCTTTGTATTAAAGCTAGATTCTCTGTCAGCATATGTTGATGATGAGTGAAATTTCGTAACACTGCTTACAGAATTCGCAGTCGAAGGTGGACAAAATGAATAAAGATCTGCAAACAATTCTCTGTGTGGATCAGGAAAATCCCCACGCTGAATCATCTCAACAGGTCCACCAGACAGACCTAGATCTTTTCCCACTGGTGGACAATCTTGAAGAAAGGAAGTTACAGAAATCAACGCTTTCTTCACCGCCAAAGTACCACCCGTAATCTGCCATAATATCAATTCAATGTCTAATGAGGATACTAAAAAGACACTTAAGGTCTCGGGTTCAAATCCTCAAAAACGTCACCTACTCTATAGGAAAAAGAGGCCAAAACCCTATGAGAACAAATGAACAAAGAATTGGGTTCAAACCTCGAAAACGCTACCTACTATATAGGACAAGGAGACTAATGCCTTACAAGGACAAATAAGCGAAGGATTGGACTGAGAACTCAACAAACATAAACCATGTTTTACATTCTTCTTGCATTCACTCATTTCATTATTCGCAGAAAATAATCAAAATATTAAAAATGCAAACAAATTGAAGATTTCATCTTGAAGAAAGGAAGTTACAGGAATCAACGCTTTCTTCACTGCCAAAGTACCACCCGTAATCAGCCATAATATCAGTTCAATGTTTAATGAGATACTGAAAAGACATTTTAAGGTCTCGCATTTAAATCTCAAATACGCTATCTACCTTACAGGCCAAAGAAACCAAAACCCTACGGGACAAATGAGGCGTATTTGAGCTAACCATTGGGCTGAGGTGCTAACAAACAGAATCCATGTTGTATGCTCTTGAGCTACCATTCACTCATTTCATTATCCGCACTATTTTCGAAGAAAATAACTAAAATATTAAAAACGCAAACAAATTGGAGCTCTTTCAACTAGGGAAGATTTTCTAGGAAATCAAACAGAAAAGAGGATACCTGAATGAGCTCGTCGTCTTTGGCAGCACAAGAGGGAGGAGGCAACATCCTGATCTTAGCGCCGGTCTCTCTCCTGATCCTCGTCACATGTCGGCCTCCTCTCCCAATGACGGCTCCAATAACCGTTTTGTCAGCCAACAAACCACAGAACGCCACGTCATCACCCCCGCCCTCACTACTCTGAATCTCCGCCTCCACCTCCCAAACCCGCTCGAAAACCCTCACCACCGCCTCCTGCGCGCTGGACCCCTCCCTGCATTCCTCCTCCGCCTCCCCCTCCGACAACACGATCTTCCGGTCGACCAACCCGGATCCGACCACGAGTACAACCCGGTGGTCCGACCCGGGGACGACCTCCTGGCAGTGGATTCCGCATCCGGTTTCGGCGGAGATGGTGGAGATGACGGAGCCAGCCTTCCCGATGAGCCCACCGACGACGGAGACGTGGCAGACTATGCGGAAGGCGACTTGACCAGGGAGGAGCCTGATGGCGCTGAAGTCGCGGCGGCTGCGGCGAAAGCGGCGGTTGGGATTAAGGTTGCTAAACATGGGAGAAGAAGCGACGTCGTTTTCCATGGAGTGTAGGTATCTGGTGGCCTGGCCTCTCTTTTAGTTTATTAAATTTTTTTTTTTAGGTGATTGGAGAGAGGGTGAGAGATTCGAAGAGTTGGGAGACAGAGAGACACAGGAAAAGACGCGGGAGTTGCGTGGAGCTCAAATGGGTCGTCGGGTGGCTGACTTCGCCGTCTCACAGTTTTGGGTACTGTAATTGACTAAACCTTCTCTTGCTTGCCTTTTCATTTCCTCCTCCTTTAAGTTTCGAATCAAACCAAAACATCTTTAAGCCATCTATTTCTTTTAGTCGGAATAAATCTCTATTTTTATATTCTAATTAAAATTAACTTCATCTATCAATTCCTCCGTTTGTTAAGGGGAAACTTCATTTTAGTCCCTAAAATTTTAAAAAATATTAAAATTTTAAACATCTTTTGAGAACAGCTCTTTTATTCCCTAACTTTTTTAAAATTCTTCAAAATAATACAAACCGTTATTCAACTGATGGTCAACGGTGACAAAAAACTTGGATGAAAAAGACAAGATAGTCTTTTCATATAAGAAGTTAAGATTGTGGCACATGTATGGCTGAGATTTTAAACCTATAAAAAAATTAAAATAATTTAAAAAATCAAAAATTACTTATGAAAAAAATTTAAAAAATTGAAAAAAAAAAATCTAAAAATTTTTTTTAAAAAAATCTGATTCAAACTCATTGTTTGATTGTTCATTAAACCCTTTTACTAACATCATCAACAAGTCATTTCATCAACATTATCAACAACTCCACAATATTCAACATCATCACCAACATCACAGCATCATCTCCTACAACAATAACATCAACAACAACATCAAGAAAAAAAATATAAAATTGTTTATAAAAAAAAAAAAAAAAAAATCAAAACACTTGCACTGAAGAACAGTTTCTAAGTACGGTCAAATCCCTGATGAAGTCTGGGTTCGACCGAATCCTAGAAACTCTTCATCTGGGTTCGATCGAACCTAGATGAAGAACTGGGTTCGATCGAACCCAAATGAAGAGTCTGGGTTCGATCGAACCCAGACCCAGAGATGCTCTTCATCTGGGTTCGACTCTGGGTCTGGGTTCAATCGAACCCAGATCGGCTCCATTTCCAACGAAGATGAGGCAAGGCGGAGGAAATGGTGGCTAGAAAAAACTGAGGAAGAATGAGAAGAGACGGAGGCGGAGAAGATGGTGGCAGATAGAGGAGATGGAAGAGAATGAGAAGAACGAAGGAGAAGAAAGATGGGGAAAAGAGATGGAAGAAATGACTTTGATCTGGATTCTTCCAGATCAAAGGTAGAAATAAAAATTAGTTTAATTTTTAACTTTTCTTCAAAACTAATTTGTTTTATTTTTTAAATCAATATTTTTAATGATTGGATGAGGTATGGATAAAAACAATGGTTAGATATTTTTTCATAAATTGATTTTTTTTCTATTTTTTTTAAATTATTGTTTAATTCAAAAAAATAATCAAATTTAAAAAAACATAATAATCATATTATTTTGTACACGTGTTAACTTTTCATTAGTTAAATAATATGTAATATTATGGTTTTATTAGGGGTAAAATAACCATTTTAAGTTGTGAGGGGTAATTTAGTCTTTTTAATTTTTCTGTTTAGTTTGACCGTTAATTGACTAATGATTTGGACTATTTTGAAGAGTTTTGAAAAAGTTAGGGACTAAAAGAGCTGTTTTTAAAAGATATTTAAAATTTTGATATTTCTCGAAACCTTAGGGAGTCAAATCAAGTTTCCCCTTTTGTTAATTGTTGAATTGATATTTATATATAATTATTTATTTTATTTAAAAAATAACTTAATTCATCCATCTTCACTTTATAAATAAAGGTTAAATTATGAATCGGCATCAAATAAATTATATTATAATATTTTATAAAAGTTGACTTAATTATTCTCCGTTGACGTTCAAAGAAAATTTTCTTCATGATTTCTTTTCAGTTTCGATTTTATTTTTGAAATCACACTATTTAATTTTGACTCCAATTAGAGCATAATTAATGAAGTTAGAATAAATAAGATGTTTTCAAAGAGATTCTGCTTTTGCTGGAGAAACAAACACAGTACTCACTATGTACACATTTTAACAGCACACGCAGGCTCCACTTCTTTTTGTTTCTAACTTTAGAGTTGTTTTTGGTAGGATTGCGCATAAATGTCCCCAGACTTAACGTATCTATCGCACAGAGCCACGATGTATATTAAAATAACACAAATCGTCATTTTCACTAACTAATGACACATACCAGTAATAAATCTGATTTGTAATTTTATTATTTATTAACTTTGTATGAAATAAAATTACGTAAACCCAATATCGAGGGGAGTGTATTTAATCCAAACTTTTAAAAGTCTATGAATATGATAGCGTGTTCAATTTGTTAATGACTATTTTACAATTTAAAAAATCAATTATTTTTATAGACTTTTGTTCGTATTTGTGTGGAAAAAACCTCATAATTTCTCTTACATTCCCCTAAAAATTTTTGTAGACTTTTTCATAGGAAGAATAACGAAAGTGTATTTAATCTAAACTTTTATAGATTTTTTTTTTAGTGAAAGATTTTTGCAGAGTTTATGTACTTTCATTTTTTCGTAGACTTTATAGAATTGAAAATGATTTTGATAGACTTTTATAGAATTGATTCTAAAAGACTTTCATCAACATTAATAGATTTTCATAGAGTTTTAATTTATATAACTTGCATAGAATTCAATTTATTTCTATAAACTTAAAAAAAAAATTATGAAACATTTTTATAGATTTTTATAGACTTTCATCTTGAAAAAAATAAATTAAAAATACCGATATATATAGCTGTCCTTGCCTATCATTTTTGTAGCTTTTTTTTGGAACTTTTGTGGTGGTTATTTTATGGTTTGAATGTGGATGAGATGAAAGTGATGGCAGTGATGATGCTGGGAACTTTGAAAGTTTGAATGGAGTTTTATTTAGGGAATTTAGCAAAAATGCCATAAAAACACATCAGAATTACGTAAATATCCCTTAGAGGAAATAAATTGCAAAACTACCCTTAATTTACTAAATTGCCCTTGAATCATATTAGCCCTTTTCATGTTGTCTTCAACCACGGCAGCCCGATCTTGTTAAAACACCAACCTGATACACACCACACCAACCCGAATAGCAACGTCATCGTGTTCGTCGACGGCGACATCAACTCCCTTGAACTCGAACGGCGAAAACGACTATATTGTTGCCATTGTCATCTCCTCCGGTCGGCGTTCTACAACAACTCCTTCAAACCATCTCTTCGGTGTTCACTTCACATTTAAGGTTTCTTTTGAAATCTCCTTCTCCAAAGCTCCTACATATCTTCTTCTTTTAGTTCTTCAACAACATTTTTCAAGTTGGTTCTTTGCTCTCTCTATCTTTTTCTTTTTGTCATTGTCACGGTTTGTGTGTTGGCTTGGAGCTGTTGTTATTGATGGGGTCTTGAATTTTGATGATTTAGGGTGTCGTTTAAGACCAAAAATGTGTCGAAAAGTGGGTAGATTCTGTGTTGGAGCAAAAATGAGTTGTGGCTTGGGAGAGTTATAGATACTAAGGTTTATGCATACAAAGTGTTTGTGAAAATGTTTGTGAGAACTATTTTCACTCTTTTTTTGTGTTTTGATGAAACTAAGAGGAATGTTTGAATCTAACTTGAAGTGTAAATGGTTGATTTGCTTCTCTTTTCATAAATTTATTAGTGCAATGGTACAAGTATATCATTGTGAATAGCTCAATATAATTGTTTCTTGAAGTCAGAAGATTATGTTCGGTTGTCATGTGCCTTAGTCCATGCATTTGTTTTTCTTTTTCTTTTAATATGTTACTTTTGGTTGTACATAATATTGCCTTAGTCCATGCCTTTGTTGTCTTGTTTTTAGATATGGAAAGTTTGTTGTCCCTCTAACAGGACTGAATTTGAGTATAAATTTGTTGCACATATTATATTTTTTTTGTTGCCAAAAGTCTGACTTTGAGTCCAACTCTCCCTCTTTAGAGTGGTATCATTGTCTTCCATTCGAATGTTGATCCTGTACCAATTAAGAGTTTTTTCAAATTTTGTTTAGCATACTCACAATTTACGTATAAAAGAGTTTAGAATAATTGTGATTTAATGTTCTAGTTTCTAATATCTGGTCAGACTTTTGATTATATTTTTTTTGTTGCCAATTCTTGGTTTGGGATGTTAATATATTTGCCCATCAATTTTCTGTTGTCTCCCATTGGCAATAGTTAGATTGGTTTGCAGTAAATGAATATGTCATTTATGCCTTATAGTGTGTTATGAATTATTATATAATAGATGACTCAATTAAGTTATTTATTACTTCCATTCTACTGCTGCTATAGATTAAAATTTTGTTAATAGGCCATTTGTTGAAAATCTATTTGTATATAGTAGAGAGAAAACAAATAATAAATTCAAACAACTAAGTTCTAAAGATTGATGGGTTAGTAATTTTCTATACAATTGGAATGGAAATGTGATATAATGATATGTTATTGGCACAAAGTGAGCTGCATAATTGTTGCCAAAATGTGATATAATGTTTTAGTAAATGTAAGAAATTGCTTATTAGGTTTGCCGAGCATATTCGAGAGTCATCTATACTTGGATTTTATTTACTAAAACATTTAAATTGCTTATTTTGTTTACTTAAGCATTTAAATTGCTTATTTGCTTTTTTTTTTTATATCTTTCATAGGTGTAAATGGCTGAAACAAAGTTTGACAAGTTACTAAAAATAAAAAAAAACAGCTCGAGAATCAAGGTGAGTTAGCGGCTGCAGTAATTGGGAAAGTATACAATTGATAAAATCTTCTCTTACTACTGAACAACTCGAACTTTTCAAGAGCACTTGTTTTGGTCATTTTCTAAATGTTAATGAAATGGTGTTTTCTGGGTATTTTTGTCACCATATTCTTTTGAGGGAATGTCACATCCAACATGAAAATGAGTTAACAAATACTATATGGTTTCACATTGGAAATGACTTGATAAGGTATAGTCCAGTAGAGTTTTGTTTGGTGACTGGACTTCAGTTTGGAGATAGCTCCAAATTTGAAATAGAAGAATCACATACGAATAATCAGAGGCTACGACAGAAGTACTTTAGTAAGAATAAAGTAACAGTTGCGATGGTGGTTGATTGGTTTAAAACAAGGTTGTGGGTTGATAAAAATATCAGCGACATGGATATGGTGAAGTTAGCTTTAGTGCTCTTTTTGGAAATGACTTTATGTGGAATGGATAAGCGTAATGCCATTCAGTATTGGGCTTTGCAATTGGTGGATGACTTAGATGCTTTCAATAAATTTCCTTGGGGGTCATTCATACACCATAGGTTGTATAAGTATCTATCTAGTTATTTGAATGATGCGTTTGATTCTTCTGGGAAAGGAAAAGGCAAAGGAAGTAAAATAAATTTATATGGCTTTGTGACAGCCTTTCAGGTTAATATAGTGTAATCAATTTTTGAAATATAATAAATTCTTGAACTTTATTACTTTTCTATATATTAATATATATTATTTGTTTCTTTCTTAAGGTGTGGGCAATTGAAGCAATACCAATGTGGTCGACGCTTGGACATGCAAGAAAGGTCAACAATTCTACCCCTCGAATCCTTAATTGGGTATGCACAGGGACTCCCGGATACGATTCGTTATAGAATAATTTATTTGACAAAATGGATGTAAGTATTAACGCATTTGTGGCATTTAATTTTTTTATTGTCCACTTCCAAAGTTTTATTCATGTAAATTGTTTCTTTTTATTTGATGTAGCTCACCACCTACAAAGTTCTAAGCCCCTCTGATGATGAAGCAAAGAAATCGTATTGGGAGAGTTTGAATTCTTGGATTGTTTTGAACGAAATCAAGTTTAGGAGTCCTAGTGGATGCTTTGATGATGATGTTCAAGATGAATGCACAAATGATGATGTCAGGTATAATGGTAGTGATGATGATGATGATGTTCAAGAAGGTAGAGATAATATCCATGGATATGATACTACTCGTTTTGAGGCGAGTTATAAGACGAAAGAGGGTGGTTCTTCTACCAAGAGAAAAAAAGATAATAGTCAAAAGAAAAGAAAGTATTCAAGTGATAGGTTGGATAATCTTGAAGCTCAGCTTAAAGCTCTCAGTGCACGACAAGATGAACATTTCAAGAAAGTAGAGGATAATTTTGAAGTTCAACTTAAAGCTCTCAGTACACGTCAAGATGAACATTTTAAGAAATTAGAGAATGAAGTACGTAAGAGATTTATTCAACTAACAAAACTTATTTGCAAGTCTATGGTGCCTAATACTTCTAATATTCTTGATAAGGTAAAATCTATAATGGTTTATACTTTAATTAATTTGTATATTGATTATTTTAGACGTGCATATATTAACTACTTAAATTTAATTGCAGGCATATGAACAAACTTCCTTACATGCAAATAATAAATCTGATAGTGTGACTGCTGATGATGTAATGGTATTAAATTCGAGTGACAACAATATCCATGATTTGGTTACATCATTAGTACGTGGTGATGTATTCTTAACCTAAAGGTAAGGATTTTTGACCTAAAGGTTAGGAATCTCAACCTGGAGGTTAGTATTCTTAACATGTAGGTTAGGAATCTCAACTTGGAGGTTAGTATTCTTAACCTAGAGGTAAGATTTCTGACCTAAAGGTTAGGAATCTCAACCTGGAGGTTAGTATTCTTAACATGTAGGTTAGGAATCTCAACTTGGAGGTTAGTATTCTTATTTGAGAGATTTTGAGAGCAGCGATGTTTGTTTAACAAAATCCAACAGATATAAAGATATGGATTTTGAGAGTAGCGATACTAATGTGTTGACTTTCTTTTCAAAACTAGTTGGGCTGGTTTCGTTTTAAAACTAAAATTTCAATTCCATTTTAAAATCCAAATCTCACTTTTTTTCAAACTAAAATTCAGCAGTATAACGGCTACATTTTTTACATTTCCAAAACCTGTAAAAGGGAAATTCACACTTCTAAAATATTTCTCAATCACCACTCAACTTCTTTACCACAAATAGGCATATTAAATCACATTTCCAATCTTTTATCTATTTCATCAAAAACAAAAACATGAATTTAAAAAGCAATTCATTCACAAACTTCCATAATGGTTTAAAAACTAAACTTTAACTTCATGAACCACTCAGTCACAACTCAAAATAATAGATTTGCAATCCTTTTTCTTTAAGCTACAAAATATGTAAAATATGAATTATATGGAAGCATTGTTGTGTCACACCCACCTATACTTCTGGAGGAGCTATCCCTTCTCGATCACCCACGCCAACACCTGAGGAGGTTTTTTAAACAAAAAAGGAAAACAATCCAAGCTTAATCATTCTGTAACATTGTTATTGTCACTTGATTGTCCCATACTTTCAGTGTTGCTTGGTACTCTTATGGACTTCGGATAGGTGCAAGTGTGACTATTGTGACCATGACGTGAACAGTACCTTTTTCTTGGACAATGCGCACGTGACCAACGATCAATACCAACTTCAGTGATGAATGTAGCGGCTTCTGGATTCAAGTTTGCTAATTGTTCCATGGAACGGGTAAATTGATTCACTCGATACACCTTAACTGCCTTCCAATAAACATCTTTTAATGTTTTACTTTTTCCACATTTTGCAACCATATTCCGTTCTAAATGCACTACACAAGCCGCATGGAAGGAATTAGGGAACACTTTTTCCACACCATTGTTTATGCTAGATTTTCGATCAGAAACTATAACCAAATCCTCAACTTCTCCAATGGCATGACGTAACCTCATTAGGAACCACTCCCATGCATCATTAGTTTCATAATCACCCACACCAAAGGCTAGAGGGAAAATTTGATCATTACCATCCATACACATAGCCACAAATAAAACTCCATTATGAGAACCTTTTAAAAATGTGTCATCAATAGCAATGATTGGTCTAATTGAAGACAAAAACTCATCTATGCAAGCTTTTAAGCAAAAGAACATGTACATGAACCTATCATCAGAATCAGTCTGAAGGTCAGTAATACTTCCAGGATTGACTTGCTTTAGCATGTACAAGTATGAAGGCAAAATCATGTATGATTCAGTAGGAGTTCCTCGAGCCTTATCCAATGCAATATGTCTAGCTCGATATCCTTTGTGGTAGTTACATGAGATGCCAAACTCATTTTGCATATCTCTTATAATTTCCTTGGGCTTGTATATACGGTGGTCCCTAAATTTTTCCTTGATATGTTCTCCTATCACATGAGCACTTGCTTGCCTTTGATGTGGAAATCGCTATTCCATGGAGCATGTGTGTTCATTGTCAAATCTTCTAATCTGAAAATAATCGGAAACCCCAACTCTAATTGCACGTAAGCGCCAGTTACAATCTGCAACTGATGCACCGAACTTGATATCTTGTTGTGTCTGATTTCATGACTCTTGTTTGGAACCGATTTGCCAAGGCATATCTGCCTAGCTCTGATTGCAACTGTTCTTTGTTCTCAAACAATTCACCAACTTGAATATGCATAGGATTGTGTCTAGGAGCAACTTCATTAGAATTAACTGAATATAATGCACATGGTGGTGGAACAAGCCTTTGAACATGCTCAAATTGCTGGTTATATCGATTCGAAACTCGACCCGATGTTGTTTCACCATAACTAGTGGGATAAGTATGTTGTTCTTGTTCATCACAATCCGTTGTATGATGATCCATCGAAACCTCATAAACATGCTCCATTTTCGAGCTACCCTCAAATCCACAATGAAAAGGGAAACAAGTATTATCATTGCCACTTGGTGTAAATCCTTCCTTAATATCATCCAAATGGACACCCGAGTTTGTTTGATATGTTGGACTAATATTGGACATTTTATTATCATTCACATTCCTTGTTTCCAAATTGGGATGGAAGTCAAATTTAAATATATGGTTTGGTTCACAAGAAGTTTCTGGTTGACAAGTATCCTTCAAATCTGTTGAATCATGCTTAACCTCATCAATAGTTATATAAACTAGAGGGTCAACATTCTCACGGCCAAGCAATAATGCAACATCATCATCATCAATTATCTCACTAGGCATACTTGGACAAATGGTTTGAGCACCAGTAGTTAATACAACTCGATAATGGTTTTTATCAATACCTGTGACGTGGTATGCTTTATCCAATAGTTGCTCAAAAGTTGCATCTCGTGGAAATCTAAAATCCCTTGCTCTCTGACCCTCATACCAGTAAACCCCACGATCGCTCTTCCAATGTCCACCCCAATTGAAAACTAATTGTATAGTAGACATCCTCAATCCTGAAAATTTGATAACATAGAATCGTTACTATTAAACAGGTTAAAGAGTAATTTAATAACATATAATTAGCAATATTTGTTTTTCAAGTCGGAAGGCGACCAAAACCTGAATTGGTGATTATGTTTGAAAAAAATTTAAAAAAAAAAAAAATTTTTAAAAATGAAAAGTTCTAGTTCGGGTCAGAAGGCAGCCTGGAATCGGGTCGACCCGATTCCGGGTCGACTTCGGGTCAGAAGCGACTTGATATCGAGTCGCCCAGAGCTCGGGTCGCTTCTGACCCGAACGCTTCATTCTGACCCTACTTCGGTTCAGTCTGAAGCCTTCGAGTCAGAAGGCGACCCGGAATCGGGTCAACCCGATTCCAGGCTGCCTTCTAACCCGAACTAGAATTTTTAATTTTTTCCATTTTTTCACACCATAATCAATTCTATTTCCTAAAAAAACTCAAATATAAGTTTTCAAAAAATAAAAAATAAAAATAAAAATAAAACTTTCAAAATATAAACACTAACCTTTATTAATATTCAAATTTCTTCAACTTTTCTTCAAATATTCTTTCACTCAAAACTAAAATTTGAAAAAAAATAAATAAAGTGATTGTTGTTGGAGTAGTTTTGTAATGGAGGATGGATTAATGCAGGTTGATGGTATTTATATGATGTTTATTTTATTGTTGTTTAATTAGGTAGGTAAATAATTAATGGTTTGTATTAATGAGTTGGTTTTAATTTATTAGGGGTATTTTGGGTAATTTAGGGTAATCTTGCAATTTTTTTTATTGAGAGGGTAATTATGTAAATAAGGTTTCAAAAAAGGGTAATTTTGCTAAATTCCCTTTTATTTATAGGTTAAACATAGTTTTTATTCATCAACAAATTTTTTTTGTTCGTCAATAGTATTTTTGGGTTGAATAGAGGATGATTGGTTACAAGGATTTGCTTGCATTAGTACTTTTTCAAATTTTTAGATATTTCCATCGTTTATATTTCGATAAATTTGTAATTAGAGAAAGACAATTTTATTTGAGAATAAAATAAAATAACAAAGTAAACAGCTAATCATTTTTTTTTTTTTTGTTATCGATATTTGCCAAACAGACAACTGGGACCAAACGGAATATGATACTGATAGCGCGATCGAGGAGCAGCTCCCATGTGAGAGAGAGCAGCAACCTACATATAAGTTTGGGGAAAGCCCATAATTTTCAATGGTGGGCAAGTATAAAACGTTGCAGCGTCTTTAACCACTGAGTCACTGTCCAAGTTACACTCAATTGTTAGTCAACCAAAAAGATTTATATTAGTTTGGCTGCTTTCCCACTCCATGCAATCGTGCATCAAGTTAGGAATGTTTGCAGAATATCCCTCTTCTTTTTTGCTTTTCTAAAAGGGCAAGCTTTATGTAAAGGAAAGAGAAAATGATATCAAGTGAGAATGCTTAATCGGGAAGAATGGTGCTCAGGGGTGTATCCAAGATTTAATGCTAGAGTAGGTTAGGAAATTTTTTTTAATTGAAATTTTATGTATGATAAATTTCTCAAATGTATGATTAATTAAGTGAAAAACTAAGCTACACTTAATGAAGAGTATAATAAATCTTAATCCTCATAATGTATATTTGAAAATAATTACATCATAGCAATTTTATATACATATTTAAATTGATGGATTGTATTTCATATTTGAATAATCAATATAAATCATATATAATGAATAAAGATAATGATCAATATAAATGATAAATATTGAATTAAAATAATTAAAAGCACCAAAAGATCTGAGCACTTAAACAACAAAACAATCATAATTTATACCATAAGATTTCTACAAAACTATCAAACAAATATCCAATTCTTGATTACGATAAACAATACTAATTAAAAACTCAATTTTAACTCCCAAACAAGTTGATAACCGAAGACTTAAAAAAAAAAAAAAAAACATACTTTGTTTTCACAATTGATCATATTTTACAACCAATAAAATTATCAATAAACAATACATTATGTAGTTAAATTTTTATTCACTCTAAATTGTACATTATAATACAAAATTTGGATGCAATTTTAAAAAATAAAAGGTATTTGGTTTGAAGAAAAAGAAATAGACATAAAGACTATATTAATAAATTCAATAAAGATAATTTATACCTCTTAACAAAATTTTTAAAAATTTTTCTACACAGGAAGCTACCATCATAATCTCTCCCTCTTTAAATGTTTCTATCTTTAAATTTTTGAGCTTATGGGTAACTAATTATTATTTTCTTTCACATTATTTAAACAGATAAATAAATGAAAAGAAAAGGAATTGATCCAAATTGATGAGGTCATTGTTCGGCCAGCAATTGGTAAGAGTATCTCCAATGCTCCTATCAATTGTGAAAAAACAAGATGCCACATAAGATTTTATTAAAATAATCTTTTCCAATGCAACTATCAACACTAATTATCAATCTAAGGTGGCAAAAAAGAAAAAAAGTAGACGGTGCGAATAGGACTCTCTACTTGTAGAAGGTCTGTTGGACAGCTAACTCAACAAATCTTCAATGTCCTTCTCGTCATTCTCTAGACCAAGTTTATTCAATCTTCTTCTCTAATTTTTCAAATAAAAAAGTCTCCAACATTAGATCTTTGATTTTGTACACAAAACAACTTTGACAATGGCAAACGATTTCAAGCAGCTCCGGGTCACCGACAAACCGATCTAGAAGTCGTAGATCCAGCAACAACTAGTGCCGGAGTCGAAGCCTACCTCAATGCTGCCGAGCTCCATAACTATAAAAAATCCAACATGACAGGCTGACAAAGACAGCGTCGAAGAACTAGCTCTAAATGGAGAAGTCGTCCAATGTGGAGCTGGTGAAGGAGTTTTACAAGACGAAGTTAAAGTTTGGCTCGACGCTGCTAAGCTTTATAACTTTGTCGGAAATCCAACATGACATGTTGACGAAAACGATGTCAAAGAACCGGTTTCGGAAGGAGAAAGAGAAATCGTTCGATACGGAGTTGGTAAAGAAGATTTACATGACAGAGCTGACGGTGAAGGAAGGGAGGAAGACGGTGGTTTGACCATAGCTTTATCTACTTTACTCCTCTTGAACAAACCTGTGTCCAAATTTTGTGAAATACCAGAACTATGTCTAATTTTTTGTTTATTCTAAAATGGTTTAAAAAGTTTTGTATTTTTTTTTCTTTTTTAAACTTCATATGGAAGCATTGGAGACCATTTTTTGGTTTGATTGTCTATCAATGTCATATAGGAAATAATTTCCTTGACATTAATGACATGTCCATTTTTTTTCAAAAACAATCCATAGAAGGATTGGAGATGCTCTAAATGGTGCGTGACGGATGGTTTTGGCAATTGGATCAGTGTATTCGCTGAGTTGTTAAGGGTTCTTATTGATAGTTTCCATTGTCCATAGCTGGGCTAGGCTAGGATACCTCTCGTATTTTCTCCTTTTAGGGCCCAAATTTCTTCTTACTTACTTGTATGGCTTTCTAATCGGTTCGAATATTCAAACTTAGGTTTCATTTGGTACAACTTCTTCAAATAGATCTTTTAAAAGTAGATCTTTTGAAAGTAAATCTTTTAAAAATATATCTTTTGAAAGAAAGTTATTGATTGTTTGGTTGTCAATTGAAAAAACTATTTTAAATTATAAACTGTTTGATTAAATTATTTTTAAAGTACTTTTAGATTATTAATTTACTAAAAAGAACATAAGAGAGAGTAGTATATTCATTCTAGGAATGTAATTGCTTCAACTTCAACCACAAAAAATTAATCAGTCATAGTAGTAACAAATATTTTATTGCTCTTTACCAATTTTTCACTCCTAGTTTAATTAGCCTCAAGAAATAAAAAGATTGTATTTCTCTACTTCTTTTTTTATTCATTTCATGGTTATTGTAAAGTTCACTTGTACCGATTTCAGACCTGTAGACTGATTTTGTGGGGCTCTATAGTGTGGGCCTATCAATTAACAACAGCCTACCTTTTTGTTCTTTTATCGGCATTAGGATTTGTTAAAAGTAAATACTATGAGTAGTTTGCAAAGAGCAACATTAGGCTTCTCAAATATATTATCAAAATTCATATCTAAATAATGTGGCATATAAATTATCAACACTACATTAATTCTTACATTATCTTATGATTTATATGGTATTGACAACTTACTTATATACAACATTATTTTGTCATAACTTGAGCAAAATATTTGTGATGTTTAATATTACTCTTTACAAAATGATGTGGTATGAGTTATTAACACCATTTAATTATTATATAATCTCATTATTTACATTGTGTTAACAACTCATATACTATATCATTTGGACAATATATTTGGGAAGTCTAGCATTATTCATTTTTAAATCTACATGTATAATATATATGGTCTTACAAGACAAGAAAAAACTATTCTTGATAAATATGTTAACAAATATATATATATATATATATATATATATATTAAAAATCGAATTCCAGCTCTACTACTCATTTCGATTTGGCGGTTCCAATTTTCATTAAGCCTAACAACCTACCAGGTTTAATTATATCCTATCATTGTTAAATATTTTTTTCTTTTTCTTTTTTCCTTTTAAATATAAATATTTTTTTCATAGAAAAAGGGTGATAAGATAACATTATTGGAGTGGAATAACATTGCGTTTTTTCAAAAATAAAACTGCCATTAAAAGAACTATTGCCTAATGTGGTTTGGTGACATAGAACAATTATTCTGGTAATATCATATATTTGTGTGCTCCAACCACAAGTAGTATCTAGAGAAAAAATAATAATAACCTATCATTAAAATTATGGGTTAGACTATATAAGCTTAAAACTTGACTTTAAAAAATAATTTCAACATCTATTAATCCATTTTATTTCTAACCAAAAGTTGTTGTCCATTTTGATTTATTCACTTTTTCACTATTGAATTGAGTGAAAATAGATTGATCGATGTTGTTGGAGTCATTTATTTAAATCTTGTTTTTAAGTTTCTATAGCCTAACAGTAAAATAATATTTCAAAATTGGATACTAAATGCAAAGAGATTGAAAGTGCTTAGTTGTCCAAAATAAAATATAATCACAAATTCATGCTAATAAGATTGACATAATATCTTTATATTCCCCTGTTTTCATGAGAATAAAACATAATTTAAGTTAGACGAGATAAGTTAACCCAGTAGTATATTTTTATACTTTTCATTTTTAAGATTGTGCATTCAAATCATATATATATATATATATATTCAAATTTTGAATTAATTATAATATTTTTAAAAAAAAAAGAGAGAGAGAGAGAGAGACACGATGTAAACTATACCTAAATTTTATAAGTTAAATACATAAATGCTTATTGTGATTTAGGAAAGAACTATGACTATGAAATATAACAACCCAAGCTTAGGAAATTAACAAAGCTAATTTACAGTAGGGAGGTCAAGGTCCTCCCAAGTCCCAACTCCACAATAATTTCTTTAGAAAATCAATTTTCTATTTATTTTATGTAGCTTTATTAAGAGAGTTTTTAATTGTCATGATTTAGCTCATGCACCCCTCGAAAGATCATTTTCTGGCTTCACTGTTGTCTTAAAATTGATTCCCACTTCAAAAATCCTCATAAGCGGCTACTTCGTGGCCAAATTTCAAGTATATATGCTTTTGGAGAATTTCATAATTGGTCACATGACAGTTAGGGATTGTTTGTTTTTTTAATTTATCATTTAATGGATTTAAATTGGATTTATTAAGTTATTTTTGTTTATTTTTTAAGTGATCAAATAACTTAAAATTGCTAAAAAACAACTTAAAATAAAAAATTAGAAATTCTAACTTATCGCTTCACATGTTGTTAGGGGAAAAATTTAAATTTCCACAGTTCAATTGGCCCAAGTGATTTGAATTCCAATTGATTAGAATTAAACCCAAAACCAAGCTCGTAAAATAAGCATTTCCCCTTAAAGAGAAGGCCCAAATCTAATCATTCAGGAAAGTAGGTAGCAAAATGTTTATACTACCCCTGCCAAGAGGCAGGAATTACGGTCAAGGAAAAATCAATTTTAGACAGATGACAAATCCCCTTGATATCATCATACAAGCTATCCCATCAAGAGATCAAAAGTGTCAGAACTAGGTTCAAACTTAAGCTGACACACTACAGGAGCAATAGAGTAACAGAATAGCAAATGTTCGAAGGTAGATGGGAAAAAGGAAAGGTGTTGAATGCACCACGTAGAACCGAAAAGAAGCCACGTGTCCCATCCAGCTAAGCCGATCAGACTCGAGGTACAAGACTTCGGAGGATTGGAGAAAAAAGGCAAAGCAACAAGACACCAAATGATGAGCTAAGAGAGCTAAAAATGGTAGTTAATCGAGAAAAATGGAGGGGAAAAGGTTAATCCTAGCAGATCAAGACACTATAAATATCACACCACTATTGAAGAGTGGGGCAGGTAAATGAACACACATCCAAAAGTTTTGTAATATGTGAATAAACCTCTAATAAGAGATTTCCTCACCAATGTTAATTGATATTCTTAAATTCTCAATGTATAAATGTTCTATATTCTCATTCATTCTTATCATTATACATATTCTACACCTTATTTCCCTTGGCATAGCTACCAAGAGGGGTTTCCTTTCGAAAACCGTACTGACTTGAGCATCGGAGGGTTTTCGTTGGAGAAACTCTGGCAACTCTTGACCTTTATACTCATTTTGCAGGTAGCCAAGGGGAGTAGCAGCATTCCTGAAGGAAAACATCCCATTTGCAAAGGGTAGTCTAAGCATTTGAGGGGATTTCTATAGACCATTCCTACCAACTCAAATTACCTCGGTAACCTTTTTCAATTTACTTTTGGTGCAATTTGGCATATCTACTTTTTGACATCAACACACATGATCATTTAATTATAAGTAAAATATTTTCTTCCATAATTATCCCTCTAAAAGATATATATTTCCATTTTTATCTACATTAATAGTCAACAAATTATCATTATATATATATATATATATATTTTTTTTTATGTCATCATTTTTCATATTATTACTAGTAACTTGAATCTATATACTATATAGTAATTTTAACAACATATATTTTATAACTTAAAAAGAATGCATAAACTATGTGAACTTAATATTTTCTTATACTAATATTGTTTAAAATAATATATATTTGTTATTATTAATAAAAACTACACTTGTATAAAATTAAAAATATATAGATAAATTTGGATAAGATTTATTAAATAATTTTTTCCACATATATAATTTAAAATAAAAGTACATAATTATTAGTTATGAGAATATAAATGTAAAAGTATTTGTTTTCAAATATTTTTAAAGAACAAACAAACAAACATGTTCTCAATTACTATTTAGTCTTCAGTAATTTTAAAGACCGTTCAATTTCGAATAAAAAAACAAAGTATCCTTTAATCAAAGTTTTTGTGTTAACAATATTTTACAAAACCAACTCAATAATAAATGTTTCAAAAAAAAAAAAAGAAAAGAAAAGAAAACAACTTGATTAAGGTCGGATCAGTTTGCTAATAAAATAAATTTTAATAATAAAATTTGTGTTTGTTTTGAGTAAGATTTGTATTTAATAAATTAACCATTCAAATTTAAAAGAATGATCCTTTCAATATTTTACAACTTGAATATTTCATAGTTAAAATTAACATAGAAGACATTATATATAGAGAGTTTTTATAATCATGTAAACTTGATTTTAAAAAGTAAGGACAAATCAATCAAATTATGCATTGCATTTGAATTAAATAAGAAAAATAAATTATTTTAGGAGAGGGAATGCAATTGATGAATTTGATTAGTTAATCTTTACTTTTTAAAATCAGATATATCTGATTATAAAAACCCTTATTATATATATAGTGATAATATAATCAGGACGTCCTAATTTTAAAAAGTAAGAACCAACCAATTAATTAAATTCATCTATTGCATTCTCTCTCCTAAAATAAATTTTCTTTCCTATTTAATTCAAATAGAATGAGTGAATTTGATTGATTGGTTCTTATTTTTTAAAGTTAGAACATTCTGATTATAAAAACCTTCTCTCTCTATATATATATAATTTATGGTAAATATGACTTGAATAAGGTTATTATTAGACTAAATAAACACTTTCTAATATCAAACTACATTAGACAATGTTAAGACACCATGTATGTTTATTCTAACATGTCTACTTTAATGTAATGTTGTGGTATCTAAATAGAGAACATATACTCTGTGACCAGACAACATAAATATTCCACTTAAAATTATACCTTTCGAAAGCTAGATAGAAAGTCATTAGAGTTGATGCTCAATAAACACCACATATAAGTAATTCGTAGATTCTTTCTTTTGCAATGGCACAAGACAGTGCACCAGCACATCCCCTTAATTGCATTCAAACTTTAAGCAATATTTATTCATTGATGCAATCATACAACCGCACAAACAATATTTTCCCATTCATAGTTTCAAAATTTCGATATTAACTGTTCACTCGCATCCTATCCTGTCAACAACTGGCGCTACAACTCGTACGGATTGGAAGTTAACAGAGGACATATCGAGGAAATTAAATATGAATTCTTGTGGTGTAAAACAGAAAAATCAATTGGGCGTAAACTATAAGCTTTGGTTTTGTGTCTGTCAGGTCCTTCGTCAGATATTGACTTGTCCTTTTTGAATGACATAAAATGCAGCCACCATTTAATGCTTCTGCCACTACATTTGTCAGATAAAAGTTCCCACAGAAAAGAAACGACGAAAAGAAGAAATCACTGCCGGCCACACCATAATTCAGAATTATTTCGATGAGCAAAGCACCTTCTCATCATTTTATTTCTCCTTGGTTCTCTCGTTTTTGCCTTTCAAAAATTAGATCATCTGTTAATTACTTCATAAACATTCTTTAACAGAAAATTTATTTCCTTTAATCATCGTGAGTAATTTTTATTTTGAATTATTTTCTTCCACTCACTGATTGATTAAATCCTCACTTGACTAAATTGGTTTTGTCACATAAACTGAAAATCTTCGAAGCCATTAATGACGATTTTCCACGAATGAAATGAGCAAGGAAAACTTTGTTGTCATTTAAACGCATGTTTAGACCGCTTGAAACACTCATGCAGGTTATTCACGCGTGAAATAAAGCTCATGTCTATACGCAGCCTATTCACGAGGGTAACAAGGCTGCAATGACTTCCAGCACCCATGCGCTGGTCTGGCCTGTAAGTTTATGATCTGCGGGAAAATTACAAAAAGCCTCCTCTATTAAATTCCTGCACAAAACACTTATAAAATATTAAAACACCTCTATTTCACTCGAGTTTTCATCACAAAAGCATAGGTTCAGAATATAAAATTGTTCTTACTTTTTAACCCGATCACATAGTCAAATATATATCTATTATATTACTATTTTTTTTTTTTTTTTCAGTTACTAAGACTAATGCAAAAAATAATCAGAATCAAGCTAGTAAAACACTGATGGCACGATACGAATAAACGGTTTTCATCCGATTGGGAGTCACTTATACTTGAATAAAAAATAATTCATATATATGAACAAAAAATCCTATCTTTTATCAATCAGAGAGGGAAACCTACACTTATCACCAAGATTCAAGAGTGTAGAGTGAGAACTGCTGCTGAAGCCACTGCAACAACTACACTTGGTGCAGTATAAATATCGTATTAGATCAGACAGTATAAATACCGTATTAGATCAAACTTGATCTAGAAGTACATCTAATAATTTAAAATTGATGACCCATGTGAGGGTCTAGACGGACAGGTACAAGTATTTTAAAAAGAAAGAATTACACAACACCCCCCTGAGGTTTGCCAAAAAACAATCAAAAACATATTTATCAGTTTATTACACCAAACACCCACACCGTTAGTCAATTTCCGTCAACTTTAACAGTTGACCAAGATTTTTAATCAAATGACCATTTTGCCCATAAATAAGAAAAAATACTTTAAAAAAAATCATCATCACCAGATCTGATCATCATTACCATCATCATCTTCCATCATCTTCACCATCAGATCATCTTCATCATCATCACTATCATCACCATCAGACCATTTTACCCAGATCATCACCATCAGACCATTTTCATCATCATCATCACCATCAGATCATCTTCATCATCATCACCCTTCGAATATCATTATCTCCATCCAACACCGATCATCAATATCATCATCATCATCATCACCATCACCATCAAACACCATCATCATCATCTTCGAACATCATCATCACCATCAAAACAAACACATACACTGCCAAAGCAACCTTGCCCGATCATCTGTCGCCGTCGTCGTTTCTGCACGGCTTGGCGTCTTCGTTTTCGCTCGATCTTGGTGAGGTTGCGGCTTGATGAGCGGCACGTGAAGGCGCTCTTCTTCACCAAAAACATTTAAACAAATCATCTGGGTTCCAAGGAACCCAGAACTGAGTTTGAATGGAACCCAAATCTGGGTTCCTTCGAACCCGAACTGGGTTCGAAGGAACCTAGAAATTGGGTTCGATTGGAACCCAATTTCTGGGTTCCATTGGAACCCAAATCTGGGTTCCTTCGAACCCAGTTTCTAGGTTCCATTTGAACCCAGTTTCTGGGTTCTTTCGAACTCAGAGAAGAAGAAAAGTATAAAAAGAAGAAGAAGAAGAAGAAGAAGAAGATGAGCAGAAGAAGAATAAGAAGAAGAAGATGAGCAAAACAAGAAGAAAAAAAAAAAAGAAGGAGAGAGAGAGAGATTTTGTTTTTTAGAGAGAGAGACATTTTGTTAGGGGTGTAATGGACCAAAATGCCCTTCACTCTGTTAACATTGACAAAAGTCAACGTTAGGTGTGGGGTTTTTGTGTAATAAAATGATAAATATGTTTCCCTCTATTTTTGGGCAAACCTGAGAGGGGTTTTATGCAATTCCTTCATTTTAAAAATGCTTTCATAATATGTTTTTCTGTACGAAAATACATCTGCTCTCACAAAAATCGAAAAAAGAAAATAATTAAAATAATCAGAGTAGTATCGAATAAGAAATGAAGTCCAGCAGAAGTCGACAGTGAAAATTTAAGAACGACAGAAAATGTAGCTAATATAAGGGCCCAATGTTAAAATATCCCTCAATAAGTAGAAACTTTAAAAATACTGACCCTCGAAATTTGTTTTACAAAAAAAAAAAAAAAAAATTGAACAAAAGTCTGCTAAGCTTTAACAACCCCCACCATTTTAACTTTTTATTGTGTAAATATTTGTTTCTAACATGCAAATTAATATTTATTTTAGTGTAATGTGTTCTCATTGTGTAGAGATTTATTTTAACGTATAAATACTTAATTTCAAAGTGTAAACATTCATTATAAGTTTTTAATTTTTTTTTTTCAATGTGATGTAAATAATTTTGAAAAACTTTACTGTTGAATCATTTAGTTGAAGAGAAAAAGTTGCAGGGATAAGTACCAAAAAAACAGAAATGAGAGAAGACAGAGAAATGCAAGAGAGAATGAAAAAGAACACAAAAATTGACACGAAAATATAAAAATTGCGAGGGCGGAGAGATTTGAATTTTTACCAATTTGAGGGCCAAAGCAGTTAATTTCCTCTATATGTAACAATTACTAGAAGTATATTACATGAAGTCATATTTGTAGGGAATTGTTTTATAAATTGAGAGAAGAGCTTTGAACCGGCAAGCACTGGTCATCACACCGCTCTGCACTTGAGTCTAAAATGGCTGACAATGGCAAGCTTCGGATAGCCATGTTTCCATGGCTAGCTTTTGGTCACCTGCTCCCTTGGTTAGAGTTTTCTAAACTCCTAGCTCAAAAGGGTCATCGAATCTTCTTCATATCCACTCCTAGAAACATCGATCGCCTCCCAAAACCCTCTCCACAATTAGCTTCTTCAATCCATTTCGTGAAACTTCCACTGCCCCACGTTGACAACCTGCCTGAAAATGCAGAATCCACCACTGATCTATCTTACCAACAAGTTTGGGATCTTAAAAAGGCCTTTGACCGTCTCCAACAACCCATGAAAGAGTTGCTTCAATCACTATCTCCTGACTGGCTCTTTTACGATTATGCTGCTTATTGGCTACCAAATATAGCCCGTCAGCTTCAAATCCGAAACGGCTTCTTCAGTATATTTACTGCGGCGGTACTTGGTTACTTCGGACCGTCATCGGTTTTGATCAACGGCGATGATGATCTCAAAACTCCTGAGGACTATACTAGAACTCCCAAGTGGGTTCGGTTCCCTACGACAGTAGCAGTTCGACTATTTGAGGCCAGGAAGATCTTCCATTTGTTACAAGGTGAGGAATCAAACGTTTCGGATTTATACCGTTGCGGTCAGACATTCAGAAACTGTGACATTGTAGCCGTGAGAGGCTGCATCGACTTCGAACCAGAGTGGATACATCTTCTCGAGGAACTTCACGGGAAACCAGTTATTCCGGTTGGTCAACTCCCCACTACCGAGAGTGATACGGAGGAGGACGAAACTGGCACTTGGAGCTCAATCAAAGAATGGCTTGATAAGCAAGAGAAGGGTTCTGTAGTGTACGTGGCATTCGGTAGTGAAGCGAAACCAAATCAAGAAGAACTCGCTGAGATTGCACTAGGGTTGGAACTCTCCGGATTACCCTTCTTTTGGGTGCTCAAGAAACGAACCGGAACAGCTGACACCGAGTCGGTCGAGTTACCAAACGGTTTCGAAGAGCGAACCAAGGGACGGGGAATTGTTTGCACCGTTTGGGCACCCCAACTCAAGATTTTGGCTCATGACTCGGTTGGTGGGTTCTTGACTCATTCTGGTTGGAGCTCAGTCGTTGAGGCACTTCAGTTTGAGAGAGCTCTTATAATTTTGACGTTCTACGCAGATCAATGTATAAACGCTCAAGTTCTAGAGGAAAAGAAGCTTGGTTACTTGATTCCGAGAGATGAAGGAGACGGGTCATTTACGAGAAACTCGGTGGCTGAGTCCTTGAAGCTGGTTTTGGTAGATGATGAGGGCAAAATTTACAGGGACAAGGCTAAGGAAATGCGAGGTTTGTTTGGAGATAGGAATAGGCAGGATCGTTATTTGAATAATTTTCTGAATTATCTGGAAAACTATAAATTTGAGAAAGGCCATGACCCTTGAATGAATTGGAATTGCCTGAAGAAACATGATTAAATCCTGTCATCTTATTGTTTTAGTGTAACCTAGTTTGTCATTCGTCAGATATGTATGCTTAAAATATGAATAAATTCTATATATCATCTTGTTTTAGTGTAGTCTAGTTTGTGACTCTTAAGATATATAAAGTTGTCTTGTGCTACATGCAAAAATTTTCATTGACGGAGTTGACCTTTTCATTATAGACAACTAATATTTCTTGAATGTTTTAAGTTACCATCTTGGATGTTGAGCAACTATTTCATTATAGACAATTTGTTTATTGATTTTTTATATTATCAGCGTATCATATCAATAATTTAAGTTTAACATCATCTATTTCATATTTTGAACAAAATTACTCTTTAAATAAAAAAACAAAGAAAGCAATTAATTATTTCGCAATCATTTGAATGTCAACCGAGGAAAAGTACATTCCATGTCCTTTCTTTTTTTTTTTTTTTTTGAAATAAGCATAACATTCAACCAAACAAAAACCCCCGCGACGAAGCGGACGCGGGAAAGATACAATCAACATCCACATGATGCCAAACAAGGTCCTCCGAGGAGGACAAGGCCAAAGAGGCTAAGTCATGTGCCAGGCGATTCGCTGTTCTAGGAATGGCAAGACAACTACAAACATTAACCTCAATACACAAAGCCTTGATATCATCTACCAGAATGTCGGCATCCCCACGAGAAACGCAACAGGAACGAACACGGGACACCACATTCACTGTATCGACCTCCACCGCAGCCACGCTGAGACGACAGGCCTTAGCAAACAACAGACCTTCCCTCAAAGCCAGGAGCTCACCAACAAAAGGGAGAAAGGACCCGCGCAGAGGCTTTGCAAGTGCAGCAACCACGCGGCCCCTGGAATCACGGATCACTGCCCCCACCCCAGCAACAGATCGACCAGGCCTGATAGCCACATCAGAATTAAGCTTCAGGGCCCCATCCGGAGGAGGAACCCAGGCTGCCGGACCAGCGGCCCTGACGTGAGGAACACGACTAACCGAGGAGGCTCGGGCTCTCTGGAACTCCCTCAAGAACAGGACTGCCCGCTCCACCACCGTCTCGAGCGACTTGGGTGCCCCGCCAGAAACAAAAGCATTTCGATTATTCCAGAGCATCCACATCACCATACCCCATTTTGCAACCTCGTCCATATCAGCACAGTCAATCCAACCAAAACAGACGTCCACCACGGACCCGCAGGGGAAACGACTCTCGAACGTGGAGTTAACCCCCACGAGCTGCCACGAGCGCAGCGCAAAAGGACAATTGAACAAAATTCAACTTGACAGGTAATATCCCCTGACAGGCCCTCCAGATGAAGTGCTTAACCTTGGGAGGGACACCAATGTTCCACAAAAACGTCCACCAGCGGGAAATGGAAGTAGAGGACGCGCACCCAACACGAGCTTCCTGGCAAGCCGTCCTGTACCCGCTCTTGACAGAGAACAAACCGTTTTTAGCGAAGTGCCATGTCCACCTGTCAGGAATGCTGCGGGAGCTAAGAGGGATCGAGAGGATCACTTCTTGATCCACGGGGAGGAAAATCTGGTTGATCTTGCAGGAGTCCCAACAGTGAGAGTCCGCACAAATAAAATCAGCCACTTTAAACTGGGTAACCGGTGGAGGAGTGACCGGCTTGAAGGAGGACGGGCGAGGTAGCCAAGGATCCTTAAAAGCATCAATCCCTTGACCATCCCCAACCTGAAGACGTAGACCCTTGCATAACAAAGTCCTGCCCCACAACAGGCTGCGCCAAAGATAGGAAGCCCCTGCTTTGCAAGAAGCCTGCAGGAAATCTGATTTGGGGTGGTACTTGGCCTTGAACAACCGAGCCACCAAAGAATTGGAGTCCACCGCCAGCCTCCAGGCCTGTTTAGCAACGAGGGCTTGATTGAAGAGCCGAAGGTCCCTAAAACCCAGCCCTCCAGCAACTTTGGGCAGACACAACTTCTCCCAACTAAGCCAGCTAATTTTCCTTTTGCTCTCCTTCGAACCCCACCAGAACTTCGACGTTAGGGCCCCCAGCTCCTGACAAAGACCACTAGGAATTTGGAAGACACTCATCACAAACGTTGGGATTGCCTGCATGACGGCTTTAATCAGGATTTCCTTGCCGCCTTGGGAGAAGACCGAGTGCTTCCAACTTCTGAGTTTGTTCCAAACACGGTCTCGAATCAGAGAGAAAGTCTGAACTTTTCTCCTGCCCACTAGAGAGGGAAAGCCTAAGTACTTGTCATGCGTTTGGCTGTCCCTTATCCCCAAGCTAAGTTGTAAAGACCACAGAACATGCCCATCCAAATTGGGGCTGAACGTGACAGAGGATTTGTCCAAATTCACTTGCTGACCCGACCCCCTGCCATAAGTATGTAAGATACTCTTTATCTGTTCGCAATGCTGGGAATTAGCCCTGCAGAAGAGAATGCTATCATCGGCAAAAAGGAGATGGCTAACAAAGGGGCTATGCTTGCTGCACCTGACCCCCAGCCCCCTGCCATCGAGCTCCGCTATCCTGAGGCTACTAGAGAGAGCTTCGGCGCACAACAAAAAAAAATATGGTGAGAGAGGGCAACCTTGCCTCACCCCTCTGGTTGGAGCCAGACTGCCCGCCTTATTCCCATTTATCAGGAAGGAAAGATTTGACGTGGTTAGGCAATCCATAACTAAGTTAATCCATTTGGAAGGGAACTGCATCTTCACCAGAATTGCTTCGATGAATGGCCACTCCACTCTGTCATACGCCTTGCTAAGGTCCAGCTTTATCGCCATAGCAGCCTTTCCGACCCTTCTTTTTATTGCTAATTGAGTGGAGAAGTTCGAAAGCAACCATTACGCAATCAAAAATCTGGCGACCCGGTACGAAAGCCGCTTGGTTCTGGGAGATCAGGCCAGGAAGACACAGCTTGAGCCTGTTGGCCAACACTTTTGCTACAATTTTGTACATAACATTCATTAAACAGATGGGCCTAAAATCTTTGAGTTTGGAAGGATTCTTTGTCTTTGGGAGAAGGACGACATGGGTTTCATTGTACCATCCAACAGAAATGTCCCCGTTCAGAATGTTGAGACACTCCTGAGTGACGTCGTCGCCGACAATATCCCACATTTTCTGATAGAAGATTGCATGGAAACCGTCCGGCCCAGGTGCCTTTGTTGCCCTAAGTTCAAAGACTGCCCGCTGAACTTCAGCTCCCCCGTAGAGTCTATCAAGGTTGGTCAACATTTCTTCGGTTAGAACGCTATCCACATCCGCGCAGGCAGCCTGAACATCATTAGGAGACGGGTCTGACGAACGGAAGAGGCCCCCAAAGTACTGGACAACCGTCTTCTGGATGTCCTCCTCATTTACTGCTATACTACCATCCTCCCCCTCCAGCCGATCTATCACCTTCCTCTTTTGTCTAGCAGTGGCGCGCGCATGGAAGAAGCGAGTATTTCTGTCACCCGCAAGCAGCCAATCACTCCTAGCACGCTGCCGCCAATAAGATTCTTCCCGGTTCCAAAGCTGTTCAAGCTCCTGTTCTAGAGAGTTGACTGCCTGCATGCATCCAGGGCGCCCAGCCTTCTTTAATAGACTCTCCAGCCTTCGTTGCTTAGCCGCGATGTTCTTGCGGAGGGAACCAAACCGCTCGGAACTCCACGAGGAGAGGCTCGCCGCACAATCCTGAAGCTTCGACCTAATATGACTGTGCTCTGAATGCCATGCCCTCCTTTTCCAGGACTCTTTGATCACGTCAACACAATCCTCCTCCTGAAGCCAGAAAGGTTCGAACCTGAACCTCTTGTGGTGGGAACCATTCTGTTGAGACCCCCGGTCCAGCTTAAGGAGAATTGGGCGATGGTCCGATACACTGTAGCACAGATTTTCCACTACCGCAAACCGAAACCTGTCCCTCCACTGCGTATCAGCTATAAACCGATCGAGCTTTTCCTGGATATTGGCAACTCCATCCCTTTTATTATTCCAGGTAAACATTGGACCTGCACTGCCCAAATCGGACAGGTCACAATCCTCCAATGCCGATCTAAAACTCAGAATCCGGCCAAACACTCTGTCAGAACCCCCTTCTTTCTCGCGTAATCTGAGAATCTCATTGAAATCGCCTCCAATCACCCAGGGCAGGTCATTGACCCTTCTTAGACGTCTAAGTAGCTCCCAAGAGTCAGCACGGTGGGACGGATTTGGATGTCCATAAAACCCAGTGAACCGCCACGCATAACCCTTATTATCCGTCACCTTTGCATCGATGTGACCAACTGAGAAGGACTGCACCTGCACATCCATACCGTCTGTCCAAAGCAGGCCTAACCCCCCACCCTGACCCACTCCTTCAACAAAAAGAGCATTTGCAAACCCCAACCTCCACCTCATATTAGGACCAGCATTACCTTTGAGCTTGGTCTCGCATAAGAAAACCAAGCTTGGGGAATATTTTCTGATAACCCACTGCAGGGCAGCGAACGTGCGGGTATTCTCCAACCCCCGCACGTTCCAACATAAGCAACTCATGGCGATCGGCGGGCCTGGATTGCAGGCTCCGCCGATATACTTATCACCTCCCTGTCAGGAACGGCCTCTGATCTGGGCTTCTTAATTCTAATACTCGCTTCCCCTTTGATGTCGCAAGTTTTCCGCTTCGAGCCAACCTCCACAGTCTTGAGTTTAGATCCACATTCCTGTCCCACAGCGCTGTGCGGGACCAAGTTGTGTACCTTCCCCACGAACGGCCTATTTTGCCCTGGTGGCCCATTCAAAACCTTCTTCCCCTTTGACTTGTGTTGTTGAGTCAACGCCACCTTGACCGCCCGCTTCCAACTTCGGATATCCCTCTTATTTGGGCTCGTTGACCGCGCCACGGAGCCTGATGCTACCGTCTCATCTCCTAACTTAGGTGCATTGACCCCTTCCGTAATCTCCCTCAACTGGTTGCTTACAGCCAAATCCTGGCAAATTGTTACACGATCATGCCTGTCCTCCATTGGTTCCTTAACCCCATCACATGTTGTCCCCATTAGGGCCACCTCCTGGCCCACCTTGCCTTGCTCATTTACCACCGTGGAGGGGACCACTGTAAAATCACTTTCCATTCCTTGCCCCTTCCCCTCTTTAGACGATACCCCAGCCGGCCCCCGTTGCGAATATTGCTGACTATCCTGTGCACTTGGGAATACAAAACTCCTCGTAGTTACCTCATTCCCTATGCGAATCTCCGCTGGACGCATTAGCTCCCCTTCTGGCCCCACCGGAGAGCCCCCACTAGTCGAGCTCTCTCCCTTTTGCTTACCCCTTTTAACAGGAGTGGCTCGCAGAACAGAGCCATATTTGGCTGCTTTTCCTGCTTGAGCATCCTCCCTAGCTGCAACATCCCGACAATCTCTACCCCCATGTCCTACTCTTCCACAATATCCACAGAACTCTGGCAGCTTTTCATACTACAGAGGTACCCATACCACCTCCTGAGACCCCGCCAGATTTAGTAACAATCCCCTGCGCAAAGGTATATTTATGTCTAACCGCACCTTGGCGCGCAGGAAGCGGCCTCTACAGTCCTTTGCCTCCTCTGGTAACTTCACGATTTCCCCTAGCTGACTTGCCATCGTCCGAGCCACTCTCGTATTCATACAAACTAAGGGCAGCTCGTGAAATTGAACCCAAATCTCCATTTTGTTAAACTTCAGCTTCGTCACATCCCTCATTCCCTGAGGGATCTCAAGTGCCAGTAAATGGTTATCGAAATGCTACGGTCCTCTATTCCAAACCAAATCACGATCATCCTTTCGATCAAAATAAAACATGAATACGTTGTGGCCTACTGTCTCTACCGCCACTCTCCCAATCATTCCCCACAATTTTTCCATTACTTCGATGAAAGCTTCTCTATTGATTCGCTTGGGGGAAAGAACTTTCCCGACCAAGCAGTGCCTTATATCCTCAAGCCCCTCTTCTTTGGCTTCCCCTTCTATTTGGCAAACAGCTCCTTCCAACCCCGACAAGGAAAGAGATTGACAAAGCCTGGCGATCTCCTCTTGAGCCATCTACTATCTGTTCACGACGCCGGGCACGCACAGTAAAGACGACAACGGGCAAGAACTGCACCCTACAGTTTGGCAACTCACACCTACTCGCCTGCAAGACTCACTGCCCGAAGGACACTCACTGCCCGAAGGACAAGACTACCCTACACTAGCTTTTCAGAGAAAAGACAGGAGGGACTCCCCCATTCCATGTCCTTTTACTCTTGATTTGTTTGAATTTGAGTTTCTTTTTATTATTATTATTTTTTTTAATTTATTAGTTATTATCAATTCTAATAATTTTAATTGATAGAAAATTATTTAATTATAATATTTAAAACTCAAAGTCATAATAATACGTTAAAAGAGCTATTAAGTTTCTTATTTTTGTTTGAGTTTATTGTTTTGTTGTTTTGTATTTCTTGACTTCACTGCCATGTAGAGAGCTAGATTGATAGATTGAGAGTGAGAGTTGATTAACGGCGAAGATTCACCAAATCAATAGCCATGGTTGAGATGGTGGAGTTGGAAAAGATGATGGTGAGTTTCAGATGTCCCGATTGTGCACTCGGCATGTCTCGAATGCACTAGGGGCTTCCAGGGAATGCATTATGTGTACGGAAGTGAGCTTGGACCCTTTGCTATCCTTTTGATCATACTCATAATCATAAAATTTGATTGTCAGAGATCATGGTCCCTCCACTTCAACTTTATTATCCGTGACATATATAAAACTATAATAAGAACATGAAAGTTTACTTAACCTTCTCATTAGAGACGAGATATAAAATTATCATTAAATTACACAAATACCCTAACGCTCTTCAGTATTACTTGAATATATGACCACTAGTCCTTTCTATGTTAAGTTCACGTGAGGCTTTGTGAAATATTGAACCAATTTTTTTTACACTCTTGGCATAAATGACTTAAAATTATAGGACTAAATCCTAGTGCATCCATCCTCAATAATTTTATTAGATTTGACCAAAAACCAATATTGATTTACATAATCACCCTTAGGCTATTTTTGTTTCACAGGATTTGGGGTGGGATTGAGAAAAAAATTTTCCAATTCCATTCAATCCCATGTTTGAGCATGGGAAGGAAAGACATATTTATGTTCCCATGCCCATTATCCATACCTATCAAGATAGGAAATGAAATCCCACCAGAGATATTTGATGGGATTCCATTTCTTGCTTTGGTAGGAATGGGTCCCCCTCTCTCTCTTTTCTCTCATCTTCCACTCTCTCTCTCTCATCACTCTCTCTTTCTTTGACCACCAGTCATCGTCTATCCCTTCAACCCTCTCTTCATTTTCTCTCAAATTCACAAATTATCTTCTTGAAATACTACAAAAAATAGATCGTCAAACAAACAAACCCTAATGGGTTCATTCGACGACAAACACACTTGGGTTCTTTCGATGATGAACGTAGGTGGGTTCACACTAGATCGTCGAACGAACCCACCTAGGTTCGTACCAAGACTAACCCAACTGAGTTTATATCAAATCGTTGAATCTTTCAATGACAACAAACCTACGTTCATATCAGATGACTATCTAGGTTTCAAACCTAGATCATTTAACTCAATATATGTGGTTGTTGGTTGATTTTGTGGGTTTTGGTTGATTTTGTGGAAGATTTGGGTTGATTTTATAGGTTTTGATTTTGATTGAAGATGAAAATAGATATGGTTGTTGGTTGAAGATGAGGTTGGGGTCAGTGTTTTTTTTTTTTTTATTATTTTGTTTTGAGTTTTTTTAAAAAATAATTCCATCATTGATGAATTATTTTTATTTATTTTTTAAAAAATAATTTTTTAATTTAATAATTATGTGTTTTAATTTTATATTATGTTTTTATTAAATTTTATCCTTTTTTCATATTGACATATGGAATGTACAGGTCTAAATATAAAAATATTCCTGTTCTGGTTAGGATTGACTAACAGTTGACACTATCAAAGATTAGGTTGATAAATTTTTTTAATAAATTAGAGATGATTTGATAAATTTTTTAATAATTTAAAGATAATGAGATCATAAATCATTTTCGTTTAAAAAAAATCGAAGTTTCCAAAAACGTCAGGGATGACATTGAAATATAACTTCTTTTTTTTTTTCCTTAAATCGTGTCGGACCTATCGACACACAAGCTAGACGAAAGTTACACCTCAGCTGCTCTGGACCTTTCACATTTAAACACATAAACAAAGATCTTCCATCTTAATTATTGTTGGTTCAGGTCGTCAAACAGACAACACCTCAGTGTACCTGCCGGAAGTTTATCCTCCGATATTGATGGCCGCGGAGGACGAACCTAAGCTTCATATAGCAATGTTTCCATGGCTAGCCTTTGGTCACATGATTCCATGGCTAGAGCTAGCCAAACTCATAGCTCAAAAGGGTCACAAAATATCCTTCATATCCACCCCAAGAAACATCGATCGCCTCCCAAAAATCCCTCCCAACTTATCATCTCTCATTCAATTCGTGAAACTCCCTCTGCCTCACGTAGACAATCTCCCTGAAAACGCAGAGGCGACCACTGACCTTCCTTACAACAAAGTACAGTACCTGAAGAAAGCCTACGACATGCTCCAGGAACCCATAGCCCCACTCCTCACATCCCTCCAGCCGGACTGGATCTTGTACGATTTTACTGCTTATTGGATGGCTCCAATCGCAACTCAACTGGGCATCAAAACCGTCTTTTTCAGTATCGTCATCGCCGCGTTTTTGGCTTATCTTGGTCCGGCCTCTGCTTTGCTGGGTGAGGACGAAGACCGAACGAAACCAGAAGACTTCCTCGTACCTCCCAAGTGGGTCCCTTTTCCCACAAACGTTGCTTATCGCTACTTCGAGATCAAAAACATTTTTGATAGTGTCATCGGCGATGTTTCCGGTGTCAATGATCTCTTCCGGTTCGGTTCAGTTATTAAAGGCTGTGATCTTGTGGCGGTCCGATCCTGTTCCGAGTTTGAACCCGAGTGGATCCAAGTACTTGAGACTATATACGGCAAACCGGTTTTCCCAGTTGGCCAGCTACCGACTACTGCCTCTGATACCGACGACGAAACTGACACGTGGAGGTGGATGAAAGAGTGGCTAGACAAGCAAAAGAAGGGCTCTGTCGTGTACGTAGCATTTGGTAGCGAAGCGAAGCCGAGTCAAACTCAACTCACTGAGTTAGCTCTGGGGTTAGAGCTTTCTGAGTTGCCCTTCTTCTGGGTGCTGAGGACTCGGCGCGGGTCAGAGGATGCTGAGTTGATTGAGTTGCCAGATGGGTTCGAGGAGAGAACCAAAGAACGTGGTGTTGTGTGGACGAGCTGGGCACCTCAGTTGAGGATACTAGGTCATGAGTCAGTGGGTGGGATCTTGACTCACTCCGGGTGGAGCTCAGTGGTGGAGGCGCTTCAGTTTGAGAGAGCTCTTGTGTTGTTGACGTTCTTGGCGGACCAAGGCATAAACGCTAGGGTCTTGGAGCAGAAGCAAATTGGATATTCAATACCCAGGAACGAGATGGACGGGTCATTCACGAGGGACTCAGTGGCTGAGTCACTGAAGCTGGTTATGGTTAAAGAAGGCGGCAAAATTTACAGAGACAAAGCAAAGGAAATGAAGGGGTTGTTTGCTGACAGCGTTAGGCAAGAGAGGTATGTGGATAAGTTTCTAGATCACCTTATAAAGGAAGCCAGGATTACAAGTAATTGAATACAAACGAACATAATTCGTCTGGATGGTTTACAACACTCATTGAGATCGGTTATCAATAAGTATGAACATTCGTGGCATGATTTGGATTGTTGATGCCTGCATCAACAACGAACATTTCTTTCTTTCGTTTCTCTTATTAATTGATAGTTACGCTGCAGTTAGAAAATATGCTGGTCCTCACAAGAGTTGGTGATTCGATTAGAAATTTATGTCTTTTTCTCTCTGAGGGAGTGTTTCCTACAAATTTAGTGAACTTAGTTGAAACACAACCAATTGAAAGTTCATCTATCTGAATTTTTAATCTTATACACTATTATATATATATATATATCTTTTTTACTATTAATACTTTCTAACTTTAAAAAGTTAATACCAACCAATTAAATTCATTTATTATATTATCTCTTCTATTTAATTCAAATGTAATTGATAAATTTGATTAATTTATTATAATATTTTAAAGTTATAAGATATTAATTATAAAAACAATATATATATATATATTAGCCGATGTTTTGACGTGTTTTATATTTTATTTAGATTTCAGTTATATCTTTTATTATAAATTTATCATGTTAAATGTTAAATTTTAGGTTTTATTAAATGTGATTTTATTTTATGGTTGATAATACTGGGGAAAATTACACTAAAGTACCTTCACATATCACATTATTACATCCATGATGTGAGTTTATCGTTAATTACAGGTAAGTACCCTACCGTTAGTTGACTTAGTCAAACTTAACAGTTTGACAACTTTTTTAGAATAAAATGACACAAATACCCTTATCATCTCTGTTCTCCTTTCTCTTCTGCTTCTTGTTCATCTTCTTCTGGGCATCTGGGTTTGAACCCAGATTCGACTAGGCTCACAATCATGAATTCATCAAACCATCACGAAATCCCTATTACCTAAATCACGCATCCTCCTCATCACCACACAATCACCAAAAATACAAAAGTTTTGAACTCAGTTTTGTCTAACCATGACAGTGAACCAACCATTACCACACAATCAACCAAACAATCAACCAACCACCCACCACCACGCAAAAAAGGAAAAAAAAAAACAAGAACAGAAGATGACCAACAGTTCTGGGTTCGAATTCGAACCCAGTTTCTGGGTTCGAAGGAACCCAGTTTCTGGGTTCCTAATTCGAACCCAGTTTCTGGGTTCGAATGGAACCCAGATCTGGGTTCCTAATTCGAACCCAGTTTCTGGGTTCCTAATTCGAACCCAGTTTCTGGGTTCGAAGGAACCCAGATCTGGGTTCGAATTCGAACCCAGAAACTGGGTTCCATTCGAACCCAGTTTCTGGGTTCGAATGGAACCCAGATCTGGGTTCCTAATTCGAACCCAGTTTCTGGGTTCGAGGAACCCAGATCTGGGTTCCATTCGAACCCAGAAACTGGGTTCGAATGGAACCCAGTTTCTGGGTCCGAAGGAACCCAGATCTGGGTTCCTTTGAACCCAGAAACTGGGTTCGAAGGAACCCAGTTTCTGGGTTCGAATGGAACCCAGATCTGGGTTCCATTCGAACCCAGAACTGGGTTCGAATTAGAACCCAGTTCTGGGTTCCATTCGAACCCAGAGAAGAAGAAGAGCAAAAAAAAGAAGAAGAAGAAGAAGAAGAAGAAGAAGAAGAAGAAGAAGAAGACGAGCAGAAGAAGAAGATGATGCGCAAAAGAAGAAGAAAAAAAAGAAGAAGAAATAGAAGGAGAGAGAGAGAGATTTTGTTTTTTAGAGAGAGAGATATTTTGTTTAAATAATATCCCAAATATTATTTGATATGTAAAAAGACCAATTTACCCTTGAGCATTAATTTTACCGTTAATTGGTCGTTAGTCAAACCAAGTCAAAGGTATTTATGTGTAATTTAGATAAAACTCGCATCATGACTGTAATAATTTGATAGGTCCGGGTACTTTAGTGTAATTTGCCCATAATACTGTTAGGATTTGAAAAATATATTAATTTGTGCTTATTAGATGATATTGGAGGAAAAAAAACTTTGTAAAATGTGGTATGATTTTTCGCTTTTCTTTTTACAAGTTGCGGGTCTACGGGTACCATTCATGGGTGCAGGTGTAAAATTTCTTTATAGGTCCTGACCTGCTGTCATTCCTACTTACATTTTAGTCTTCATACTATGGTAAAATTGTTAAAAAAAAGGGCAAAGGGCAAAATTACACTTAGTTTACTTTGAGATATTGAATCAGTTGCACTAAAGTTCTAGTGCTAAAGTACTATTAGACCATCATTAGTGATCAATATCAAATGGATAGTTTTAATATCACTAAATAAATAAATAAAAGAAAATATTTTGCTCAATAACATTTTGCCACATCACCTTTAAAATATGTTAATAATTTTCTTTAAAACAAATCATTAATTTCATTAAAAGAAATTAAAAATATTTGAATTAATATAATAAAAAAGTAGATCAACAAACTAGATCACATGATCTGGAAAAGAACAAAATGCATAACATCCCTCGTGGTATGCTTTAATTTGGGTGGAAATAAGTTTATCATTTTATTACGCAACATTTTTACTCTGTTAGTCAAATTCTGTTAGGGTTATTCATACTTATTTGATTTAAAGGTAATTTCATCTTTTTAACTTTTTTTTTTCTAATTTTTTATTAAATTTTAAAATTATTAAATATATAATAAAAATTAAAAATAAATAATATAAACGAAAAGTTAAAAATGTGTATCTATTGTTCATATGAGAGATGGACAGTGGAGATGAAAATTATATAAACAAAAATTATTAAGTAAAATGAAGAGCATGAAGAAGAAGATAGAAACCATATTGCGTGAAAACCCAGATTAGCCTAGAAAACAAGATGTTCCAGATCCATGGCTAGCGAATTCTTTTCTGTGAACCCAAGAAAACCCCGCTCTTCAATCTTATCACCCCTTTTCCATTTGGTGGTGGTTGTTAGCAGCAATCGGGGGGTAAGGGAGGGAGGAAGAGGGTAGAGAAAAGGGCTTGGCTTTAGTGTCTTAGTTAAGTTCAGTCTCATTATGGAGGTAGCTATGTGGTTGGTGAAATCTGGGGTTTTTGGTTTCGATGTTTGCTTTTTTAGGTGCAAAGTTGGATGAAGATTCGACCAAGTCTTCATCTCTTAGAGAGGAGGAGGTCGAACCAACCTCCATCTCTCCTAGAGATAGAGGATTGGAATAGCTTCCATCTCCAATAGAGGAGGTTGTCGAACTGGAGATGGGGCATTCGAATGCATCTTTGCCAAAGATGGAGAGACAAATTCTAAACACTGGTTGTCAAGAAGAATGAGTAAGATAACATTGATTGTTCTTGGATTTGGTTTGATTGGTGTTCAGTGGAAAAAGAACACTAGTTGTTCTTCGATTCGGTTTAGTTCGCATCTAATGGTTCGTTCATCGTTTTTTCTTTCAAAGAACTCAGGTCCTAGGTTCATTCAAAGAATGTTTAGATTTAGGTTTCATAACCTAGAAATTTGGGATTTGTAACCCAAAAGTTGATTAAATTAATCTGGTTTTTTAAACCATATCAACTACAGTTTTGAAACCAGATCAAGTTGATATGATTTCAAAACGATTCTTTATCTTCATTTGGTTGAAGATGGTTGAAGATCTTCAACCGGATGAAGATCTTTTTTTTTTTCATTATTAATTTTTTTTTTTTTCATTTTTTAAGATATTGGTGGTGGTTCTCCGCCATCGGATTGAATCTCATTCAATTGTGGAGATCCAATCTAGATCTCCACCACATTTTTCTTTATTTATTATGTAATTATTATTATTATTATTTTGAAAGCATATTTATTTATTATTATTGTTTTGTCTTATTTATGGATAAAATGGTTATTTAATCAAAAATCTTGATCAATTGTCAAAATTTATAGAAATTAACTAACTGTATGAAGGTTTAATGTAAGAAAACGGTAAATGTGTATTCGTTTCTTTTTAGGCATACATCAGGATGGTGTTATGCAAATCGTTCTTCGAAAAATATGAAGGAGGTCTCCTCCACAATGTCCTACACCCTGCTACCTCTTGTCTCTTTCTCTTGACCTGTCACTCTCTGTCTCTCTTCATTTTATTTACAACCATCTTTCTATGACCAATCAGTACTGACACTTACATAATCTCCATAAGTGTCTAATACCTTCACTTGATCTATAAAGAAGTGAACAAGAGAGAGAGAGAGAGGGGTAAAAAAAAATAATATAAGTTAAAAGTATTCTTATCTCAATAATGACTGATGTTGATAATATATATATATATATATATATATTGAGCTTGTATAAATTTAAAAGTAAAGTTGTTAAAAGGGTTAGTTTGGGACAATTTTTTTTTTGTTCTGTTTTGATTTGTAGGATATTCTAAGATTCATTGTATGTGAATAGGCAAATTGCAGAAACATATACAAGGTTTGATGTAATTGCACTTGCACTCAACTTTTGATGTTTATTACACAAATACCTCTTAATTTTAGGGACAATTACTCACAACCTACCTGTAAATTTGATATTCATAGACGCGTATAACTTTTTAGTTTTTTTGCAGCGTCCTCCCCTGACTAATGGGTTGACTGGATTTGACCGTTAACATTATGGACTTGAAGGGTAGAATGGTCATTTACCTGCGTGGTCAGAGAGTGGTCATGTCAGCTGACTGGGATTTGATATGTAGAAATAAAAAATTAAAAACAAATTAGAAATATCTTCATAAAAATAAGAAAAAAAATAGATATATAAAAGGAAAACCAAAGGACATATTTTCATTAAACTCGAAACACACCATCTAGAGACTTTCTCTCTCTAAAACTCGTTCTCTTTCTAAAAAACTGAAAACTTTAGAGATTGTCTTCAAGTTTTGAAGCATTGCATGCTTCTAACCGTGAAGCCCAGGCCTCTGTAACTATTATTTGACAGGTTCTTTGGTTTGAAAGAAGGTGTTTCAAGCAATCTGTGCAGAGAAAGAGAAGTCAGGTGATTTTTTTTCTTTTTTCGTGCAACAATCCATGGTTTAGATAGTAATTTCTTGGTTTTTACACTTAAGTTGGGTTGGAAATCTAGTTTTGGGGAAAAAAAATGTAAACTTTATGAATGTTGAACAATGTTTGTGTGTAATCATTGTGTAAAATTGTTGGTATAATATTAAAAATTGTTGTATAAGCATAAGTTTGTTGTTATTTATGCAGGATATGTTGTGGAACCTATAATGTTAAAAATTGTTGTATAAGCATGGTTTCTCTTTTTTTCTTTTTTCTTTTTTAAATAATATAAGCATGGTTACTGGTTTTTGTACAAATTTTGATATTTAACTTGTGTTGATATTTAAGCATGGTTTTGGTTGTTTGACCTATTTATTGGGTATAGGTTTTTTAATTTACTGCGATGTTTAATATGTTGTCTTAGGCATTGGGTATATTAGGTTGTTTAACTCGTATGGTTTCGGGGACAAAAATGTAAACTTAATGAATGTTAAACAGTGTTTGTGTGTACTCATTATGTAAAACTGTTGGTACAATATTAAAAATTATTGTTATCCATGCAGGATATGTTGTGTGATATGTTGTTTAACTCATTGTATGGTGTTGAACATGATGTTTTTTATTTTTATAAATATCCAACATGATGTTACAATGTGTGATGAACACAGTTTATAGGTTACTGTTATGATTGTTTATAATGAAGTGTTGTAAAATCTGCGTGTAGGATGTTTATTTTCAATGTTACTGCAATGTTCAATGGTGTGTTAGATGAAGTGGGTGAATTTAACAATGATTATATACACTTGAAGGTATTGTGGGATGAGGTTATGTTAGTTCGGTATGGGGCTAGGGTACTTATTCAGGATAAGTATAGTAACACAGGTTCGTTTACCTAGGAGTGGGGAAGATGGGGTGCTAAATACTGATGAGGAGTTACTACAGTTGTTGTATAAGTTTGAGTAAAACGGTGTGCATGACGTATAATTTGTCATAGATTTATCACCTTATGAAACCATGTTACCTGATAACTCAAACCTATATGACCAACAGGCCCACCTAGACCAGCAGCCCAATACAGACCCTCAGCCCAACCCAAAAAAGCAACCCATACCCAACACAGAAGAAGACACAGATTTGGATGACTTTGATGGCCTTTCTGATATTAATGACTCAGACTACAGGGGCAATGATGAGGAATCTAGTGACAGTGGGCCTAGTGACAGTGGGGTGTCTGCACACACTTTAGCCCAACAAGGTAATTTGGGTAGGGAAACCCAAATAGAAGATGATGGCCTATCTGATGTTAATCAGGATGATGTGGAGGAAGAAGATGTGGGGGAAGTTGGCAGTGGTAGTGAGAGAGATAGTGATGTGCAACCTAGATACAGAGGTAAGGCTTTCGCCTTGGGTGAGGATGGGAAAATTAGATTAGTTAAGGATCAGTTGCTCATGAACCACACCCATTTTAGGCAAGTGATCTTAGATTATTGTGTTCAGGAGGGTTTTAAATTGAGAAGAATAAAAAAATGAGAGGAGAAGGATAACATGTGGTTGTGCAGTGGATGGGTGTCTGTGGAGAGTGCATGCTAGCCCAACGCTTGATAGTGTTACATATAGGTTGAAATCAATCCACAATATCCACACTTGTGTTGCAATTAGAAGGAACAAGGATGTTAATGCCATTTGGATTGGCAACAAATATGAGTTTTTAATCAAATATGAGTTTTTAATTAAAGCAAACCCAAATAAAAAAATCGTTGTCTTGCATCAGTTGATGCTAAACAATCATAGTTTGGATGTCCCTAACCACACTCTTTATAGGGCTAGGAGTCATGCACTAGAGCTAGGCGGTGAAGAGCACAAAAAGAGTTATAACAAATTGTATAGGTATGGGTATGTTATTAGGCAAAGAAACCTAAGATCCTGTGCTTTATTAAGCACTGTTAGGTACGATCCAGACTTGAATGTCCCAGCCCACTTCAACAGATTTTTTCTTAGTTTCGCAACTAAAAAAAATGGATTTTTACACGGCTATAGGCCTTTCATAGGGATAGATGGATGTCATCTCAAAGGGCCGTTTGAGGGTGTCTTTATGTATGCTATTGCATTGGATGCAAACAATAGGGTGTATCCAATAGCAGTAGGTGTTTGTGAGATAGAGGATGGTGACAGTTAGGGTTGGTTCATTGGCTTGTTACATGAGCATGTGAGGGTTCATGAGGAGAGAACAGTGTGTTTCATGTCTGATAGGCAGAAAGGATTGATAGGGGCTCTTGACCAGTGGTGGCCTAACCATGTTAGTAGGTTTTGTGCTAAACACATCCCAGAGAATATGATGAGCAAGTATAAGTTAGATTATCTTAGGGAAATGTTTTGGCCAACTGCAAAGAGTTCAAACAAAGCAGACTTTAATTAGGATGGAACAAATAAGGCAAACTTCTGAAAATGCCTTTAACTATCTGATGAAAATGTCGATAGAACAATCGGCAGTCCATGCTTTTGATCATGTGACAAAAACTGACCATAACACAAATAACTTGGTAGAAGCTTTCAATGGATGGTTGAATCCGGTTCGGGTTATACCTATCATGACCATGTTTGAGACCATTAGGAAATAATTCACCAAAAGGATCCAACAAATATAGGAGAAGGCTTTGCAATGGGAGGGAAACCTACCACCAAACATCCAGAAATAGTTACAAAAAATTAGGCAAAAAGGGAGGGCTTTGGATCCTCTGCAGTGTGATGAGTGGCAGTTTGAAGTGGTGGATGGTGATAGACAATTCACCATCAAATTTAATGAGGTGCACTGTGATTGTGGTTTATGGGCTGTGAATGGATTACCATGTAGGCATACACTAGCATGCATTAAGAAGAAGAGGTTCGACGTCAAAGATTATGTCAACCCTTACTTGAAAAAAGATGCATATTTGCGGACTTATTCGCACTTTATGCAACCTATACCAGATGAGCATCTATGGTCAGATATGGATTTTGCACCCATTGAACCTCTCCTAAAACCTAAGAAGCGTGGCAGACTGAAGCTAGGCAAACTGAAGCTATCAAGAAAGAAATGACCAAATGAACCCAAAAAGGTCAGTAGAGAAACTGTAGGGTTTAGGTGTTCTATCTGTCATGAGGTTGGACACAATAAGAGAACATGCCCAAACAAAGACACTATTGCCCCACCACCAAAGAAAACAAAAAGGGTAATACGTTTTTCATTTATTTTGTTTTGTTTTGTTTTAGCATTAACTGTAGTGAACTACTTTTTTTTTTTTTCATCTAGTCTGGCAGCACCTTCATAACAACCACAGCCCATGCTTCAACATCAACAGCCCGACAATCCATGTCATCATTATCCATCAACTTTGAAGTAAGTTTTCTTATAAATTCCATATTTCCCATTCAAGTATTTTTATTCCATACTTCAATACTCATCGACATTTGTTACTCAAGCTGGCAATTCATCACAGTCTCAATCAAACACTGTAAATCAGTAAGGACAAGCTCGAACTCAGCATCCAAATGTACGAAGAACACCAAAAGTGCGTAAGGTAAAATATAAGAGCCATTATTACACATGTTTATTTAATAACAGATAACTTATTTGCAGTTTGTCACAACTTATCTCTCATTCAAGTATTTTTATTTCACACTTCAAAACTCATCGACATTTGTTACTCAGGCTGGCAGCTCATCACAGACCCAATCAAACACTGCAAATCGGTAAGGACAAGCCCGAACTCAGCATTCTAATGCAAGAAGAACACCTTAAATGCATAGGGTAAGACATAAGAGCCACTATTACACATTTTTCCTTAATTCGAACAACTTACTTACCTTCTCTTAATCTCATTTCCTTTTTTTAGGTGATGTGGTTTTATTCTTCTCAGTTAGCAGGTAAAGGAAGTGCATCTCAGCCACTGACTCGTAATGCACCACTTGCCCTCACAGTCATTAAGATAAGACCTATAAGGTAATTTGAATTAAAGCTTAACCAAAATCTGAACACCTCACCCAATAGATAAAAAATCAATTGATATGAGAAGAAATAATCAAAAAGCAAATTTGAAGGAAAAAGAAAATTGAAACAAAAGAAATAATCAACAAGAAAATTTGAAGAAAAAAAAATTTGAAACACTATTTACAGTTTCAGTGCTACAGATAGCCTTTATATAGGCTTCTTGTCCAAAATGTTACCGTTCACCAACGGTAACATTTTGGGCAATCTGTTTTGGTTTTTTAAAACATTTCAAATTATTGTTTTTTCCAAACATTCACATCGAGGGCAATATTGTCCACACACATTTATAACAACACTACTCCTTGGCGCAATTCACACATTTTTTTAAATTATATTTCCCTTTTCATGCCAAGGGCAAATTAGTAATTTTATTTGGCTGTAAAATCAACATACATCAATGTGACAGTACTCAGGGGCAATTTCGTCTTTCAACAGTTTTTAAACGGTCAAAGTAACCAAGTCACAGTCAAATCCAATCAAATCGTTAGTCAGGGGAGGGCACTGTAAAAAAATAAAAAAGTTGTATGCATTTGTAAATATCAAATTTATAGGTTGGTTGTGGGTAATTTCCCCCTTAATTTTATAATCTAATCATTAACCCTAGTGTTCACATGAAAGGTCCAAATTGCCCCTAATAATTTTTTGAGTATTTTTATAATTATATTTTAAGCATTTGTTTATTAAATAAAAAACTCTATTTGAAAATAAAGAAAAATTTCTTGTTCTTCAACATTCAAACTAATTCAATTAAATCAAAATCTTCATCAGCACAATTTGTTAATTAAATCAAAATCTTCTCCCTCAACATCCAAACAATATTAATTTTTTCTTTTTTTTTAAAAAAAAAAAAATCTTCTTCAATTTTCAATCATTAATAAATTAATTTAAACTTATTATTATTTTTTTTTACTAAAATCACAACCAAAACCCAAACCTTCTAAAACAACCAAAACCCAAATCAACGACAAGAAAAACAGTCTACAAGAGGCGGTGACAACAATCACGGCTGTTGGGGCAGTGTGGCATGGTTCGCAATGTATTGAGACGAACGGAGGCAACGTAGTCTGGAATCTTTGAGGGTTTCATTGGCGGTTCCGGCCAACAAATTGGCATCATTCATGGGCGGGTTTTAATGACTGGCCAAGGAGGAACACAATAGTGTAAACAACGGCAAATGACACGTGAAGATGTCTGTGGCGCACTATGAAACCGATCGTTGTGGCTCTTCAAATTCTTGGGTTATTGACTAAATTTGTGCTCAATTCACTTTGTCAAAATTAACATTTGAATTAGAATTTATTATTATTATTATCATCATCATCATCAATTAGAATGGCTTGGTCATGTGTATCTGTTTTAGTGGTTGATGAATTTAGAAAAAGAAAAAAGAGAATCATTTGAAAAGCGAAGTGGGTCTGAGATGGGTTTTCGCTCTGCTATTGTCTGATTCAATTAGATGTTGGATTTGGATGACTTGGTTTTGGAATTTTTTTTTTTTTTAATTAATAGAATGGGAAAATGTGTTTACATTGTGGATTTTTGAAGGAAAAAAAGCTGATGTAGAAATTTTTGGAGGCCCAGAATGTTTCTACATTATGAAAACTGTAAAATTCGATGATCGCATTTTTTTTTTCTTTTCTGATGAACGACTTTTTTTTTTTTTTCCTTATTCTGATCGCATATATTTTTTTATTTTTTCATTTTGTAATCAAAATTTTAAGGTAATTAATTTTTATTTAATGTTAATTAATGAAAAGACTAAATGCCCCTAATTAGACTAGCTGATTAAAAGTGGTCAATTATTATTCACTGGGTCAAGGGGATGTGAGTGTAATTAAATCTATAGTTTGGGGTTGCGTTTTGTTATAGGTAAAGTCACGCTAGTTAATGCAAGTTGCCCAATTAATAATTCATAAAATTAAAATTATTATTAAGGATAATCCCTAAAAACCGACGTAGTTTACAAAAATATTTGTTTTCTAACTCTAGTTTGATTTTTACATAAAATTCTCTCTATTATCAATTTTTTAATAAAAATATTAGGAAAAGCCAAAATATTGAATTTATTCTTGATTTAAATGATATAAAAATATTAAAAAAAAATCTCAAAATCAAAATAAATAATATTAAAATATAAAAAATAAAATAATTAAAATAAATAACATTAAAATATTAAAATATTAAAAATAAATCAAAATAAATAACATTAAAACATAACAATACAAATAACATCAAAATTATCATCTTCAGTCATTTTCAAGTCTTTATAAAAAGTCTTTTATAAGACATTAGTAAAAAAATTATATAAATTATTTTCATCTTTAAAGTAATTATTTAAAATAAAATATATACCCATTTTATAATTAATTTTTATTAAATATATTTTATTTCTTTTTTTATAATTTACAATTAAGAGATTAGAGAACACATTCCCATACATTTTCAATTGATGGGAAGAAGTAAGAAATATATATATATATATATATGAACTTAGAAGTAAGAAATATTAATCATTATTTTTTATGAGAGCTTCCCAATTAAGACACACGTCTATATATTATCTAAAAAAAAAAAATCGCATCAATTTTATACTTGAGTTAAACAATTAAATTAAAGATTTTTTTATCTTATTATATATCTATTCGGTAATAAATTCTATCTAAACATATTATTTTACCCCGGGATGCTCAGAGAAAGTGTCGGCAATTAATTTGAGGTATTTGCTTTGGAGTTTGGGGGACAGCATATCGCAATTATTCGAAATCAATTATTAAAAAAAGACAAAGTAGAGCGGCCGGCGACGGCCAGGGCATGGAGCGGCCGGATCCGCTGCTCAAACCTGAACCTCTTTGGCAGACTGGGACAGACTACGGACTGACTAAATCTTAAAACAAGATCAGATTTTTAATTATATTTCAAAAAAAACATTAAATCAATCCTAATATTTTAAAAAGTATTAAATTAGTCAATTAAATCAATCAACTGATGGTCAAATCTAATAATCAATATGAGAGGATAATTTTATCATTTTCAATTACTATTCAAGTTATTGACATATGTACAAATAAGATAATTTGAAAAAAATAATAATAATAAGAAAGTGTATCAAGATCCTAATTTATGATTGAAAATGATAAAATTACCCTTACCCATCATATTAACTATTAGGTTGGATCGTCAGTTGATTAAAGAGATGAATTAATTTGATACTTTTTTTGAAACGTTGGGGTTGATTTAGTCATTTTTCTAAGCATAGTTTAACATTTGATCATTTTTCAAAATTTAGGGACTAAATGATTTTAACTTTTTTTTTTTCATCTTTTGAATATTGTTAACGGTATAATTATTAAGAACTAAATTATTACTATATTAAATTTAGACTTTTTACCATCAAACTATGTTAATAGTCAATATATTAAAAATATAAAATATTCTACACTAAAAATTATTATTATTATCATTATTATTATAAGAGAATGATTCGCATTTGAAATCTCAATTCTACCGAACAATACAATTAAAAACCGAATTGTCTACATGAATTCTTTTCTCACAAATCTATAAGACTATAATTATACCATATATATAAATCTATAACAGAATTATTTTAATATATAAAATCTATAATAATACACACAATTCCTCTTAGTGAGAGTGATCAAATATCTCATTTGATCTTTTAAAGTCAAAAATTCGAGTCATAATCTTATTCTATTAAAATATAAAGTATAAACGTAAGTCTTCTCTTGATAGAAATTGTCATTTTTCAATTACAAAAATAATTATCTGAACCGTACCATCAATAGGTCCCGATAGTTTCTAATCCGTTAGTGTTAAAAAAAGGAAAAAAAAATCTATAATAATAACAACACAAATATCTCTACCAAAATATGTAGTGGATTTTTTTTTTTTTTTTTTAAAGAACCAAAATATGTAGTTAACAAACTAACATTAATAGAAATAATGAAGTGAATATGCTCACAATCAACGAATTTACACACAAACACATCAAATTGTTCCATTACTTTTTCATCTTTATTGATTCATTCCTTGTCGATAAAAGTGACTAATTTAGAGTAATTACTTCTTTTGCTGAAATTCAAACAAACATATTTCTTTATTTGGAAATGGATAATTTTTTTTAAATATTTTTTAAGGTATAAAAATTTTTATAATTTTTATATTAAAGTGCATATTGGTCACTTGATGTGTATAGATATATTGATTTGAAAAGAGGCTTCAAAGCCTTAGGACACAATATTAATCATCCGGGGCCAAACTACTCACACTACATCACCAAATAAGAGATCATACAAGCCTAAAGGAGGTTAATCAAGAAAATGAACACCTAAAGGAAGCTGCTGAGCATAATTAGTCAACCAATCTACACATTTTTTGCCTCTTTAAAGATATGCTTCAAGCTAACCTCACAATCATTTTCAATAAGCATTCCAATAGCAGCAAATAATTAAGTCTTAAAAATTCTTATAATTGATTTAGTCCAACGGAAAATTAAGTCTTGGCTACGTTAGCATAGCACCTCCCTCAAATAATCCAATAAATAGTTGACATGGTAAATTTAAACATGCCAACAAATTATTTAAGGAATACCACCATTTGATATTTTAAAGTCACATGTTTTTTTTTTTTTTTTTTTTTCTTGAATAAAATTGAAGTCACATGATTTGAGAACAATAATATTGAAAATTTTAATAGTACTAGGAAGAAGAACTATCATTTAACTTTTTATTTGACAAATTTGCTTTTAAAAGGTTATTCTCTAGTAAGAAGGGTCCCGAAATTTTCTTTTAGGATTGTTGTTTAACAACATTCATTTTCAGTTGATTATATCATTATATTGAAACTTATTGAAAATAAGTGATGAAAATTAATGATCCTAAAATTATATTTCAAAACCATCCTTACTTAAGAATTAGCTTTCAAAGGTTATTTTCTAGTAAAAAGGGTCTCAAATTTTCCTTTTAGGCTCATTGTTTAACATCATTCATTTTCAACTGATTCTATTATTATAGTAAAACTTATTGAAAATAAGTGATGAAAATTAATGATCCTAAAATTATATTTCAAAACTGTCCCTAAGAATTATATATATATAGTAATTTTATCATCAGTGTCTTTTAATTTTAAAAAGTTAGGATGAACCAATCAAATTCATCAACTGCATTTGAATTAAATAGAAGAAAAAATTTATTTTAAGACAGAGAATGTAATGGATGAATTTGATTAGTTCGTTGTAACTTTTTAAAGTTATGAGATATTGATGATAGAAGTACTATACATATGTATATTTATATAAAATTCATTTTCTGTTATTGGTGATATATATGTATATATCTTTCATTTCCATTATTGGTGGCTACATGGATCCAATCACTCATTATGATTGTGGTTGAGTAGTGAAATCTTTCGTTTCCATCACTCATTATGGTGGTGATTTATAGTATGGGGTCAAAATTAATTGGTTCTAAACATGATTTCAGACCTAGCCCACATATATACGCACTCATAAATAAGAATGGTTATGTTTAAACTCTAATAACGAATATTAAATAGAAGTGAATTATTACGACAGATTGTTTGCTTCTGGAACTTGCACGTCACAATTATTGAAATTAACAAGTTGAAAACACAAACTTTGACTGCCAACAATTATTGGGAGCTAATCATAAAGGGATAATCTCATTTTTTCACCTATTGTTTAACGAAATCGCCAATTATACTCTATAGTATTTGTTTTGTGATTCTAATATGCACAATGACAAAAATTACTAAAGGTTTTTTTTTTTTGGGGATTTTTTTTAAAAAAAAAAATTACATAAGGTTTTTTGGATATTTTCTTAAATTATAAAAAGTATTTTATCTATCTAATCAAATAATAGAAGGTTTTTAAAAATTTTTTAAATCAGTGATAATCTCAGTTTTCCTCCTGTTGTTTGACGTAATCGCCAATTATCCTCTGTAGTGCCATTTCTGCGATTCTAATATGCACAATGATAAAAATTACTAAAGGTATGTTTTTGGATATTTTTTTGGAAATTACATAGGATTTTATGGATATTTTCTTAAATTATACAAAAGTATTTTATCTATCTAATCAAGGTTTTTAACGACTTTTTTTTTTTAAATTAATGATGAATTTTGACTATTACATTAAACTATAAGAGGAATATAGGATTATCGCATTATAAAAGTCACAAGCCACGAGAGTTGACTTACCGTCGGGCGTGAGTACTGTTAGCTTATCGATTCAAGCCTTCGACAATTCCTGTTGTTTTCCGATAAGACTGTCAACGGACTGTTCATGCAAGTCCTTATCTGCAAACATTTTGCTAGTCTCCGTCGCTTTGTCTCTGCAAATACGTCCTTCATCTTCCAGGTTGCAAACTTCAGTGTCCTAGCCACCTTGTGCCTGCTTGTAAACGACCCGTTTTGTTCATCTCTTGATATTTCTTTCCCTACCATTTTTTCTTCTAAAAATCTTGCATTATTGAGATCTTGATCCGTTTGAAAAGGCTACGTTCCTGTTGAATATGTTTATAGTTATGCAAAGTAGCTAATATGATAATAAATTGCATTCTCGCGATGCGAGAGAGAAAGTGCTATAAAGTCGAGGCATTTGAAGAAGTGAGAGAGGAGAGATCAGACAGATAATTAACGAAGGAAACATGAAATTTATAAATCAGCCAGTTTTCTCAATTGTCCCATTCTCTTGTTAAAAAAGAAAAAGAAAAAGAAAAATTCTTTAAAAAAAATTGTCCATTTCTCGTCTCTAATGGATACAGAAATGCTCCTTCAAATGTTGTATAAAAAAATTGGATTGTTGATTATGTGTATATTACTTTTGAATGACTTTCACTTAAATTAAATCCAAAACAATTGGACTTATTTTTACCTCAGGCCGATAAGTTTATGTAAAAAGCTTTTACATCAATGCTTTAGTAATTATAACATTTTTACTGATGAAAAAAAGTATACAAAATACATATTCGATAATTCTCTAGTTAAGGATCTTTTTACATTAATATTCTTGAGGATTTTAATGAAATTCAATCTATGTGATCTTGTATGGATGTTAAGAATTAAGAAATATATTTGTGTAAAACGTCTGAAAATATTTCTGTCTCTAAAGTTAGTTTTTCCCTCTCTCTCTTCCTCTTTCAAAATTTGAAGCATTAAAGATAATAGTGAAAACATAGGAGTTTTTAAAAAGAGTTGTAAGGCCTTTTTTAAAAAAAAATATATTTTCCTAGTTAGATTTTGTTATTCTAATCATGCATAAAAAAATCATGTCACAATTCTTAGAACTTGACTGAATTTCATTAAATTACTCATACGTATTAGTGCAAAGAACCGTGTATTAAATTACGAAAAAAATCGCCACACCTCACTGCCTAGGTAGCCTTAGCCTAGAACCGCCTAGATAACCTTATTATTATTATTTTAATCCTCGTTTTAAAATGTATTTGGTAGAAATGATGCTGTTTTGGAGGACCAACATGACATCATATTGTGTTCCATTAGGTTAAATGGAAATAAAAGCCCTTTGTCATCAATCTGGCCTCCAACTAATCTCAACCTCTCTCTCCAAAGCCGTTATGTTCTCTTAGCTAACCTTAAGCTTCATCTTGAAGCTCTCTCTCACCAACGTCGTACTCTCAACAACAAAGATGACGCCTCTGCCTCTCCGTCTTCAAGCTCGGTGATGGTGCTACCTTGCCTTTGCTTCTCTGTCTTCAAGCTCGACGGCTTGTGACAGTCATCGACTCACCAATCACTGACTCGCGGCAGTTGTCGTTTATTAAGTTTGTTGTGTATAATCTTTTTTTTTTTTTTTTTTGTAACTAGGCACTCAGCCCTAGTAGGAGTTTGGCTCTACTATCAGATTCTTAGGCATTAGCAACTTGTAATAAAGTGAAAAGATGGAAGTGTTACCTTGACATTGCATTGATGCCAACCGAAGACACTTTGATGTTCAAGTTAGTATGCTTGTTGAATGTAAACAGAAATGAAATAATACTGAAAGTAAAACGAAGGAAGATAAATGACTAAACGAAGGTTGAGATTCGTTAGAGGAGTATATTGTTGGCAAGGGTTGAGATCACTTAAGTAGTGAATTTGGTCAAGTAACAGTATGGTAATAGGATGTCCCCTCTCCTTACTGAATAAGAGGAAAGTTAACTGTTGTTGAGCTATAATAGTTTTTGAGATTAGGGGATTGGTTCCCTTGATCTCAGCCCACCACATTTAATAGGTCGGATTCAACTAGGTGTTACACTTAGATGAGGGCTTCTGGGCTCTAATTGGGTTAGATTTAATGTTGGCCTAACATTTAAGTTGCTATTTTGGACTTTTCCTCCAAACTAACTATTGGGTTTGTACTTCTTGATTTTGGCTATTACATGTATTTGTCAAATTTATAAATGTTTTGTAATCATCAAACTATATTGAATAGCAATGTGTATTCACTTTGTTATTTCCACTAAGATTTAACATATTAAAATTATAAGTTGGAGAAATTTTATATAAATTTTAGTACTTTTAACTTGTGATTTACTCTATATATATTTTTTTAATTTTTTTAGAGGAGCAGCCTGGGGCTAGGCTGGCTTGTACATCCCTCAAATGCTCTGAAGCTTCTCCCTCTAATATTAAAGGTGACATACTCATGCCTGAAAATATAGGATTTTTGTTTCGTTTATCATTTATGGGTTTTTTTTAAAAAAATAAATAAAGGACCATTTTTTTCAAATCTAATTTAAACACTAACATTTTTTTTTTTCAAAATCTTACAAAAAAAATTGTTTTCGAACAAAAATGCACTCGGTAAAAATAGAGAATATGAAAAAATGGTTACTTTTCAACTTTAGTATAAAAAAATGTTTATTTTCGTAATTTTCTTTATATTTATTAGAGAAGAATAATATTTTTTCCTACTATGCTTATTGGACAAAAAAAAGAAAAAGAAAAAGAAAAAGACTTATTAAAAGATTATATTTGGCACCTTTCGAAGAAAAAAAAATATTTGGTTTTTTTTCGAAGACACCAATGTATAGTTTCTTATTATAATTTGAACCAGTAAAATTACTTCTTAATAAATATTTAATTTGATGACATAGTCAAATATATGAGAGAATTATTGAGAAACCTCTGGAAATATACCTTATTACAATCAGAAACAACTTTTGCTTTTTGTAACAATGACCTCTCCTGCACTAACGGTTTGACCATAGTTGATCGTGAGAGTTAAGTGTAATAAGGGTATTTTGGTCACTTTATTTAATTTTTTATTTTTTTAAATTTATATTAATAATTAATATTAATAAATTTTAAAACTTAAAAAACATGTTAAAAATTAAATAATTTTAAAATTTTAAAAAAAAATTAATTATACAAAATAATTTAAAATTTTTCAAATGGATCTAAACCGTCTATCTCAAGATGGATGATCATGATCAATTTGGAAAAAATAGAAAAAATTAAAAAAAATTAAAAATGATTGTGAAAATCCAACACCCACCAGTTCAACACTACCACCTTCAACATCAACAAACATCATCAACACAAATTCCATCTTCATTCATCATCAACACAATCAAATGGTTCATCAACACAAACAGAAATATATCATCATCAATCATCAACATAAACAAAAACCAAATGTCAACTTCATAAAAATCCACTGTCGTCATCATTAATTAAATGCACACACAATGATAGTCCTGGTGAGAGCATAAAGAGGGAATGGAGATGGAGGTTACCAGATCGGCAACCATACCAGATCGTCGCCGATTTGGTTACTTAACCAAATCTGTTTCAAGTTGGAACCAAACCCTCATCGACGGGCGACTGTCTGGTTCTATGGACGGTGAAAATCCAATCTAGAAATTGGATTTCCATTTATTTTTCTTTAATTTTTTTTATTTTTTAAAATATAAAAGATTTTTTAAAAAAAAAATTGGTTTTTTAAAATTAATCACTAGGTGCAGATCTAAATTTTTATTTTTTTTTCCATTTTAATTATTTTATAATTTAAAAATCATTTTTAATTTGTTAGTTAGGGGTATTTTTGTCTTTTTACTTTATTTTGTTATTTTTTAATCATTTCAAACGGTCAATGTGGTCAAACCGTTAGTGTAGGGGAGGTCATTATTACAAAAAACAAAAGTAATTTTCGAATGTAATAAAGTATATTTTCAGAGGGTTCTCAGTAATTCTCTCTCAAATATATATATCTACTATATTACTATTCTTTTTTTGAGTTACTAAGGCTAATGCAGAAAATAATCAAGATCAAATTAGTAAAACACCAGTGACACAACACGAATAAATGGTTTTCATCCGGTTGAGAGTCACTCATACTTGAATAAAAATTAATTCATATATATGAAAAAAAAATCCTATCTTTATCAATCGGAGAGGGGAAGCTACACTTAAAACCAAGATTCAAGAGTGCAGGTTGAGGACTGCCGCTGAAACCACTGCAGCGACCGCACTGGGTGCAGTATATATACCGTATTAGATCAGACTGGATCTTACTTATCATACTTTTTTTTTTTTTAAAGCGATCTTACTTATCATACTTGATCTAGAAGTACATCTAATAATTTAAAATTGATGACCCATGTGAGGGTCCAGACGGACGGGTACAAGTATTTTAAAAATGCTTTCATAATATGTTTTTCTGTATGAAAATTCATCTGCTCCCACAAAAATCGAAAAAAGAAAATAATTAAAATAATCAGAGTAGTGCTGAATAAGAAATGAAGTCCAGCAGAAGTCGGCAGTGAATATTTAAGAACGACAGAAAATATAGTTAATATAAGGGCCCAATATTAAAATATCCCTCAATAAGTAGAAACTTTAAAAAAACTGACCCTCGAAATTTGTTGTACAAAAAAAAAAAAGGAAAAAATTGAACAAAAGTCTGCTGAGCTTTAACAACCCTCACCATTCTAACTTTTTATTGTGTAAATATTTGTTTCTAACATGCAAATTAATATTTATTTTAGTGTAATGTGTTCTCAATGTGTAAAGATTTATTTTAACGTATAAATTCTTAATTTTAAAGGGTAAACATTCATTGTAAGTTTTTAATTTTTTTTTTTCAATGTGATGTAAACAATTTTGAAAAACTTTACTGTTGAATCATTTAGTTGAAGAGAAAAAGTTGCAGGGATAAGTACCAAAAAAACAGAAATGAGAGAAGACAGAGAAATGCAAGAGAGAATGAAAAAGAACACAAAAATTGACACGAAAATATAAAAATCGCGAGGGTGGAGAGATTTGAATTTTTACCAATTTGAGGGCCAAAGCAGTTAATTTCCTGTATATGTAACAATTACTAGCAGTATATTACATGAAGCCATATTTGTAGGGAATTGTTTTATAAATTGAGAGAAGAGCTTTGAACCGGCAAGCACTAGTCATCACACCGCTCTGCACTTGACTCTAAAATGGCTGACAATGGCAAGCTTCGGATAGCCATGTTTCCATGGCTAGCTTTTGGTCACATGCTCCCTGGGTTAGAGTTTTCTAAACTCATAGCTCAAAAGGGTCATCGAATCTTCTTCATATCCACTCCTAGAAACATCGATCGCCCCCCAAAACCCTCTCCACAATTAGCTTCTTCAATCCATTTCGTGAAACTTCCACTGCCCCACGTTGACAACCTGCCTGAAAATGCAGAATCCACCACTGATCTATCTTACCAACAAGTTTGGGATCTTAAAAAGGCCTTTGACCGTCTCCAACAACCCATGAAAGAGTTGCTTCAATCACTATCTCCTGACTGGCTCTTTTACGATTATGCTGCTTATTGGCTACCAAATATAGCCTGTCAGCTTCAAATCCGAAACGGCTTCTTCAGTATATTTACTGCGGCGGTACTTGGTTACTTCGGACCGTCATCGGTTTTGATCAACGGCGATGATGATCTCAAAACTCCTGAGGACTATACTAGAACTCCCAAGTGGGTTCGGTTCCCTACGACAGTAGCAATTCGACTATTCGAGGCCAGGAAGATCTTCCATTTGTTACAGGGTGAGGAATCAAACGTTTCGGATTTATACCGTTTCGGTCAGACATTCAGAAACTGTGACATTGTAGCCGTGAGAAGCTGCATCGACTTCGAACCAGAATGGATACATCTTCTCGAGGAACTTCACGGGAAACCAGTTATTCCGGTTGGTCAACTCCCCATTACCGAGAGTGACACGAAGGAGGACGAAACTGGCACTTGGAGCTCAATCAAAGAATGGCTTGATAAGCAAGAGAAGGGTTCTGTAGTGTACGTGGCATTCGGTAGTGAAGCGAAACCAAATCAAGAAGAACTCGCTGAGATTGCACTAGGGTTGGAACTCTCCGGATTACCCTTCTTTTGGGTGCTCAAGAAACAAACCGGAACAGCTGACACCGAGTCGGTCGAGTTACCAAACGGTTTCGAAGAGCGAACCAAGGGACGGGGAATTGTTTGCACCGTTTGGGCACCCCAACTCAAGATTTTGGCTCATGACTCGGTTGGTGGGTTCTTGACTCACTCTGGTTGGAGCTCAGTCGTTGAGGCACTTCAGTTTGAGAGAGCTCTTATAATTTTGACGTTCTACGCAGATCAATGTATAAACGCTCAAGTTCTAGAGGAAAAGAAGCTTGGTTACTTGATTCCGAGAGATGAAGGAGACGGGTCATTTGCGAGAAACTCGGTGGCTGAGTCATTGAAACTGGTTTTGGTAGATGATGAGGGCAAACTTTACAGGGACAAGGCTAAGGAAATGCGAGGTTTGTTTGGAGATAGGAATAGGCAGGATCGTTATTTGAATGATTTTCTGAATTATCTGGAAAACCATAAATTTGAGGAAGGCCATGACCCTTGAATGAATTGGAATTGCCTGAAGAAACATGATTGAATCCTGTCATCTTATTGTTTTAGTGTAACCTAGTTTGTCATTCGTCAGATATGTATGCTTAAAATATGAATAAATTCTATATATCATCTTGTTTTAGTGTCGTCTAGTTTGTGACTCTTAAGATATATTAAGTTGTCTTGTGCTACATGCATATTTTCATTGATGGAGTTCTCCTTTTCATTATAGACAACTAATATTTCTTTAATGTTTTAAGTTACCATCTTGAATGTTGAGCAACTATTTCATTACAGACAATTTGTTTATTGATTTTTTATATTATCATCGTATCATATCAATAATTTAAGTTTAACATCATCTATTTCATATTTTGAACAAATTACTCTTTAAATAAAAAAAAAGAAGGCAATTAATTATTTCGCAATCATTAGAAAGTCAGAAAGAGGAGAAGTATGTTCCTGACCTTTTACTCTTGATTTGTTTGAATTTGATTTCCTTATTACTATTATTTTTTTCTTGAACTTTTTAGTTATTATTATATCTAAAAATTTAAATTGATAAAAAATGATCTAACTATAATATTTAAGACTTAAAATTATGATATATTAACGGAACTATTGAGTTTCTTATTTTTGTTTGAGTTTATTGTTTTGTTGTTTTGTGTTTCTTGTCTTCACTGCCATGTAGAGAGCTAGATTGATAGATTGAGAGTGAAAGTTGATCACGGCGAAGATTCACCAAATCAATAGCCATGGTCAAGATAGTGGAGTTGGAAAAGATGATGGTGAGTCTCAGATGTCCCGATTGTGCACTCGGGATGTCTCGAATGCACTAGGGACGTCCAGGGAATGCATTATGTGTAAGGAAGTGAGCTTGGACCCTTTGCCGTCCTTTTGATCATAATCATAAAATTTGGTTGTCGGAGATCATGGTCCCTCCACTTCAACCTCATTATCCGAGATCGAGACATACATAAAACTATAATAAAAACATGAAAGTTTGCTCAACCTTCTCATTAGAGACGAGATATAAAATGATCATTAAATTACACAAATACCCTAACGCTCTTCAATATTACTTGGATATATGACCATTAGTCTTTTTCTATGTTAAGTTCACGTGAGGCTTAGTGAAATATTACAAAAACAGTCCCTTGTTCGCTTTGTCCGTAAACTAGACACTGTCGATGCTCTATTATATTAAAAAGATTAAAATATCCTTTATCCGAAGAATTAAATATAAACAAATTAATATATTATTAATTCAATATTAAAAATAATGAATTAATTAATATAAAAATAATTAAATATTAAAATATGATAATAAAAAAAAAGAAAAACTTCATTTTAGTCCCTGGGATTTTTGAAAATATCAAAATTTTAAACATCTATTGGAAACAGCTCTTTTAATCCCTAATTTTTCCAAAACTCTTCAAAATAGTTCAAATCGTCAGTCAATTGACAATCAAACCAAACAAAAAAATTAAAAAGACTGAATTACCCTCAACAGTCAAAATAACCGTTTTGCCCTTAATAAAATCAAAATATTATATATTTTTTTAACCAATAAAAAGTTGACACATTTTTGTAAATGATTATTATTTTTTTTAAATTAAACAATAATTAAAAAAAATAAAAACCCTAAAAATGAAAACTAGATCACCATCCATCAAACTCATCTCTCTCGCCTCCATCTCGCTTTCCCTCACTGTCTGCTTCCGACATCGCCTCTATCGCCGTCGACGAGCCCAACAATCGTCGTCGAAAACTCATAAGCTATAACAACCTCTATCTCTCTTTTTCTCTCTTAGTCTTTCAATATATATATATTTTTTGTGATGATGTGGATCTGGTTCTGGGTTCGCATCAAACCCAGAAACCTCTTATTCTGGGTTCGATGCTAGTGGTTCTGGATTCAACGAACCCAAAACCCACCAAAACGATCGAACCCAGAAACCCAGGTTTTTGGGTTTGATGCTAGTGGTTCTGGATTTGATGAACCCGAAACCCAGAACCAGAGAATCTTTTTTTTTTGCTCTTAATGTTGCTGATAATTTCTTTGTTGAGAGAGATGATGCTGATGATGTTATGATGTTGTTGATGATGTTGAATACTATGGGAGATGATGTTGATGAACTGGGTTGGGTTGATTGGCTTGATATGTTGAAGATGATGGAGATCCTTCAGATTGATGAACTAGTTAGAACTAGTTTGATGGTGAAGATGGAGATGTGTTGAAGATGGTGGAAATCCACCAGATTAATACTTCATCGTCCATCCATCATGGATGGATGGTGGAGATCCAATATCTTTTTTTTTTTCAATTTTTTTATAAAATTAATTTGAAATATATAATAAATTATTTAAATTAATTTTTTTAATGTTTAAAATCTTAGCCATCCACGTGTCACGATCTTAGTGTAAACTCTCGATTCCATAATTGTGGCCATAGTAAAATTGAGTTAAAAGCTATGGGGGAAGAATGAAATTTGTTTTAGGGTGTAAGTGGAATTAGTGAGAGTATTGTGGAGGAAAACATGAAGCCAAATAATGTGGTTGACTTTTAAAAACAAAAGCAGAAAATCAGTCCCTTTCTCTCGCGAAGAAGAGAAAGAAAAGAGAAAAGAAAAGAAAGAAAGAAGAAGAAAGAAGAAAGAAGAAAGAAGAAGAAGGAGAGAGAGAGAGAGAGCTCGCCGACCAGCCACCAGCTGCCGACCGCGCCATCTCGCGACAGCTCGCCGCAAATCAGCCGAAGCAAAGCAGACCCATGGCAGAAACGGAGCTGAAGCCGACCGCGAGCGACGCCAAGGCCGAGCTGATCCGAAGCTGAACTCGCCTTCCTCGCGCGCGAACCAGCCGCAGATCGGCGGTGGAAGACGCGGCGGAAGTGCGGCGGAACCAAGGGAGAAGGAAAGAGAGGAAAAGAGAGGAGGAAGAAAAGAGGGAGATCCACCCAAAACCAGCCCAGATCTAGCACCAAATCAGTCCAAAGATCAACCCCAAATCAAGGATAACGCGAGAAGGAAATAGGTGAGTTGTTTAAGCTTGACATGGATGATTTTGTTGGTGTTTTAGTTGATTCGAAATGGGTTTCGTTCTGAGTTGTTTGTTGGTTGATTTTGAGTAAAGATGAGTTGAAATCTAAGTAAATTAATGGTTATTGGAAGCTTAGGAAACCAAGAAAAACCAACCAATTGAATTAAGGTATAGGTTCGGCCAAAAGGAGTCGGAACCGGATAATTTTCATTTCGGACCTCCGAACGCGATTCCGTTAGTACCAGAACAATCCTAAGTGATAGTACATAGGTTCCAGACAAAGAAAACTGAGTTCGGAACCTTAGAATCGATAAAGAAACGAAATACGGAAGGTTACGAGTAAAACGGGTCACTTAGGGGTGATTATACAATTTTAGTTATTTCGTATTTTCTGAAGTTGTCGCGGACGTAAATTTATGTATAAATATGATGTGTAGGTGAGGCGGAAGCCAGCGGAGCACGGCAAGGCCCCTGAACTTTTATATACGAATTTTTAAGATCAGGTGAGTGTCTTTATAAAAAATGTTTTTACTATGATTGATTTTGAATGCATGCCAAATTTATCATGTGGATTAGAATATCAAATGAATTTCAATTTGAAATGGTTGCATGGATTATGGAAATGATTTATGTGAAATGTGATTTAAATGAGAAAGGAAATTTAAATTGAAATGATATTGAAAATCTATGGTACGCCTGATTGTATACTATGTATCTCCAGTGGGGTTGAGTACCTTAAGCGTGCATTGGCTGTGTTGGGAGAGTCTGTCACTAACAGCGGGTGGGACCGTGTCTGTTTAGTCCTGTGAGTCGTCCAATGCACGTAAGAGGTATATTATTTGCTAGCTTCCACCCGAGCGAGGCAAAATTCCGCTCCGTAACGAGGCAAAATTCCGTTACGTAAAAACTGGATGGATGACCTGAGCGAGGCAAAATTCCGCTCTGAGCGAGGCAAAATTCCGCTCTATTGATAGGGTACCATGTGATGCAAACTAATGATGGTTGGCTTATTTATATTTATAAATTCTTTGAAAGCTATTACTGCCACCATTATTGAAATGTTTTGTTAGAAATGGAAATTATGCAACCTATGGATTTAAATGTTATTATTTAGCATGAAATGAATTTTATGAAATGTCGATTGATATATATATATATATTGTTTCTAAATGAATGATGAATTTCAGATATATCAATTATTCAATCATGGTATTTGATTTTGCATAAATGTTTTAAAAGAGTTTTGGGAGGCTATTTGATACGCCTATTTTAAATGGAAATTATATGACACTCACTGGGCTGTCGAGCTCACTATGTTTTATATTTTTGTAAATAAAAACCTCCCCAGGCACAGGTACAGGCACTTCAATGGCAGGAACTCCGGACAGTAATTAGAGGAGTCAAAGAGGCTGTGCTGTTACTTTTGAAAATGTATATATTTTTGGGATATGTAAATAGAGATATGCATGACTTATGAATTTAATGTATTTTCTAAACCGTATGCATGATTGTGGTTGCTTGTGGATTGATAAAAATGAGAGCCGGAGGCTCTGTAGTTTGGGGAAATTATTTTGTGATATTATAGAAGTGTTAATTTTAAACTTTACAGGGTGGCAAAGTCCGAAAAACAGACGGGATGCTGCCCAAATTTTTATAAAATGTTTTACAAAGGTTTGAAATAAAAATGAAAAATTTCCCCGTGTTTCCGCTGTTTTGGAAAAGGTTTCAGAAAGATTATGGCTTAGCTCTGCGGGAATCCTTTAGTTGAGCGTAAGGGCTAACTGGAGGGTCACCGTAGGGTGCCAACAGATCGCCTTAGGGAAGGGGTCTGTCAATTTGGTATCAGAGCCGGAGTTTTGAAATGGGATTAGCTATTTCTATATTTTATTATACAAATGCGAGCAACCAAAACTTTGTTGAAATTTCAAATGGTTTCTTTTATTATTGTCATGCATGTGATTTTAAAATTCAAATGGGTTCATAAAATTATTTTTGTTGAAATTACAGCACTATGCTTCGGTGGGGTCGACGGGGTCGACGGGGTTCCGACAGAGCTCCTGATCGAGCTCCAGTGCCAGATGTACCACCTGTTGGGGAGATGGAGCATGTGACGGGGTCAGTGAATGCTCCAAGAGAGCAGTCCCATCCAGGATCAGCTGGACCGGATGAACAGGTCGGCGGACAATTTAACGCCGAACAAGTTGCTCAGATATTGATGGCAGCGATGCGTCAGCCACGGGAGGCAGCGATGCATCAGCCGCGGGAGGCCCCTGAGGAGCCGAAACGCTCCATAGAGCGTGCATGTAAATTAGGGGCGAAACCATTTGACGGAAAAGGTGACCCAGAGACCGCTCTGGCTTGGTTAGATAAAGTCAGTGGGATTTACGAGGTGATGGACTGTTCCGATGAGCAGATGGTCCAATTCTCCTTATTCCTTTTAGAAGACAGAGCCAAGGACTGGCGAGAGGCTTTAAAGAGGAGACACCCAGCTGGGATATCCTGGGCATTATTTCAGAGAGAGTTCACTGATCGATTCTACCCTCCCAGTTATAAAGATGCCAGAGTTGAAGAATTCTTCAAGTTGGAACAGGGAATGACGTCAGTGACAGATTATGAGAAGAAATTCTCTGAATTGGTTCGGATAGTTCCATTTGTTGCTGATGACGAGGAGCAAAAGTGTAAGAGATTCCTCGCAGGATTAGATTCCAGCCTTAGGATCCATCTATCATGGGCCCCCAAGACACACTATGGGAGATTAGTTGAGGCAGCACTGGAGGTAGAGAGGAGTGCTACATCCACTACTCAGAGTGGGAAGACAGGAGGCAAACGCAGTGGATCTAGTTTGCCACGAGAGGGGACCAGTAAACAAGAAAAAAGGGATCCAAAGTCGAGATGGACAGGTGGCAGGAGGATGAGCCGAGGAGCGTCATCTAGTCAGGGATCATTCAGGTCATCTGCAGCATCTGGAGGCTCCCATGGTGTGAGGAGCACATTGCCTGAGTGTAGTAGCTGTGGAAGAAGGCATATAGGAGACTGTGGACCTAGAGGGAGCAGCACAGGTTGTTTCCATTGTGGGCAGGAGGGTCATTTTAAAAGAGAGTGTCCACAGTTAGTTGCCACAGCTAGTTCAGATGCTGGATATTCAGTAGTATCCCCTACTCAGTCCAGCTTCAGCCAGAGACAGAGAGGTAGAGGCTCCCAGACCAGAGGACGGGGTGCCTCAGTTTCAGGTAGGGGTGCAGCGGGCAGAGGATCTAAAGAAAGAGATCATGGAGGAGGCACACTCCTCAGCTTATGCCATGCATCCGGGTAGTACGAAAATGTACCATACTCTGAAAGAGCACTATTGGTGGAAAGGCATGAAGAAAGAGATAGCAGACTTTGTTTCCAGATGTCTGACTTGTCAACAGATTAAAGCAGAGCATCAGAAACCGGCAGGTTTACTACAGCCCCTACCGATCCCTGAGTGGAAATGGGAGAGGATTACTATGGATTTTGTAGTAGGGCTACCGAAAACTCAGAGTAGGCATGATGCTATATGGGTAATTGTTGATCGATTGACGAAGTCTGCTCACTTCTTAGCGATTAAAAATACCTACTCTCTGGATAGGTTGGCACAGTTGTATGTAGATGAGATTGTAAGATTGCATGGCGCCCCAGTGTCTATTGTATCAGATAGAGATCCTCGATTTACCTCTCGATTCTGGCCTAAGCTACAGGAAGCTTTAGGCACCAGATTACATTTCAGTACGGCATTTCATCCACAGACGGATGGCCAATCTGAGAGGACTATCCAGACCCTTGAGGACATGTTGAGATCTTGTGTTATGGAATTCAGGGGGAATTGGGATACACATCTACCTTTGATGGAGTTCGCTTATAATAACAGTTATCAGGCCAGTATAGGTATGGCCCCATATGAGGCACTTTATGGACGTAAGTGCAGGACTCCAGTATGCTGGGATGAGGTAGGTGAGAGAAAACTGATTGGCCCAGAGCTGGTCCAAGTCACTGCAGATAAGGTTAAAGTCATTAGAGACAGGCTCAAGATTGCGAGTGACAGGCAGAAAAGTTATGCAGATCACCGACGAAGGGACCTTGAGTTTGAGGTTGGTGATCAGGTATTCCTAAAGATTTCCCCGTGGAAAGGTGTACTTCGATTCGGGAAGCGTGGTAAGTTGAGTCCGCGCTACATTGGGCCATATGAGATCACAGATAGAGTTGGATCAGTGGCTTATAGATTAAAGTTGCCACCTCAGTTAGCCAGAATTCATAATGTATTTCATGTATCTGTGTTGAGGAAATACATTCCTGATCCCTCCCATGTTCTGGAAGAGCAACCTGTGGAACTAAGGGAAAACTTGTCATATGAAGAGGAACCGGTTCAGATTCTAGATCGCAGGGAGCAGGTCCTGCGTAATAAAGTCATTCCCTTGGTAAAAGTGTTGTGGAGAAGTCATGCTATAGAAGAAGCTACTTGGGAGCATGAGGAGCAGATGCGTACTCAATATCCGTACCTATTCTAGTTAGGTATGTAACTTAATTTCGAGGACGAAATTTTTATAAGGGGGGAAGAAATTGTAAACTCTCGATTCCATAATTGTGGCCATAGTAAAATTGAGTTAAAAGCTATGGGGGAAGAATGAAATTTGTTTTAGGGTGTAAGTGGAATTAGTGAGAGTATTGTGGAGGAAAACATGAAGCCAAATAATGTGGTTGACTTTTAAAAACAAAAGCAGAAAATCAGTCCCTTTCTCTCGCGAAGAAGAGAAAGAAAAGAGAAAAGAAAAGAAAGAAAGAAGAAGAAAGAAGAAAGAAGAAAGAAGAAGAAGAAGGAGAGAGAGAGAGAGAGCTCGCCGACCAGCCACCAGCTGCCGACCGCGCCATCTCGCGACAGCTCGCCGCAAATCAGCCGAAGCAAAGCAGACCCATGGCAGAAACGGAGCTGAAGCCGACCGCGAGCGACGCCAAGGCCGAGCTGATCCGAAGCTGAACTCGCCTTCCTCGCGCGCGAACCAGCCGCAGATCGGCGGTGGAAGACGCGGCGGAAGTGCGGCGGAACCAAGGGAGAAGGAAAGAGAGGAAAAGAGAGGAGGAAGAAAAGAGGGAGATCCACCCAAAACCAGCCCAGATCTAGCACCAAATCAGTCCAAAGATCAACCCCAAATCAAGGATAACGCGAGAAGGAAATAGGTGAGTTGTTTAAGCTTGACATGGATGATTTTGTTGGTGTTTTAGTTGATTCGAAATGGGTTTCGTTCTGAGTTGTTTGTTGGTTGATTTTGAGTAAAGATGAGTTGAAATCTAAGTAAATTAATGGTTATTGGAAGCTTAGGAAACCAAGAAAAACCAACCAATTGAATTAAGGTATAGGTTCGGCCAAAAGGAGTCGGAACCGGATAATTTTCATTTCGGACCTCCGAACGCGATTCCGTTAGTACCAGAACAATCCTAAGTGATAGTACATAGGTTCCAGACAAAGAAAACTGAGTTCGGAACCTTAGAATCGATAAAGAAACGAAATACGGAAGGTTACGAGTAAAACGGGTCACTTAGGGGTGATTATACAATTTTAGTTATTTCGTATTTTCTGAAGTTGTCGCGGACGTAAATTTATGTATAAATATGATGTGTAGGTGAGGCGGAAGCCAGCGGAGCACGGCAAGGCCCCTGAACTTTTATATACGAATTTTTAAGATCAGGTGAGTGTCTTTATAAAAAATGTTTTTACTATGATTGATTTTGAATGCATGCCAAATTTATCATGTGGATTAGAATATCAAATGAATTTCAATTTGAAATGGTTGCATGGATTATGGAAATGATTTATGTGAAATGTGATTTAAATGAGAAAGGAAATTTAAATTGAAATGATATTGAAAATCTATGGTACGCCTGATTGTATACTATGTATCTCCAGTGGGGTTGAGTACCTTAAGCGTGCATTGGCTGTGTTGGGAGAGTCTGTCACTAACAGCGGGTGGGACCGTGTCTGTTTAGTCCTGTGAGTCGTCCAATGCACGTAAGAGGTATATTATTTGCTAGCTTCCACCCGAGCGAGGCAAAATTCCGCTCCGTAACGAGGCAAAATTCCGTTACGTAAAAACTGGATGGATGACCTGAGCGAGGCAAAATTCCGCTCTGAGCGAGGCAAAATTCCGCTCTATTGATAGGGTACCATGTGATGCAAACTAATGATGGTTGGCTTATTTATATTTATAAATTCTTTGAAAGCTATTACTGCCACCATTATTGAAATGTTTTGTTAGAAATGGAAATTATGCAACCTATGGATTTAAATGTTATTATTTAGCATGAAATGAATTTTATGAAATGTCGATTGATATATATATATATATTGTTTCTAAATGAATGATGAATTTCAGATATATCAATTATTCAATCATGGTATTTGATTTTGCATAAATGTTTTAAAAGAGTTTTGGGAGGCTATTTGATACGCCTATTTTAAATGGAAATTATATGACACTCACTGGGCTGTCGAGCTCACTATGTTTTATATTTTTGTAAATAAAAACCTCCCCAGGCACAGGTACAGGCACTTCAATGGCAGGAACTCCGGACAGTAATTAGAGGAGTCAAAGAGGCTGTGCTGTTACTTTTGAAAATGTATATATTTTGGGATATGTAAATAGAGATATGCATGACTTATGAATTTAATGTATTTTCTAAACCGTATGCATGATTGTGGTTGCTTGTGGATTGATAAAAATGAGAGCCGGAGGCTCTGTAGTTTGGGGAAATTATTTTGTGATATTATAGAAGTGTTAATTTTAAACTTTACAGGGTGGCAAAGTCCGAAAAACAGACGGGATGCTGCCCAAATTTTTATAAAATGTTTTACAAAGGTTTGAAATAAAAATGAAAAATTTCCCCGTGTTTCCGCTGTTTTGGAAAAGGTTTCAGAAAGATTATGGCTTAGCTCTGCGGGAATCCTTTAGTTGAGCGTAAGGGCTAACTGGAGGGTCACCGTAGGGTGCCAGCAGATCGCCTTAGGGAAGGGGTCTGTCACTTAGTCTTTTATATGAAAAGATCATCTTACCCTTCTCATTTAAGTTTTCTGTCGCCATTGACCGTTAGTTGGCTAACAGTTTGGACTTTTTTGAAGAGTTTTGGAAAAGTTAGGGATTAAAAGAGCTGTTTCCAATAGATATTTAAAAATTTGATATTTTCAAAAATCTCTGGGACTAAAATGAAGTTTCTCCTAAAAAAAATTAAAAAATCTTCATCTTCTTCATCTATCTGCATCATCTCCTCCAACCTTTTCTTCATCTCTTCATCATCATCATTTCATCTCCTTTTCTTCATCACTTATTCTTCATCTTCCTTGCTCAAAATTCTTACAAAAATCATATTCTTCTACTTTTTCTACCGTAAAATCACGATGCAAAAGTCCAAATAAGACCAATGAAAAAATATTAAAAAATATATATCTTTCAAAAACAAAAAATCTGAAAAAAACGGAGCAAAGCAGATGCTCCCATCTTCTCCTTCGGATAAAGCCAAAGCAAATTGCTCTACCAGATGGAACAACGAGTCTATCGGAGATGGAGCAGTGCTCCATTTCTGATGGAACAATTTTGAGAATGAGATCTCATTCTCAAATTTTTGTTTTTTTAAATTGATCTTAATTGTTTTGGATAAAGTTGATTTTTGTAAACTAAAATGGTTAATTTGTATTTTATAGTTGGTGTGATGATGTAATTTTTATATTTTAATATTTTTTATTTGGTTAAATTTATAATATTTCCTTAATATACAACATTAAAGTTGATATTGCAAGATTTATTTAGGTTTTTTTTTTAAATTTTATGTTTTAATTTAATATATCATAAAAAACAACAAATTACCATTCAGTTATTACGTTAATAGTTCATCAATGGTTAGCCAACTATCGACAGGATGTTATTGCAGCATTTCGTAAAACCGTAAGTAACGTTAGTACCGAAAGGGCTAAAGGTCACATATCCATCATATTGAAGAACATCAAGAGTGTTTATGTCATTTACCATAAAACTAATCTGCTCCCCACTTTTAACCATACCAATGGTTACCAGTCACCACTTTCATGTCCCCCACTTTTAAACAAAAAAAACTTTTAATTATATATTACTCCAAATATAATATATTTGTGTTGACATCTCGAGTGCATTGGGACGTCCGAATCTAGGATGTCTCGAATGCAATTGGACACATCCCGAAACTGAGAAGATCTAACCCTCACATTAGTTTGAAGACCGCTTTCCCCATTTTTTTCATATAAAGAGCACACCAACTCAAAACCAAGCATAATATAAGCTTTAACTCAAATAATACTCACGCTATCAATCAACAAATATACATATCATACATCACAAGAAAACAATATCTTTTTTATCTTATATATATACATGCATAGTGATGAGCCTAGATATTTATGTTAGAGAGATACTTTATAACAAAGTAAAATTAAATAAAAATTAAATATAAAAATAGTTATAATTCACTCTTTTTAAGTTACTCACGAGTTTCATTTTTTTGTACGAATCTCCTGAGTACTTTCTTATAAGCTCACCGTTCTTCACTCAAATTTGTTATTCTTATTTGAACAACATGATTAAAGGAATAAAAGAAGTTCCAAAATAATTTTTTTTTTTTATAAAAAAAATTTAATCTAGATTCAAATAATGTAAATGTTTGACAACTTTTTAAAATAAATTCACAACATTCACTAAGTAATGAATGAGATATGAGAGAGATTCAAAAGATTGAGAATTATATATAAAAAAATAAAAATAAAAATAAAAAATGTGAGTAGTTTGTATAAAAATGTTTAGAGTTTGCAATAAGAATAAGTATTTTCAAAGTCCAATTATTATAAATTCTAAGATGAGTCCGCTTAGAGACACTATAACATGAAACCTTAAACCAGGGTTCGAACCCTACGACACTTTTCAATTACTTTTGACAAAAATAGAAAAAGACATTAATTTTGGAAGTGAAAGGGAATCAACCTCCACCCTGCCACATTCAATGCTAGCGCCATGCCACCAATGCACTTTCATGTTTGTGATCCTTTTCATTTTAAAAAATATATAGATCATTTCATTTTTATATTTAAATATGTAATTACCAACATTATAAACCTAATCAATTTTCAAAAAATTTTGAGGGACACATGCCACTCTCCTGACTCTAAGTTAGGTCTGCCCCTGTATATGTATTCAACCGCATATATCTAACTTAGATAAGATTGTGGCAAAATATAAGAGTTTAAAAACACATATGATTACGTGGAATAGGAAACAAGACATCACTGAATTGACCTTGTTGATTGCAAAATGTTAGTGTTTTTGTGTAAACACAATGAATAGATTGACCAAGATTTTGATGCTCCAACATTTCGAAATGTTTTCATTTTTCTGTGCAAGAAGAGATCCACCAAAGATTTACCCACGTGAAAGTGTTCTAAAAGAACACACAAATAATTCCACTAGTGGAGGTAGCTAGGCGCCCAGGAGCCTTTCAAGGATGCCTTAATTATTTTGTTTTTTTGGTTGGGATTCATCATTCCTTCTTTTTTAAGGAAACTAACTGTAGATGAATCCTAAGTCTCTTGAAAGTGATAATCGATCGAAATTACACTATAAAAATATAAAAAAATCAGTATGAAGACTCTCGAGTTTAGAACTCAATTGGATTCTGAATTGCTTGAAAGCTGCGGCTACAATACAAGAAAGTTATTAGAATTACAGGGTACTGCATATTAGTACAGAGGTATAAAAATCAGGAATCCTATTTTATATGTTTTTGAATGCTGCACTATGCGATCCATATATTTCCGCGGTAATATTTTATTTTTCTAAAATGAGATTTATTCCAGTTAATATCAACACTTTGTCATCACTAGATTGCATTGTATGAATCACATGCTACATAGCTACATACAAATGTTATCTTAAAAGGTCATTTAGTGCATAATGACTAATGAGAATTGTGATTGTGTTATTTTTACTCAATATTCCTCTACTTTTTAATTAATAAATTTTATTTTACTGAAATTTGATTTATAATTTTTTATTTTATTTAAAAAGAATCTAAGAACATAATACGGGTGCCTTAGTAAATCTTGGAAAATAATACCATAACTACTAAAAACAAGTAAAAAGAATCCAAGAAAATAATACGAGTGACTTTAATAACTCTCGAAAATGAGTTTTTTTTTTTTTTTTTTAAAAAAAAAAACTCTCGAAAATGAAAACCATTACTTAAAAAAAGGGAAAATTACACTAAAGTACCTTGACCTATTGTGTTATTACAACAATAATGTGAGTTTAGACTAAATTACACAAAGATATCCTTGACTGAGTTTGACTAACAGTCCATCAACGGCAAAATAAACGTCTCAAGGGCAAAATAGTCTTTTTATATGTCAAATTTCTCTCTCCCTCTCTCAATTTCTCTCTGTTTTTCTTCTTCTCTGCTTCTTCTTATTCTTCTTTTATATGTCAAAAATCTAGTCATCCCGATCGACTTGTCACCACAACCACCCTCAAATCAATATAGCACCCAAACAGCCAACTATCACCACTAGTAACCAACCATTACCAACCAACCACCACCATGCAAAAAAGGAAAAAAAAAAAAAAAAAACAAGAACAGAAACTGGGTTCGAATGGAACGCAGAAACTGGGTTCGATTCGAACCCAGATCTGGGTTCGAAGGAACCCAGTTTCTGAGTTCCATTTGAACCCAGAAACTGGGTTCCATTCAAACCCAGAACTGGGTTCGAAGGAACCCAGTTTTTGGGTTCCATTCAAACCTAGTTTCTGGGTTCCAATGGAACCCAGGAACTGGGTTCGAAGGAACCTAGTTCTGGAACCCAGGAACTGGGTTCGAAGGAACCTAGTTCTGGGTTCCTTCGAACCCAAATCTGGGCTCCATTGGCACCCAGAGAAGAATAAAAGCAGAAAAAGAAGAAGAAAAAGAAGAAGACGAGCAGAAAAAAAACAAGAAGACGAGCAGAAGAAGAATGAGAGAGAGGGATTTTGTTTTTTAGAGAGAGAGAGAGACGGACATTTTGTTTAAATAATATTATTTGATATATAAAAAGACCAATTTACCCTTGAAATGTTAATTTTACCGTTAATGGATTGTTAGTCAAACCAGGTCAAAGGTATTTATGTGTAATTTAGATAAAACTCGTATCGTGACTGTAATAATTCGATAGGTCCGGGTACTTTAGTGTAATTTACCCTAAAAAAAAATTCTTGGCAAAAGTGCGAGAACTTTGGGAAAGCCAGGAATGGAATATCGCAACTAAGAAGAATCTAAGAATATACTGCATAAAAAGATAAGTTGACATGATTGGAGAGTAGAGAAGAGACAGACAACAAGTTTGAACCGGTCAGATACAACCTGTGAAAGTGGGAAAATTTTGGGTGCAGCGGGTGCACCAAAGCACTCACTACTTGACCCATCATCTATTTGCCAGCTACTTAGCTTTGTGCATGCATTTTCACAACTCACAAATGGATAATTTATTATTTTTTAAAACTAAAATCGTTGGTGTGTCAAAATTTGTTACTGATCTGGTGTACCACTCGGGAGATATATTGGGTGTACTCAAGATTTTTTGACAAGAGATGAGTTGATAAGACTTAATATGGTCATCTACAATCTTCATCCCAAGGTATACCGAAAAAAACAATTTTATTATAATATTATAACGTGAAAATTATAAAAAAAAAAAAAAAATCATTTTTATCTATTCTTTTAAAAAATTTATTTTTAATCCCCTTAAACAAATTAATTATATCTTATATTCTAATCATCTAAATTATTTCTACATACCTTGTTCTCCTTCATTGCTCATGGTATGAGATCTTTGATTTCCTTTATCAATTGTTTACGTTTTGTTGGGATTTTTTGAGTTTTTTTTGTGACTTTTTATTTATTTTTATTATTTTTTATGTTTTGGATATTAGATATTGATATTTAGGATTAAATTTGTTTAGATTTGATTGAATTTAGCTTGAAAATGAAGGTTTTCGGTGAGATACAATATGAGGACAATGACTGGATTGTACCGATTTTTAAGTCCACTTAAAAAGTACCGGTTATTAAATGGATTTAATAGCCGGTGACTTACCAATTTTTAAATCATCAGTTTTTAAGTGGACTTGAAAATCATGTTTTTTTTTTTCTTGAATTGAGAATATTTCAGTAAATTTGAATATAAGATGAAAATAATTTATTTGAAAGGTTAAAAACGAATTTCTATAGAAAAATGGGTAAAAAAGAATTTTTTCCTTTGGTTTTGGATGAAAGTGAAAAGTTGTTATAACTATCCTGTGTGCTTAAGTTGTTACAAAATATCAAGGTTTTACTTGGTATTAACTTTTTCAATCCTATGAAATTTAAAAAATATATTAAATTGGTCCCTAAATTCAAATTTTTATGGTCAAAGCTAAGAAAATATACAAAATAGGGACTTTACCTTTTATCTTTATTAATGAATTTTTTTTATGTATAATTACAAGTTAATCTAACATTCATAGTTGAAAGTTCATTGTGACTTACAAAGTTTAAAAACTACTTGCGTTGTTTGAAAATCTACTTTTATAACGTAATAATATATCTACTCCTCCATAAAGGCAAAAAATTATTACAGATGTCAAAGGGATTTATACTAACCACTTGAACAATGAGTTAAGATATTTTACCATAAATATTTTTAAAATTTGATAATTTTATCTTGACATATGCAATTCAAATAGAATGCAACACCTTTCCGCAAAACTTCAAAATTTTGAAATCAAATTGTAATAACCTAAAAAATAAAAGAAAATAACAGTGTAGGAAAAATATGAAAACAAACCCTTAGAAAGAAAATAATAATATAATAAAAGGAAAAATGAAAAAGAAAATCACTAACAATAACAAGGTAGGAGAAAAGGCAATTAAAAAATTTTAAAATAATATAAAAAGATTTAAATTTTGAAAACTTAAGAAAAACTAAACTCTTAAGGAATAACGTAGAATTATGAGACACAAATGAGAAAAATCCTAGCAATAATCATTCAAAAAAAAAAAACATATAATAGATGGAAAAAATTAAATTGAAAACAAACAGAATGCTAAAAACACATTAAAAGAGTATTAAAAGTACTAAAATTAATTGCTCTAAGTGTCTTAGTGGGGTGGTCACCGGGCCACCTACCCAATCCCCTTCTCATGCAAGGATAGGTTAGTTAGCTAATTTCTGGATATGTGCCAAGTTCACAGCACACACAAAAGAAATCTGTGCAAGTATACACGGTCCACAAGTAGTATAGTGATAAAGAAAGATATCATTCCTATAAGGATTGTAGCCAACTCGTTAAGTACTAAAATTATATCAAAACTAATCTCATTCAAACTATCTAAAAATTTGAGATTGAGAATTGTTAAAGTAAAATTCAAAAATTAAAAACTAGAAATTAAATATCTAAATCAGTGGATTAGGAGTTCTAGGGTCACAACTTTATTTAACCAATTCACTCAACCTAATTATCTACCGTTTTCACACTATCTTCATCTAGTTCTTAATCGAGTAATTTCTAATTTCTCCGTATATCTCCACATGTCTTTTCGATAGTTTAGCGGAAATACTCAAGCTTACCTAACCCACTATATTTCTATGTGGATTAACGAAGTCAGGTTCATTAATCTTAGATTACTCATTAATGATTATACAAGTACCACAAGTACATTCCTATTTCATATTACCTATGTCACTTTAATTAGGGCTTGAACACATATATTTTTTTCCAAGTTCAATATGGTTACTAAATCTCCTAATTGCTGACCAATAATTTCGGAACATTAAGCATAGTTAAAGTGAAGGACAAGAGTGAAGAAACATGCATCAATGATATTAAAACGGTTTAGTTACATTGTAACCTTGGATACGTAGTTTAGTTCATCATTACAAAAGATACACAACTCATACTATACATCAATAACATTTGAACCATTAAAATAAATAAGAGAAAGCGAGAAAATCTTATGGATTTGGTGAGAAGCTTTTTTGTTTCCAAAAGTGTCTCTCCTTTCCTCCTAAGATGAAGCTCTCTCTTTCTAGTTCTTCTTCCTTGTTGAATAATGCACGATATGAGTCAATCTTAGTTCTTTTTGCATGAAAATGATGTAGTATATGATGTATGAATTTCAAAGACTACTCCTCTAGTCCAAGGTTCCTTTTTTCAATAATTGGGAGCATATTTATAGCTTTCCTAAAGCTAGGGCACAAAAATGGGTGTAAAAAGTTGAAAACACCCTTTAAAGCTTCCTTTTGTGCTAGCCTAGATGAGCACCCAAAGGGGCACAAATGAAGTGGTGGAACTCCCTCAAATGCGCACTTGGCCACAAGAAAGTGCATGTGTAGGCACGTTTATAGGCTAAGAACATGCTTAGATGTATATGGCAGGGTTATACAATTTGGTAAAGTAGGGAAGTGCGCCTAGTTTCACGTTGTGTGATAGGGAGGCGCGTGCGTTAACGTGCTTTTGGCAATGAGTGATGCTTGGCAATGCACTGGTTTGGCAAGGCTACACGTAGGTAGGTGCAAAACATGTGGTGTGTAGTGCTTAGAAGTGCACTGAGATGGCTGGAAGTGTAGCAATAGGCGTGCGACTGAACTTGAACCTAGACTTAATGATGCTTTAATTAAATTTTTCGCCTCAAATTGGTTTAATTATTTTAATGTCATCGAGCACACCATTTTCGAACTTAAAAATCAAATTAAACAAACTCACGACCATATTAAACAAACTAACATTTACTAAAAAATCAAATAAAAGACTCAAATTTGGAGGCTAAAATCAAGCATTGAAATGGTGTGATCAAGGTTTTGAGCTATAAACTATCTTAGAGTCATATCTCAACTGGTCTTGACTGTTATCGAGGCATGTACCGATACTAAAAAAACTATTAAAATTAATTTAAAATGATGGAAACAAAGGTCTCTTTCATTGATGATGAACCTAAGGTATCATCATCAATCTCAAGTGGAGATGACCTTATTGATGTTTGATCAACCGTCAATCTCCATTGAAGATTGATGAAGATTGGTAATCTAGGGATCAACGATCTAACTTGCATATTGATCATCATCTTTCTCTAATTGTAATTGAAAATACATTAATTTATAAAAAAATCAAAAAACTTAAAGGGAATGTGCATAGGTTTTTAAAATATTCTCCGAATTGGACCTTAAAATCTTTAACTTATATCATTATAATTGTAATCCAATCCAAATCAAAACATAAATCCAATCCACAAAGTTAGATCTAACTTTTATAAAATAAAAGTGAAAATCAAATTTACAAATAAACTAGATTTAATAAAGAGAGATAGTTAAAATATTCATGTTACACCAGAAAGAAAGATGACTAAAATCCACTTTCTAGAATTTCTTAAAAGAAAAAAAAAAAAAAAATCACTTTCTAGGTTACATAATCACAGAACTAAATTAAAGAGATAAATGTTAGAAATATGACATAAGAGATTTTTACATGGAAAACCTCAACTAGGTGAAAAACCATGGGCCGATTAGTTAATTAAAGTAGTCACAAGATCCACTAGTTGATTAAATTGATACACCCTTGAGATTGATTTAACTAATCACACATACTCATATGATATCCTATTTAATCTACTTACAAACCTCTTATTAATGACTAGTTTTGACTACACGTGCAAAGCACGTGCTTAAATTTATATTCTTTTTTTTTTTTTTATCAAATAAGTTTTAAGGTTAAAATAATTAAATATTATTATTTATAATTTATATGAGTGGATGTATAGATTTAACTATTGTATTAACAATACAAAACCAACAGTCTAACTATTACAGTATAGAAGTAGAAATTTTAAATTGTTAATAATTTTTTTTAAACAATTGTTTTTTATTATTAGATATATTTTTTAATTTCTTTCATTGTGAAATATAAACTACCACGTTATGTTAATTTAACAGGTTAAAAAAAAAAAAAACTATATTATGAGTTGTCTCATTAAATCAAATCATATGTTGTCTCCCATAAGGGCATTGTAGTCAATTCTCCAAAACTATTAGAAAGTATGTTAGTAAAAGAGGTGGTCAATACATTTAACGGATGTTTGTGTTATTATATCATTCTTAGTCGACTCTATGCAATTATGCACAAACTCAAGGGACTTGGTGCAATTATTCCTATTTTAACATATCATAACATTAAATGACATTTAACAATCCCTACCTAAACCGCCAGCTAACCCCCTCTCTCTCTTATTTCTTTTTTTTTTTTTTTTTCCTTCTTTTCTTTCAACTCTCTCTCATGATCTTGTTTGTTGGCCAACAATTCTCTCTCTCTCTCTCTCTCTCTCTCTCTCTTTTCTTTGTTTGTTTTTTCTTTTTCATCTTTTTTTTTTACTATTTGGTTTTTCTAGTATTATTTGTGAGTTATTTTATTATTATTATTATTATTATTTTGATATTTGTGTATTTGTGTTTGGGTGTTAAGGGTGGTTGGTAATTATGGGTTTTAAAGTGTTTGGCAGCCAATGATTTCCTCCTATAGAGACATCGTCCCGTGGGTGTTAGGGTGGTTGGTCTGTTGTTGTTCTTCATCAACGGTGAAGCAAGGGAGATTGTTGTTGTGTTTGGTTTGTTATTCTTCATCAAAGGTGAAATGGTAGGAGATATTGTTGTTGTTGTTGTTGTTTTTTAAATTCTTTTATATTCTATTATATTTGTATATGCTAGTGTTTATTGTATTTGTTGTTGTTCAATGAGTCAGTGAGAAGAGTCAATATGAAACTTCATTTTCAAATGAATGTTGGGGTGTTGAAATTGGCACTATCACGACGCTCTTCACACTTTTTATATATAGTATAAGAAATATGAAACTTAGTTGTATAAAACATTTATTAGTACACATTTGGTACATTAAATTCAATTATCATAGCATCCTTTCACATTATTTTCTTTGGTGAGAAAGGAAACCTATGTGAACGAGATTGGGAAAAGGTTAAGGTTTTGGTTTCTTGAAATGAAAAAAAGTGAAAAATGTGTGGTATTTAGTGTAGTGTGTCTTCCAACACATGTTGAGGAAAGTATTTGCTTTTAGGGTTTCTAAAGATTATCTAATCAACAAAGTTCGTATATAGTTTGAGGTTTCGAAGATCTGACACGTGGATGTTATCCTTTTATTTCATGAACCATGCTAGAAGTTAGGTTGCTATCGCTAGCAATGATTTTTATTTTTATCTATATTAAGGTTTTCGTATTACATATGCGTAACTAATTTATGTTGTTTTGTGAGATTTTATTTTGTTGCATACATTAAATGTGTTTATTACCGACAACAAAAGTTTAAATTTAAGCTACTATGAAAGTATTCAAACTGTTTTACAATGTTAACAAACATTTATATCATATTTGAATATCTTACAAAACATATTACATCAAATTATGATTTTAGTTTGTATATAAGAATTCTTCTTGTTTATTTGAATTGCCATGTTAAAATAGGTATTAAATAACGTCACATCAATTGATAAATAAATAACAATATTTTAGTGTTTATTTATGTGTGTGTTATATATATATCATGTTAATGAAGAGTGATATCTTATATTTATCATATTAATGAAGAGTGACATTGCTATTTAGCAAGCTATAGTAGAGTTATAATTGAAAATTAAAAAAGTATATATGTAAGCATTCAACAATTGTGCTTGCAAATTATCATAAAATCTCAACTTTATTCTTGTTTTTCGAACTATAAAGATCTCAACTTTTTCAAACAAGTATATGGCAACATTTTCCATTTCAAGTGAGTCAGTTGTTAACAAATTTGTTGCAACACTAGCACGATTGTTGAATGATTACATATACCTTTTTAATTTTCAATTATAACTATACTATTGCTTGCTAAATAGTGATGTCATTCTTCATTAATATGATAAATATAAGATATCACTCTTCACTAACATGATATAGATATATACACACACATAAAATAAAAACTAAAATTTTATTATTGATTTATCAATTGATGTGACTTTATTTAATACCTATTTAAACATGACAATTCAAAGAAACAAGAAGAATTCTTATATACAAACTAAAATCATAATTTGATGTAATGTGTTTTATAAGATATTCAAATATGGTATAGAAGTTTATTAACACTATAAAACAGTTTGAATACTTTCCTAGTAGCTTAAATTTAAACATTTGCAATCGGTAATAAAAACATTTAATGTATGCAACAAAATAAAATGTCACAAAACAACACACATTAGTGATGCATCTATAACATAAAAACCTCAACGTAGATAAAAAGAAAAATCACCACTAGCTATAGCAACCTAACTTCTATCGTGGTTCATGAATTAAAAGGACAACATCCACGTGTCAGATATTCAAAACCTCAAATTATATACAAGTTTTGTTGATTAATTAAATAATCTTTAGAAACCCTACAAGCCAATACCTTCCTCAACATGTGTTAGAAGACACACTACACAAACCACATATGTTTCACTCTTTTCCATTTCAAGAGGTGCGTTTGGATACTTTTTTAAAATGATGTTTCTAAAAAGTATTTTCAAAAACAAAAAACTTGTTTTCGAAATAATGTTAAATTCATTTTGAAAAGAAAAATAATAAAAGTTGTTTGGTACCATTTTGGAAATGAAAAATAATAAATACTTTTTTCCTCAAAAAAAAAAAAAAAAAAAACTTCTCTCATCTCTCCTCCCTCTTTCTCCATTCATCGGTCCCTTTGTCTTCTTCACAAACCCCTCTCTCTCTCACCCCTCTACTTTCTCTCACCTCACCGCTCTCTTTCACCAGGCTCTTCATCCTCACCTTCATCGCCTCATGCCCACTTCTCGCCTATGATGATGCGCTACCGGAGTCTTCTTCATCGACTTCGTCTTCCTTTTCTTCTAGGTCTTCTTCTTTGTTTGTGATTTCTGATGATGGTCATCTTCGCCATCTATGATGCGTCACTAGAGTCTCCTTCGACTGAAGATGATAGTCATCTTCTTATTCTTCTACTATTTTTTGTTTATTTTTTTCATTTTTTTATGGTTGAACAATTTGTGCTTTTTGATTTGTGATTTCTAATTGTTCCGATCTGATTCAACCAGATCATTGTCATGGTTAAACAATCCAGTTAGGTATTTGTGTGTGTTTTTTTTTCCTTTGTGCCTTTGGTTGGGTTTTTGTGTGCGTGTTTTTTTTTTTTTGTTTTCCTGTTCTTTTCAATTTTTTTTTTTTTTTTGTTCAACAGTTCATGGATTGTTTTTGGAAACGATGGGAAATTGATGAAAAAAAAAAATTATTTTCCACTCTCAAGTTATAGTTTTTGAAAACATGTTTTCCATTTACAAAAGCATGTTTTTGAAACGTTTGTTAAATAGTTTTTATGGGCTTTTTCATTTTTGCAAATGGAAAACCTTTTTCGAAAATGCATCCAAACACTACCTTAACCTTTTCCCATTCTTGCTCGCATTGGTTTTCTTTCTCACCAAAGAAAATAATGTGAAAGGATGCGATGATAATTGATTTTAATGTACCAAATGTACTAATAAATGTTTTATACAACTATGTTTCATACATACATACATATATATATGTGTGTATATACATACATACATACATACATACATACATACATATATATACATACATATACATATATATATATATATTTGGATGATAAAGTGATGGAAACGAAACTAGGGCCTTATTAAATACATTCTCCCGTTATTTTAACTTAATGTATTGCTAGATTTATAAAGCAAGAGATTAGACTAAACTTCACAATATATAACGTCATTTTTTAGTTAGGACCATTCTGATTTTATTTTATCTTATACATAACAATTCAATTTCGATCATGTATAAAATTTTATAAACAACTTATATAAAGATGTCTACAACTAAGACAATTTTATTTGTAATGAAATTAATAATTAATTATTTAGTACGTAACCATCCTGAATTAATAGACTATAGATGGTATAAATATAAAACCATGATAACATACAATGTCATCAGCTATGCATTTTGCAAATCAAGTTTAGTGCATCTGTCAAGAGATCATAACTCACAATGAATCTTGATTTTAAAAAAGGGTAATAAGAGAAGGACTTGCATTATGCACCAAATAAGTTGAACAACGGCAAAAACACCCATGTCAAGTATCACCTATTTTTTTCGTGGAGTTGTACACTACGATATGTCTATGATACATCTGAATGCGTGTCGCCAATGGAATGGCTTCAACAAGGACTCAAGGTGTTTGCTATCCATGGGGTGGTTATATATCCGTTAGCGAAGAAAATTGGTAGTTGGATGGTTAATTGAGTATGTGGAGGCTTTTCATTGTGATGATCTTATCATTCAAGATCTAATTATCACGAATGAATGACCAAAATATAAGAGAAAAGAGGGTGCTTCGGGAAACTGTTGGCCATTAAAGGATGGGAAAATGATTTTAAGGATTCAGGTAAAATATCAAACATTCTAATTACTAAATAAGAGAAAAGAGGGTGCTTCCGAGAAATTGTCGGCCATTAAAGGATGTGAAAATGATTATAAGGATCCAAGTCAAAAGTCTAACATTCTAATTTATAGAAATTATTTTTAGTTGCTTTACTTGTTTACATATTACTATTATAAATTATATTTTTAGTATTATATTTATGAAAATATATCTTCTAAGTTCTAACTAATTTTATATTTAATTTTTGATGGTGTAATTGAATGATGGAACATGTTTGGAGCCCAAAGTCCTAACTTGCAAAAAATAAGAAGAAAGATTCTTTCGTTAACTACTAGTTCATCCGGATGTGAAAGAAATTGAACCACTTTTGAAAGGGTAAGTGCAATATTTATAACTTATTTTTAATATTTTAAATTTTAATTGCTTATTAATTTATTTAATTTTAATTTTTAAATCTTGTGTAGATACATATGAAGAAAATGAATAAACTAGATATGACTCGATAAAAAAATCTATTCTACATTCAGTTCAACTTAAAATTAATGAGCAAAAAGAAAAGGTAGACTAAGAGAATGTTCATGAATTACCAATAACTGATGTTGATGCTAGTGATGCACAAGATGACTTGTTCCTAGTAGTGATGATGATGATGATGAGGTAGAGCCCTGTATGGGGCAAACGAGACAACTTAATGAAAATGATTTTGATTCTAAAGAGAATGAAGTGAAGGAGTAGAAGGAGGAAAAGAATATTGATTTGCAATTTAAGTTTGATCATGAACAAGTTGTGGGAGACTTTTACGAAGATACAGAGTGATTGAATCATTCAAATATTTAGGGCCTTAACTTACTTTCTTTTACTTGTTTACTTACTTCTATTTAGTTGTTTGGACTTTGGATTTTTTTTTTGTTGCTACTTGGACTTTTCCTTTTTGGTTGCTATTTGACATTTGCTATGTTATTATTTGCATGTTATATATAATGTTGGTTGTGTTTGTGATTGAAAGAAGGACCAGAGGTCCCAAGAAATTGACATATGGAAGTATTGTTATTTTTGTGCATTATATGGTGGAATTATGAATAGCAATTATGCTATCAAAATTTTCAAGGCATATAGTATATTGTAATTATGTAATTGTATACAGTAGATTTTGAGATTGTATGAAATAGATTTTATGATGTTTTACGGTCATATGATTGTATTTTGACTACATGAATTTTTTTTTTTTTTTTTATTTATAGGTTTGACCAAATTTGATTATTGGTCACCGAGTTGATCATTAATCGACGGTTAGACTGAGTACTAGTCGAGTAGTCGAGTACTTGCTACTTACTAAGTCGCAATCAACTAGCAACTAACCAGTTTTAAAATATTGATCTCAAAGTAAAAGCTTGTGCAATTTGCCTTTTTTTTTTTTTTTAACAATTTTACCATACCAAGAAGATTAAAATGTAAGTAGGAATAATTACGGGTCGAGACTCACAAAGAAATTTTACGCAACCAATAAATAAAATCACACTTAATAATCCAACCTAAAGTTTAACAATTAACATGATAAATATATAACAAAGGATAAAATTTAAATCCAAATAAAACATAAAATAAATCAAAACATTGGTTAAAATACAAAATAATTTCTCCAAACAACATAACAATTAGCAAAAACACAAAAATCTGGCCACCCACACTTCCAAGTTCCATGCCATGATGACAACATGTCATCCTTAGTTACCCTCTACAAATTAATATATATATATATATGCATATATATATACACGTATATTTATTTATTTAATATTATGGTTGTACGTGTGTGGGTGCAGATTTTTTTGCACCCACACCCAAACTTAAACCTGATTCAGGTGTGAAATTTTACACCCACACCCGCCCACTACGTCCATCCACGAACCCGTTTAATAAAATTCACATCCTGTCCATCGTGGGTGAAAATTCGTAGTTGCATGGGTAGAATTATCTTCCCAAAATGTGAGGTTTTTTCGTGAAACATTCCCAATCTGTTCTTGATACTAGTAAACAAACAATACATTATAGGTTTTTGCTCATTGATTGAGCCAACTGAGAACTGAATCCTATCGAATTTCATTTGATTACATTAAAGCGTGTGTGTATACACACACACACACACACACACACACATATATATATATGGAAGCTTCATTTATCTATTTCTACATCAAGGTTTTTCTTTATTGAGATTAAATATTTTGTATAAGATTAAAAATTTCAAGTAGATAAACTTTGAATTAGTTGAATTTTAACTAGGTCCACTAAATTTGAAAGAAACACCCTCAGTGAAAGAAAAAGAAATAAATTTCTATTAAGCAGTGAAATCGTACATGAGCCAGTTCAGATGGAGCGATGCGAGGAGTAGGGCCATGGGTTCCTAGAGCATGTCGTAGGCTTTCTTCATGTACTGTACTTTGTTGTAAGGAAGGTCAATGGTGGCCTCTGCGTTTTTAGGGAGATTGCCTAAGTGAGGCAGAGGGACTTTCACAAATTGAATAAGAGATGATAAGTTTGGAGGGATTTTTGGGAGGCAATCGATGTTTCTTGGGGCGGATATAAAGGAGATTTTGTGACCCTTTTGAGCTATGAGTTCGGCTAGCTCTAGCGATGGAATCATGTGACCAAAGGGTAGCCATGGAAACATTGCTATATAGAGCTTATGTTGGTCCTTCGCCATCAATATCAGAGGAAAAACTTCTAGCAGTCACATTGAGTTTCACTACCTGAAGGTCTTGAACCAACGATAATTAAGATGGAAATGTGTTTAAATGTGTTTAAAATGGTTGGATCACCACTGTTGATGGATCAGCACGATTTATATGTTTATTTTTATTAGTATTATATTATGCTAGTTGGCTAGATGGTTGGAGAATGAAGACCTATACACATGTATAAGTGTCATAAGTATGTGAATAGAGGTCCAATGGAGGCTTGAATCGTGATGGTCAAATCAAAGAAGTTTGTGCGTTATTCGAAAGAGATAACAGAGAAGTTTATACAAATTATAGTTGCAGGTTATATTTTATAAGTTACAATGATGATTCATACAGATGATATGGTTTTATTATGATATGAGAGTTATTTATTTTTATTGGTAATATGTTATATTTTATTTATAAGTATTTGTAAAAGTTATATCTATTTGTTGGGCGTTAACGTTCACTCCTTTATTAAACCCATTTTTTAGGTACCCGTGATAGGTTCATATAGATTATTGCATATCGTAAGAAGAGACACATGATAATAAATAGTTTGCATTTGTGTATATTATTTTTAATTAATTAGATTTCTTAAATGTGTTTCAAGAATGCTTTTATAAATGAAATATCTTTTCCAGATATTTTATGAATAGTTTATATATTCACTACATGGGTCCAACACAATAAACATAAAGATTTTCGATTTGTTCAAATTAAATTTATGAGGCAACCATATGATTTACAAGAATTTTTCTAAAATGTTTTTAATAAATTCATATTTCAATTAAAAAGATCACAATTTTCACTGTCTCCTTCTAGACTCATGAAAGAAGTCAGCATGGGTTTGGTCAGCTTTCACATAATTCTCTTGGACTTAAGAGAGAAGTTGGGATAGGTATCGTCATACTTGGTATCAGAGCAATGATTTTAAATTGAGAGGCTTTTTCTTGTCATAAACATTCTGCTTTCATTTAGTTAAAGATAGAGTTATAGTTTTATCATGCACCCTTGTAACAAATCTCACACGAAACCTATGAAAGATCTGAGTTAGCATCTGCAGTTTAGTGTAGATATATTAAGCTGAATTGATATTGAATTAACTATAAGATCTATCCATGATATGATTGTTACAAGAGTTTTATTATATTGTCTAGCATTCCAAATGTTTCGTTAGCGACTATTGGGGCATATATATGGGTCATGAGTTTTGGATTAAAGTGAAATTGTGAATGCTACTAAGGAATTGAAATTTCGAATATAGATAAGATTAAATTTTTTTATCATTGGAAGAGATGTGATGAAATATGAAGGAATTCGTAGAGTATTGGATAAGGGTTTAAGCCTTCCTTTAAAGGTTTTAAGAGTAAAATGTTAACCTTTGCATAACATTTTGCTTTCAAATTTTGATTTCAAATCTATTGTGATTAGAAGGTAATTTATGGATTCATATAAGGTTATGTCCTGGATATAATTTTAATGGATTTTAATCAAGTTTAGTGGTTAAAAATATTTTTAGTGGAATTTTATTTTTACTAGTGACGAATTTGTTATAGATCTTTATTTGTACTAGTGTTAGTATATCGACTTTAATTATTGAATATTCGTTGCTCCAAGTTCCTTGTGATTTAATTTGATTGGTTATTTTATATTCATTTGGATGGAAAAAATAGTAAAATTCTAAGAAAATCTTGATAAAGCATTTTTTAATATCGTTATGGAGCATTGTCATATTAAAAGAGTTATAATGTGAATTATTATTAATCTCTTATAGTGAGTTAGGACTAAATTAGTTTTTAATAAAGATTGTTTTTGATATATTTGAATTTAAAACTATTACTTGTAGAAATTTATGATTTATAATTTTGGATGATGATACGAATTATATATGTTGTCTTATATTATTTATGACTTGAAATTTTTAGATGAATGAAATTCTAGAATATTGAATAAAGTTTCAAAATGACTCTTGAAATGTGTGTAAAATTATATAATTATTTTGTGATTATCAATGGTGTGAGCAAAGATATCTTTGTTGAATATCAAAATTGCACATTGGAAGTGTGGCGTTTAATCTTTTGCTTGAGAAAATTCATGTTTATTAGGTTTGAAATTGAGTTATGAAATAATATACTTAAACTTCGAGATAATTGAATGATATTTATGTGAATATGATATCACATTGATGTTATAGGATATGATCTTAAGCGATTTATTTATTTCCAAAGATTATGGATAAAAATGATAAAAAAGTGTAATTAATTGTTCATTTGAGAGTATTGATTCGTTATTCGAAAATGAAGAAGATTACATGAAATGTAAGTTACCTAGAATAATTTATTAAGTTTTGTTTATTATTAAAAGTCATAAAAAAATTATTATTATTTAGAATAGTTATAGATGTGATTATTCAAAAGTGTACGAGTATTATTATTGTTGAGAATTTTAATTGAATAGTTTTGTTTAATGGTTGTCTACGTAGGTGTGAATTATTGTAGTGTTGAATCTATGATACTAGATATGAGGTAATTTAGAGAATAATTGAGAATAGAATTATTATAGTTATGATAAGGAAACGAAAGTATCAGCTTTAGAGTGAGATGTCTCGTGTTGAGATTATTAATAAATTTCGAGGATGAAATTTTATAAGAAAGATAATTTATAATACTTGAATTTTAATGGACCTAGAAAATTAATTTAAATCTAATTTATTAAAATTAATTTGACTCAGTTATAGATTTAGGGGGAGAAGGGTAAGTGATGAATGTCGAATTTGGTAGACATTCTTAAATGAAACCGAAGATTGGGCGTGAAATGAGAAGCAAAGCTCGAAAATCATATAAGACCATAGAAATAGGAGTTGGTGGCCGAGCATGGACAGAGAGAGAGAGAGAGAGAAAGAGAGAGACATGATAATGAGCAAGTGGATGATTAAAGGTCAGCGTAAGGCATGACCAGATTCGAAAGAGACAGTAATTAAAAAAAAAATTCGAATGAGACAACAGTCAAGTGGAGTGGCTGAGTGGCTGTCAGGTCACCACGCAATCAAAAGCATAAGCTCAACACGCAAGAGAGTTAGTGAGGCCGTCGGACAGTGATAAAGACAAAGAATAAAATATGAAATATATATTTATATATATATGGATAGGGTGGAAAAATATAAATTTTAACATAATTTTTTAAATATTATTTTTATTTTAAAAAGAGAAGAATTGTGTTATATCAAATTATTATATTTACATAAATTTCACTCTTTATTTATATTTTTTCTTATTATTTATTTATTTTTTTAATTAATTTTTTATTTTAAACTATTTTATTCAATATATTTATTTAAATATATGTGATATGAATTTTATTTGAAATTTCATATTAGAAGGTTCAATTTCATATAAAGCAAATAGAAGTCAACACAGTGAGCATATACATACATTTTGAAAGGGAGAATTTTATTTTAGTCTCTAAGATTTCATGAAATATCAAACTTTTAAGCATCTATTAAAAACAGCTTTTTTCATCCTTAACTTTTCCAAAACTCTTCAAAAAAATTCAAATCATTGGTCAACTGATAGTCAAACTAAACAAAAAACATAAAAAGACTCAATTATCCCTCATAACTTAAAATGACCATTTTACCCTTAATACAATTAGAATATTACATAATATTTGATCAAAGACAAACTGACACGTATACTATAATTATATATTTTTTTAAAAAAATCTTATTATTTTTTTGTTTACAATCAAAATTGGTAATAATCAATCAAAAATCAATCACAAAATGCTGGTAATAATCAATCAAAAATCGGTTCGCCATCTCTTCCGCCTCCTCCGCCTCTCCATCGCCTCCATCCCTTCTTTTTCTTCTTCTACCCAGATCCATCCTCCATCCTTCTCCATCAAACCCAGACGGAGACGCTCTTCGTCTGGGTTCGATCGAACGCAGACGAAGATGCTCTTCGTCTGCGTTCGATCGGACCCAGACGAAGACAAACTTCCAGCTGCTTCGTCTGGGTTCGTCATCAACCCCCTGTTTCCATTTTTTTTTTTTATAAACAGTTTTGATTTTTATTTTTTAATGTTGTTGTTAATGTTGTTGTTGTGGGAGATGTTTTTGATGATGTTGTGATGGTCTTGATTATGTGGGGTTGTTGATGAAATTGGTTGTTGATGATGTTGGTAAAGGGTTTGAATCTTGTCTGTTGAAGATGATAGAGATCTAATCTGGTGGATCTCCACTTTTGATTGATTGATTTATTTTTATTTATTTTATAAAATTAATTTTATGTATATAATAAATTATTTAAATTAATTTACCCTCTCTATAAAAATATCATTTTACCCTTCTCATCCAAACAATCTGTCACCGTTGACCGTCAGTTGACCAACGATTTGGACATTTTTAAAGAGTTTTGGAAAAGTTAGGGATGAAAAAAGCTATTTTCAATAAATGCTTAAAATTTTGATATTTCACGAAACCTTAGGAACTAAAATGAAGTTTTCCCTTTTGAAAGTGGTCTTATTTTTGGGAGCTTTTTGGAAATTTTTGTAAATAAAAAAGGCAAACAAAATTTTAAAAAAAAAAAAAAATCCAAGAGTATATAAATTTTCTTTAAATTATATAAATAAAATAAAATAATAAACATATCTTGACTCAACTTTGCCTCGGTAAAACTCAATTCAACTCGCTTAAAAATTCTCACGCACGATCACTAATAACAATCAAACTCACACAGCTTACAGTTACATGGATCTAAGCTGAAGACTCAATCAAATAAACGAAAAAACATGCAAGAACGAAATGAAATAGAAAGATGAGAGGGAGATAGCCTGGAGAGGAGAGTACTTCTTTCACTAGACCCTCACTTTCTCATTCTAGACTTGCACACTTTCTTACATTTGTGCTCTCATAGACCACTCTTTCTTCGTTTAATTAAGAGTTATTTTTATTTTTCTCCAAACGATTAATGAATCATCATATTTCTTTCTATTGATTCAAGAAACATTATTTTATCAACTTTTTTGACTTAAATTAATACTATTTTAGGAGGTTTTTTAACATTTTTAAAATCATCAAAAGAGAATGATTATTTATCAATCGTGAAAGAAGAAAATAATAATAACTCTTTAATTAAATAATGTAAACAAAATTCAATTTTTTTTTTATACAAACAAAAATCAGAATTAAACATAGTCCTTTCCTTTTTTTTTCCCTAATTCAAGTAATAAATAGATATTTTAACTGATCATATCATCATAGACGAAAGGTTACTGCCTGAAAATAACACTACAAAAAGATCTCATTTTAGCTAGTAGCTAGATGATTAAGTTTTTCGTTAAGCTTAAAAATTGTTTTATTGGATTGTCATAATTTATCTACTGCTAGAAACCAGGAACCGGTGCACCCGGCGTCAAACAGTCAAAACTGAAGGTGAAAAAAGAAATGTGAAAAGTGAACGAGAGAGGGAACCAAAAAAAAAAAAAAAAAAATTAAACAAACACTAAATGACTGAAATAAAGTTAACATCATTAGGGTTCAAATATAGTTTGCAAACAAAGTAATAGTTTGAGAATAAAGGAAAACAAATGAAAATTCCTTTGTTCGCAGACTATTGTCATTTTCGCCAACTATAATTACTAGTTAGTAAATATTGATAATATTAAAAAAATTCAACTCAATTTTTCTATACTAGTTCGAAAACTCATGCAATTTTTTGGAGAAATTTCATAAGAAACCACAATCATATTGATTAAGTTTTTCAGCTGTTTCAAAATTAGGAGATCAAATTTCATAAGTTAGATTTATTTTCTTTATTTTTTCTTTCTGGAAACTAAGTTAGATTTACTTTCAAAAATTGAAAAATTATAATCTCACAATAAATATACTAATAAAAAAGGCTGATAAATACATAAAGTAGAGTTCGAATTGAAATTTTTATGATGAATATTAAAAGTGAACGTTAAAAATACATCAACTAGTTAGGTTTAATTCAATGCATAAACCACATTAATTTGTAGTAAAACTTCATGGGAGTCTTGTATTACAATCACCGACTTTAGCCATTATCTATGATGAAATAGTGTCCGACATTCAAGAAACTATGGATCCATTGGGCACGGTTTTAAATTACTGTTTTTCGTTTTCCGAATCATATAATATCAAGAAAAATTAGAAACTGCGTTCAGTAATACATTTGGAAACGAACAAAATTTTTTCTTTTTTTGACAAGAACGAACTAAAAATGTTAAAACATAGAAAACAGTTTTTACATTTGACACGTTAAAGTGCAGCGTTAAACGAAAACATGTTTTGTATATGTTTCCTAGTACTTCTCTTCTCAGTATCTTTTCTGTTGTGCAAATTTTAGTACTCGCAAGTGCACGAGTCTATTGTAGAATAGAGTATACAAGTACGAGGTCGATCCCACAGAGATTGAGAAAATATTAATCTAAGTCTAAATTAAATTTAATTCTAATCTAGTTAACAAAGTTTGAGAATTGAGAATTAATTGAAACTAAAGAAAATAATAAAATTCTAAACTAACAAGACAAGATTAATTTGCAGAACACAAGCAATTGACGAAAAATCTGAGGTTCAGAATCCACCGTTATCAACTTGTAATGTCTTACTATTCAAAATATTATTCTCAAAATTTTAAGAAAACAACTTAGAAATCAATCTGTCATCTTCTCAGGATTTATCAGTTAAGTTTAAAAATAAATCATATGCAAATTCTTACTTCAAGACTTGAAATTTATAAAATCTAAGCATTATATGTATCCAATATTGAAAAACATATAATCAAAAATCTTATATTCAAACCTTTTTCAATCTAAAGTCAAATTAATAAAATAATCTTGTAACAACCAAAAATACTTGATATTGGAGGTGAAACAATTTTATTTCATCAATTAATGAAACTAAGAATTATTAAACATTAAAAACATAATTGAGAATAATATTCCAATAGCAAAATCATTACAAAGTCAATAAGGTTTCATCCTACACCTCATAAAATAAAATTAAGCAGTCATGGTGATAACAAGAACAAAAAGACAATAAAAACCCGGCATGTTTATGAAACTATTGCTGAGATTGTGTCTCCAAATCACTCCTGAAACCAGCCGTGTTGCTTTTTCTTTTAGCTCTAGAACTGTCGCTGTTTTGCTTCAATTCCACTGCTGCAACTGTCTGTCTCCTGCTATGTTCAGCAACTGTTTCTTTTTTTTCAATCTTTTGTGGCTCTCAGGCTACAGCGGCTCTCAGGCTACAGCGGCTCTCCCCCAATTTGATGTATAAGCCTCCTTTTATATGCATCAAACCCTTCAAAAATAACTCAAATTTGATTTGCTCCAAAATTGCCTTTTTTCCTTGATTGATTTATTTCCTTGTCTCAACCAATTTCCTAATTGTTTGACAATTATTTTGGACATTATTTGAATCCTTGATTGACTTGACAAAAATGATAATTTTTCCTCATTCAACACACAAATCCTCCTTTATTCCTGTTTCACCAAAAATAAAACTAATTAAAATAAACTTAACATAAAATTGGACTAATAAACCTATATTTAAGGGTAATAAATGTATATAAATTTTGCTCATCATTTTCCACATTGATATTTACCCAGTATTGGTGATAACTGTAGATATATTATTCGGAGTTTCACCTTCGGACACATGGTTAGAATCATTGTGTTGTTTTCTTAATGTTTTATTTTTGTTTATTTGGTTGTCGGTTTGATTAACAATTTAGTGTTTTGTGGATTCTACAATTTACATAAATAACGGCATTGCGATTCGATTTGTATTTGATTATTTGTAACATTTTTGCACGCTACCATATTATTACGAAGAGGTACAGTTCCCATACTTATGAGACCCTACAACTAATGGGAAAGAAAAATCAAAAACTAATATGATTTAAATTTAAAATAAAAACCTGAAAAATTGTTGACATATTATGTCAAAAATAAAAAACAATTTCCTATGAGTATACCGAGTCATAACTAAAGTAATTATTCACTTTCCTTTCTCCAATCCATTATTATGTATATTTACTATTCAATTAATTATAATAATACTTATAAAAGGTTTTATACCATTTATATATTTTCTTTCTTGACAATTCTACAAAAAAAAAAAAATCTCTTTATACAAATAGTTATTTTGTTAACAGAAAATGGCAAAAATACATAAAAGAGAGCCAAGACAAATAACAAGAAAGATGAATTATTCATAACATGGAAATGCAGTACATTTCATGAATTATATGAAGGAACTCCTTGTGAATTATTTGATGTTCTAGCACTTTATTGGAGGATTTCACGAGAGGAGGGAATGGAAACCTTAACTGATATTTGCCATGTGACCTGTGCCTCTATTGCCTTCCCTGAAAGTAAATAAATTTAATGAATTACGTCATGAACACAATTTATTTCATATATGTAAATATATAGAGAAAGAGAGTAATTCTACTATCAGTGTCTTTTAACTTTAAAAAATTAGAAAGAATGAATCAAATTCATCAATTATATTTAAATTAAATAAGAGACAGAATTTGTTTTAGGAGAAAAAACGCAATAAATAAATTTGATTAGTTCGTCTAACTTTTTAAAGTTAAGAGGTACTGATGGTAAAATTACTATATATATAGTGATTTTACCATTAGTACATCCCAACTTAGTGTGAATTTGATTCAAATATAATGGATGGGTTTGATTGGTTCGTCCTAACATTTTAATATTAGAAAGTACTGATGGTAAAATTACTATATATACATATAAGTAATGCTAGATTTCTTAAATATTTTGTTCAAGTCCATGTCTCAAATGATATGACATATGTGTTGTCAAGATCTTATAAATTATGTGATGATGTAATAATTAATAGGATCTTGATTACTCACATATCACATTATTTGAATAAAATATTTGGAAAACCTAACATTACTCTCTCTCTCTCTCTCTCTCTCTCTCTACGTGTGTGTGTATATATATATATATACACACACAAGAATTCTTTAGTGTAAACTCCCTTAAATAAGAGTTATATTCAAATTTTAATTTTTTTGATGAAATTTTATATAATTTTATGAGGTTTTTTGTAGGATGCTAAGAAATATGAAATATACTTATGAATTTGTCTTAAGAGATCAAGGGTTTAAGCCCTAATTATGTCCTCAAACACAAAGTGTAAGTAATTTTCTCTTTAATCCCCCTCTCCCACCATAAAAGTTATGAAATATGCTTATGGACAAATTTTTATATTTAATTTTTTTCAAGTTTGAGAGCTATGTTTTCTAAAAATTTCAATTTAAAAATTATTTTAAAATAGGAAAACATAATAAAAATTTGAAAAATAGCTCCCGAACTTGGAAAAATATAAAATTTTGTTCATAAGTTATTTGACGTTTCTTAACATTTCAACAAAAAAATCTCATAAAAATAAATAGGATTTTATCAAAAAAGGGAGGGTTTGAATATAACTCTAATGTAAAAGGGTATGTACTTAAGAATATATATATATATATATATATATATATGTATTATTCTCTTTTTTACAAGGACAGTGTGATTTTAGATTTATTGGTTACAAGTTTGTCTGTCTTCTGTATACACTGAATCTAACCGTTAATGGTTAAGAAGCTGATTACATCAGTGCACGATGAGGAGGCGATGGCTATGTAAGTTTTTCTTCTCTTGGAGTTGAGTTCATAAAAATTAGGATGAGGTGTGTGAGTCATTGATTGGACGATAGTTAACAAAATCAATTGTTAATTATGAAAAAATAAATGAAAAACTTCTAGTCCCTGAGTTTTGATATAATATCTACTTTTCAAACATATTTACTTAAATATCTCTCATGACTCTAAATTATCAAAAAATTCATCAATTTAATTCCTAATGTTATTCAACTGTTAGTCAACTTAATATTTTAATGGCAATTTCGTCTTTCGATGGATATCTATACACCACGTGTCAATACCAAAAAATTAAGAAATTAAAAATACATAATTATTTTATTTTCAAGGAAAAACTTCAATTTAATCTTTGAGGTTTGGCGTAATCGTTATTTTTAAAGTGTGTTTACTTAAATGTCTCAAGTGGCCCTAAATTATAAAAAGACTCTTCGTTTTAGTCATTATGATCAAATTTCTAGTAGTTGATCGTGACGAAAAGGGCAAAAGACAGTATTATCCTTGACACTATTACCCTTAAACTGTATTAAATTATCATTCACCATAATCCAATAAAAATTTGACACATGTCACATAAATTTTAAAATTTTAAAAATAGATAATTACAACCAAGTAAACTCCACCATTTTATAATTAAAAAATAGATAAAGACACTCCTCAATAACATCTTCGACACTTGATGCATCAATCTAGAGCTTCCGATCCAAACTGAAGCCTAGATTCATCAATGATGGAGCAAATGCTCTATCGCCTTTATCGGCAATGAAGCATCTACTCCATCTATTGATAAGTGATGGAGCTTGATGCTCCATCAATGATTATCCATCAGGCTCTATCATTAATGGAGCATGATTGTTGCTCCATTTTTTATGTTGCTCCAATTTTTATTTTTTTGTTTCTATTAATTCATTTTAATTATTTTTATTTTATTTATTTTAATTTTTTAGATGTTTTAATATGTTTGAATATTTTTAATTAAAATTTTTAATAATAAGCTGTAATTTTTTTTATATTTTTAAAATATTTTTTCCGCATGCTTTTAATATGTTTTAATATTTTTTTCATATGTTTTCAGTATGTTTTATATTTTTTTTTCATATGTTTTTAATATGTTTCAATATTTTCTTCATATGTTTTTAATATGTTTTAATTTGTTTTGAATATTTAAATATGCTTCATTCATTTATATTTTTTATATTTTTAAATATTTATTTATTATTATGATTGAATTTTTATAATTAGATATTTTAATACTAATTGAAAATTAAATAATAATAAATTTTTAATTTCTTAGTTTTTTGGCATTGACATGTGACTTATAGTATTTTAAAAATAAAATGAAGGGTTTTCTAATAATTTAAAGAGCACAGGAGGTATTTAAGCAAACGTTAAGGTAGAGATAACACTAAAAACTAGGAACTAATATGAAGTTTTCCCTAGTGTCAAGGACAGCAATGTCATTTTGCCCTTCCATATCACAGTCAACTAACAGAATTTTGCCATCAATGACTGAGTCGAAAGGTTTTTTGATAATTTAGGATCACAGGAGATATTTAGGCAAATACACTTAAAAAGTAGATATTAAGTTTAAACTTAGGGTCTAATTGCAGTTTTCTCAAAAATAATACATTTAACAACTCACAATTAACGAATCGCGAGAGAGAGAGAGTCGTAACATGACGTACCATTCAAGCTTTGGAAGTATTTGAGTGATTTTGAAGATACTCTATGAAGTTATCAACATAACGGTACTGAAGGATCTTATCTCCAAACATGATTCCTATCTCTCCTGCTTTTTCCTTGAAAATCTGTCCTTCATCTTCCGAGATTACATGCCTCACTGTCTTAGCAACCAAATTCCTTGTAAACAACCCGTTTTGTTCGTCTCTTGGTATCTCCTTGCCAATCATTTTCGCTTCAAAAAATCTAGCATTCAAACCTTGATCAGCTTGAAAAGGCAACATAATAAGTGCACGTCCAAAATGTAATCCTTCTATTATAGAACTCCACCCACAATGAGTCAAGAACGCCCCAACTGATTCATGGCCCAAGATCCTAACCTGAGGTGCCCAACTCGTCCAAACAATCCCACGTCCCTTAACTCGTTCCTCGAACCCGTCTGGTAACTCATACGAATCGTTCGCTTTTCTCAACACCCAAAAGAATGGCGCCCCAGATAGTTCTAACCCTAGAGCCAACTCGGTAATTTCTTCTTCACTTGGAGCCACTTCAGTTCCAAGTGCAACATAGACCACCGACCCTGCGTTTTGTTTACCAAGCCACTCATTTATTGTGTTCCAAACTTCGTCGGTATTGTCTTGGACAACTTGAGGCAGTCCTGGTGGTAATAACCCCATAGGAACGACAGGTTTCTGGTACAATTCTCCTAGGAGCTCTAACCAATCCAATTCAAGCTCAAAGCAACTTCTGAAAGAGATCACATCACAGCCTGAGGCTCCTAGTGCAAACCGACACAAATCGGATATCCCGGAAGCATTCGTTTCCACAATGTCTAAAGCCTTTTTGGCCTCATGGAAGCGAAGAGCTACGTTTGTAGGAAATGGGATCCACTCAGGAGGAATTGTGAAGTGCTCCGGCTTGTTCCTGGGATCATCACCGTTGATCATGGCCGTTAATGATGATGATCCATAGAAACATGTTGACCAGGCATTAAATATGAGGAAGACGGCTCGAGAAATTCCAAGCTCAGCTGCTATTGACGGAAGCCAATGAGGAGCAAAGTCGTAAATGATCCAGTTAGGAGAGGAATTTTGTAAGAAATCAGCCAAAGGTTGTTGGAGATCATCAAAAGCCTTCTTGAGATACGGGACCTTGTCATACGGAACATCGCTAGTGGCTTCGGCATTTTCTGGGAGGTTTTCATCATGAGGCATAGTAATCTTCACGAAGTTGATGGAAGCAACTAAATTAGGATCTGCGAGTTTTGGAAGTCGATCGATGTTTCTGGGAGTGGATATGAAACTTATTTTGTGACCTCTTTGAGCTATGAGCTTGGCTAGCTCTAAATATGGAATCATATGACCGAAGGCTAGCCACGGAAACATTGCTATGTGAAGTAGGCTATGATGAGCCATGATTTTGGATTACAAAATGATTGAACCTAATTGTTGTGCTGCAAGCAATTTGGTATCAGAATCTATTGAAGAAAACGAATTTCGCCGGATAATGGTATAGTTGTAGTGTAAGTGATGTCTATTTATAAAGAAAACATGTGACTGGAAAAGTTTTAGCAGGTTTAACTTACATGCCTTCTCTGTGATCAATGGCGAAGTTAAATATTTATATTAGAAAGAACATTTTATAACATATTAAAATAAAATAAAAATTTAAGATAAAAATAAGTATAGTTTATATGAGTTTTTTTATTTATAAATTTTATTATATAAAATAAAAATAATTTATACCAATAATTATGAGTCAACCAAGATATATTAAAATTAAATAACATTATATGTTTTATTCTCATAATACTAATAAATAACTACTCTCATAACAAAAACAGAGAGAACTTTTTACATATACGGTTAAATACATATGATGAAACTTAAATTACTATCACGAATGCGAATGAAAAGCGTATAAAATTACTTAAACTATAAATGAAAATGCAATTTACACATAATTAAATATATATTTTCTTAAAATTTGGTCATAATAATGTTAACCTTTATTAGTTTAACGAGTAAACTCCATCAAATAGCACTAAAAAATTGTGTGTTTATGTACCAACACTAAAAAACTTAAATAAATCTACGATATTCACTAAAAATCTAATCTTTTTAAATATTTTATAATGAGAAAATCTAACTAAAGCAGATTATTTTATTTGCTTTAGTGAGATTACCATAACTTAAAAAATTTAAGTTCTTAAAAAAAAAAAATGAACAAATAAATAAACTTAAGAACATAAAGCGAGTGACCTTAGGAAAAATCTAGGAATGGGATATCACAGCTAAGAAGAATCTTAGGATATATTGCATAAAAGGATTAGTTGACATAATTTAAAATATATATATATATATATAGGTGACATGACTGGAGAGATTAGAAGAGAGAGACAACAGAGTCTATAATTGTCACATGACATGCAACCGGTGAAAGTGGAGAAAATTTTGGGGTGCAGCAGGTGCACCAAACAACTCACAAATTGACAAATCATCTATTTCTTAGTTTTTCGCATGGATTTTCACAACTTCTCAATTCTCTCTTTCTCTCATCCCGTTAATTAATTTATGATTTTTTAAAACTAATATAGGTGGCCTGCTAATTTGCGAGTGACTTGATGCGCCAATCAGCGGATACATTTGGTGTACTCAAGATGTTCTCCAAAAGGATGAGTTGATACGATTAAAGAGTGGGGGAGGGAGAGGGAGTAGTATGGTCACATAGCATCTTTGTCCTGAGGTACAATGAAAAAACAATCTCATTCTAATATTATAACTATCTTATGGACTTTTTTTTTTTTTTTAAATAACTATCTTTTGTACTTAAGCTCTGATATCGTTATTTTACATGGATTTGTTGTATTAGCTCTTTTAATCTTATGAAATTTTTGCAATACATTTAATTGGTACCTAAATCCAAATTTTTGTGGTCAAACCTAATAAAAAATACAAAAGAATGACTATACCTTTTTTATTTGTTAATATATATATTATATATATATAATTATAAGTTTATCTAATGTCCATAGTTAGGAGTTCATTAGAACTTGCTAAGTTTAAAGACTACTTGAATTGTTTGAATATCTATTCTAATAATACTAGAAGATATTCATTCCTATGTAAGGTAGAAAACTTTCCAAACATACTAATAAATATGTATAGTGAGGATTTGGCCCTCCGTATAGATGTCAAGTGAAGTACATTAACCACTTGATCAATGAGTTACGATATTTTACCCCAAACACTTTTAAAATTTTGCAATTTTATATTGAAATAGGCAATTCAAATAGAATGCAATCACCTATTACTAAAATTTTAAACTTTAATATGAAATCGTAAAATCCTTAAAGTTAAAAAGACAAAAACAATGTAAGAAAATTATAAAAACAAACCCTTAGATATAACATAAAAATATTGAAAAAATGAAAAAAGAAAATCACTAAGAATAAAATGAAAGGAGAAAAAGCAATTACAAAATTTTAAAATAATATAAAAAGATTAAAAATTTGAAAAACTTAAGGAAAACTAAACTATTAAGAAATAACATAAAAATGTGAATGACAAAGGAGAAAACCCCTAGCAATAATCATTAAAAAAATAGTAATGTAAGATAGATAAAAAAATATATATAAATGGAAAACAAATGAAATGCTACAAATACATAAAAAGAGTATAAAATATTAAAATTAAGGGAAAATTTCACTTATCCCTAATTTTTGCTAAAATACTTTTTACTCACTATTGTATTTTTAATTCACGTGAAATTCATCAAATTGATCCATCTGTCATTTGACTGTTAGTCAAACTTAATGATTGAAAAGGTATTTTGATCTTTTTATCCCACTAACCATTTAAAATTAATAAATGAAAAACTATATAAAAAAGAAAAGAAAAGAAAAGAAAAGTAAATCTCGTTCCCAAATCTTCAAAGTTTGAATTTGAAGATTTGGGAAATTAAAGTTAAGAAAAAAATAATAATAACAATAAACTAGGTTTAACCCAGATCATCCTACTCCTCCTCCCTCAATTTCTTCTCCAAGTTGTCCGCATTCCCTAATCCGTTTGTGTCTTCTTCGAAAACCCCATCTTTGATATCACCTCATCAGCCTAGTTTTCGAAAGACTTTGCATAAACCAAGACAAATAGAGAAAGACTAGGGTTATGATCTAAGAATCAAAACAAACTTGAAAAAGGAAAGAAAACCTGTTTTTTCTTCAAGTGAACCGAACGAAATAGAGAAAACGATGAGACTTGATCAAAGAATCAGAAAAAATAAATAAATAAACCAATTGAGCAAGAATAGAATAGAAGGAATAAGATAAAATGGTATTTGATTCTTTCTCAAAGAAGCCACAAGAGAAAAAAAGAGAGAAAAGGGGAAATCGATTGATAGATTGTGGATTGTGAGGAGGGTGACTGCATCCATTTGTCACCACCGTCGTTAGAGGTGACTTTCATCTCCGTTTCAATGAAAAACGGGTCAAACTTACTGTTGAGTCTTTAGAAAAAGATTCAAAATGTTGGAATCAGAGTGGCATTGCTCTCCGCCACCGTTACAATTACTATTACTGTTGTCGTGACCGATGGAGAGAAACTTAAAGAGAGTGAGGAGCGAATGAAAGAAGAAGATGGTGAAAAAAATAAGTTTTTAATATTTTTTAATTTTTAATATTACATCATTATAGTTTTTAATATTAAATTATTATAGTTTTTTTTTTCTTGAAAGCGTTAAATGAATGCATATTGGAGAAGGGGATTTTTTTTTAATTTTTTAAATATAATTTTAAGAATAATTTTTAATTTAAATATAGATGTGGGAATTCATGATTGGTGTAAAAATTTTATTTTTAATTATATTTATATAAATTTTGATGATGTGGTGATTTATGATTGGTATAAATTTGTTTTTTATTTTTCAATTTATAACTATTTTAATTTTCTTTTTTTATGTTAATTTAATTAAAGTAAAATAAAAAAAGATTAAGAATATTTTGGTCTTTGTACATAATTTGTCATGGTTGATTATTAGTTTTTTATCAGATGAACTAATTTGATAAATTTCTTAAACGTTAGGATGATAGGAACTAAAATGGTAACAAAAAATAATATTTCACTAACAGTTAAGGACAAAGTGATATTTTCCCTAAAATTAATTTAAAATGATGGAAACAAAGTTTTACTTCATTGATGACGGAGGTGACCTTCAGTTAGCAATCTCAAGTGGAGATGACCTTACTGGACCTCACTGATGGTTGATCAACTGTTGATCTTCACTCACTAAAGATTGATAAAGATTGGTGATCTAGAGATCGATGGTCTAACCTAAACCGATCTTCATCTTTCTCTAACTGTAATTGAAAATAAGAATAATCCTAATTTCCCCTCTGTTGTTTGATGTAATCACTAATTACCCTCCTATAGTTTGAAGAAATCTTATTTTACCCCTTTTGTTAAATTTATTAGTAAAAAGTTGACTTTGACCGAATAGTATGTAAAATGACCAAACTACCTCTGAATGATATAAACAACTAAAAAAATAAACACACATCTTGGTTGGAAGCCTAGAAAATTCAGCTGCTTCAACCATCATCAATATCTAAATTGAACCCAGACCAAAACCCAGTTCATCCTCTTCCCAATTCATCAACTTCAACCATCTTCACGTAATTCATTATCTAAATCGAACCCAAACCAAACTTAGCTCATCCTCTTCATCCAGTTCATTAGCTTCAACCATTTTTAATCTCTAAACCATTATCAACCCTCACACGCTAACAATCTCTTCTTTTTCTTCCACCATAAATCACCATCAACAGATCATCAATATCAACATTTTTTTAAACAAATTTAAAAAAATAAAAAAAAAAAAACTTAGTTTCAATTTTTTTTTAAATGAACTGAGTTTCAAATTTTAAAAAAAAAATAAAAATAAAAATAAAAAATGAAGTGGAAACATTAGGTCTTCTTCGTCGGAACCAGGGGGTCTCCGGCGAAAGAGACCCAATGGTCTCCATCACATGGAGACCAGAACTAGTCTCCTGACGATGAAGACTAAATTTGGTCTCCATCGCCAGGAAACTAGTTCTGGTCTCCACGTGATGAAGACCGATTGGTCTCCTTTGTCGTAGGCCCCTTGGTTTTCGACGCTACGGCGAATGAGACCCAATGTTCTCCATGCCGACGCCACTCTTGTTGCGACGAAGAAAATATGTCCTCCTCCATACCGAGCTCTAGTTTTAGATGAAGAAAAAGATGGAAAAAGAAGGAGTAGAAAAAAAAAGATGGAAGAAGCATATGGACCATAGTGGATGGTTAAAATGAAGAAAAAGTAAAGAAATATCTTTTTTTAATTTAAATAAATGTTTTTTATTAGTATTTTTTTCATCTCCACCGTTCATCTTTGTGATGGATAGTGGAGATGATTTTAAAAAAAAAAAAAATCTGTTTTATTTTTGTTAATGTTATTTAATAATTTTTTTTTTAACTTTATTGTTTTATCTCCACCGTCGATCGAATAATTGATGGTGGAGATGACATTATTTTTTTCAAAAAAATATTTTTAATTTAATCAATCAATTAATTTATATTATTATATATTTTACTTTACTTTGACAATTTTGCCCTTCCATTTAACTGTCAAACATTTATTTCTAATGTCCAAATTGACAGTAGGGGGTTTTTTGGACATTTCAATAATCTATAGGTGGTTTTTTGGACATATATACAAACTACAGGGGAGACATTAGCCATTTCTGAAACCAAGGGAGGATTTTGGCTATTTCATCAAACGATAAGGGAAAATTAGGATTATCCCTTGAAAATATGTCAATTTGTAATTATAAATAAATAAAGGGAATGTGAATAGGTTTTTAAAAAGTTTTCTGGATTGGACCTTAAAATCTTTAAATTAAATCATTATAAATATAGTCCAATCCAAATCAAGAAACAAATCCTATCCACAAAGTTAGATCCAATTTTTGTAAAACAGAAGTGAAAATCAAATTTAAAAATAATCAAGATTTAATAAAGAGAGACAGGTAAAATATTCAATGTACACTAATGATAATTAAAATCCACTTGGTAAATCATAGAATCACATAACTAAATTAAAGAGATAAAGGTCAGAGAAATTTGACACAAAGACTTTTACATAAAAAAAACAGGTAAAAAACCATGAGCGGATTAGTTAACCAAATTAGTCATAAAATCCACTAGTTGATTAAATGGATACACCCTTGAGGTTGATTTAATTAATCACACTTACTCACATGATATCCAATTCAATCTGCTTACAAGCCTTTTACTAATGATTTTCACTTACAATTGCTTTCTCAAATCCTCACCTAGGACTAGCTAGGTTTGCTCTCAATCAAAGAATAAAGGTAATCTAAGTGTAAAAATAAATGGGATCCATGATTAATACATCCTGAGAACTAAATGATTAAGACAAGGACAAACACAAATAAATCTAGTCGTAAAATCAAAACCTTGAAATTTAAATCAAGATAAAACTCTCTAACTTTATTTATTTATAATAAAAACTCTCTAACTTTAAGAAACTCTATGAAAACAAATATTTGAAAAAACATGAAAATGAAAATGACAAAGCAAAGTTTCAAACCATTAAACCATTACCTTGAGGTAGATCTCTATAAAAAAAAGGAATCCAGTGCTCAAATGAAAATTTTAAGCTCTAAATACGGAATTCTAGGTTTTTTTTTTACTCAAAATCTCTCTTAACTTTGAAGAAAATGACAAGTGACCTATTTACATCAAGAGAATGTATGCCACATGTAAAGTCATAAAATAAGATTAGAAATGAAACAAATTAAATCATAATTTTTCTTCATGGGTGTAGATGGTGATAGGCCAAAACGACGTAAAATTAAGCACATAGGTGTGCAGTGTAACATGTCTTGTCAGCCAAGCCAAAAATTAACAAAACATCGACACATAAAAGATTTAAATGTTAACAGCAAACTAGCTTAAAAACGTGCCATTTTATCAAGCCAAAATCAATACATACATACAGACATACATACATTTATATATATATGAAAAATGCACACATGCGAGCACATATTTCTCATGGGTGCCAAGTGAAGACAAACAAAGAACACATGGAATCAACAAGATCATGACAACACATAACACTAAAAAAAATACACATGGTGGCAAAATTGATTGCAGCAAACAATTTGGGTGCATTAAACCACATGCACGGTACAAAGCTGTCGAACCAATCGCTACTAGCGATGATTCATCGCTAATGGCGATGGCATTCAATTGCTATATATTGCAATGGTGACGATTTTGGGTCACGAAATTCACCTTTCTCTCGCCCTACCGGCGTTTGAGTGACTCCTTAGCAATGAAAAACATAACACTCGCGAATTTTGATTTCAACTCAAACAAAGACTTTTACATGCAAGTTTTGACATGACCTTTTAATATTAAAGTGATCATAACCTTCTCAACAGACCTAAAAACAATGAACCGTCAAGTTCTATGCATGGTTAACATCTAACCTTTAATTCGTTAGGTAGCTTATCCACATAATCAGTTAAGATGAGGACAACACTTTAATTACATAAATCAACACGAAATGACTATTCTATAGTAAATATACCATATTAAATAGATGATATGACACTACACAAAAATAAGGAGAAGATAGGGAAAGATGAAAATATTTTTGCATTAAAAAAAAAAAAGTCTAGTTATGATAAAAACAGTACTCTAAAAAAAAAAGATTTTTCCTTATATTTAAAAAAAAAATAAAAAATAAAGGAAATCACCAAATAAATTTTGAAATTTTCTTTTCATTTCAGCTAGTTTCTGACCTTTTCAACGATCATAAAATAATTTAATCTTATAGCAACTTATGGTGTGATAATTAAATTATTTTATAGCACCTTGTGGTGTGATAATTATACTTATTTTGTTGCTTAAATGGTTTACATCTTTGGTGCCTTTTATGACTTAATTTATTATATGTTATTTATATAGGCAATAACTCAGAGAAGAACTATATTTTATAATTCATGTGCTGCAACTTTAAAATTTACTATAAGGGCATAGCTAATGCCACCTTTAAAACTGATTTCTTTTTCGAAATTTTTATTACAATTATACCCTCAATCAATTTACTAATTAGGAGAAGATAAAAAAAAAAATATATATATATATATATATATATATAAACTAATTAATATCTAAAGATTAAAATGAGAAACAACTCCTTTTGGAAAAAAAAAAATTGAGAAACAAAAGAATTGTTGACTCATGAAAAATGTCAAAGTTAATACTAATTAACAAAAGAAATGAACCTTTTGCAAAAAAGAAATAAACGTTCTTTATATTTCTCTTGAAAATATAATGCCTATGCGGATGTTAAACTAAAGGATGAATTATGCGTTTAAAAGTAGGATAGTTGTTTAGGGAGCCACTCGAAATGGATTGGCACACCACCTAGCCTCAAGAGCTTTAGTTTCTAAGATGGTAGGCTGTTGGAATACAGACGATATGTCTGGTGTTCTCTCTACGTAGTTTCCGTTTTGTTAAATAAAAAGTGTTTCCTTTCAAAATAATAGTAATAATAATAATAATAATAATAATAAATTCCCTTTTGAAGATAATATATATTATCCTATTTTAATAACGAAATTGATTAGATCTGAAGCTGGAATATGTATATATATACTTATCAGTCTACCACCTTCATCTATTTGAAAGATGGAGATATGAGGGCAAATTGCACAAAATCTCATGAGGTTTGACGAAATTGCACAAACTGATAATGTTTGAGTAACTCACCCTCTCACTATTTGAGGTTCCAAAAACTTAATATAAACATCTCCTACCGTTAGTCAACCACTATTAAATCAAAAGTATGAATGGTTAAATGGTTAATTCTGTAAGACTCAAATCCTAATGAATCCAGAAGATTAATTGAAGTCAGAATTTTAAGTGAGCTGAAATTAATTTAAATGAGTCCAATTGAAAAAAAAAAAAGAAAAGAAAAGAAAAGGGGGTGATATGAAGCTGGCGGGCCGAACCAAACGAGCCCAATTTCAATGTGGGCTGGTATCTTTAAGTAAACCCAATTAAAATGGGCGGCCGTCAAACAAATAGCAAATGCAATTTTTTTTTTTTTTTAATTGAAAAAGGACAAGATTGTGTGGCTGTGAAAAAAAGAACGCGTTCATATTGTTTTAAAGAAAAGTATAGACAGGTGTTGATCATTGACCACGCCATTGCATGGTTAAGCTTTAGAATATATATATATATTACATAGTCACAAACGGTGACAAGCAAAACAAACGCAAAATCAAAAGAAAAAAAATAAAAAAGCAGATTTGCAGCAGAAGGAAAATAAATAAATATATAGAGGAAGGCGAAGTCAGTAGGAGAAAAAAATAATAATAATTGGAGCAGATTTTGAGCTAATATTGGTGTGCAATAAATTCAATTCCAGATTCAATTTTTTTGTTTGATTTTTATAAATTCTAAATAAGTTCTTGTGTTGCTTTTAGGTGGAGAAGAATCCAAAAATAACACGGATACTATTGATTCGAAATAGAACTTGAAATTTACTTCGTGAGCATATTGTTTTATTTAAATTGACTTAATTGTTTACAGTTATCTATATTTCAGATTTTATTATTTATGGATTATTAGCAGTGAATTATTTGTTAGTTAATTAATTTCCTAGATTGTTTATTTTAATTAAATTGATTTGTTTTAAATTATTTAAATTTAAGCTTTTATTTATTTAATTGTTATTAAAAAGAAATGATTTAATTAGTTCATTGATTTTATTGATTATGAATTATGAATTATAATTTGATTATAGAATATTTATTTATATTATGAGAAAATGATTTATCGAGAATTATAGTTGTATTCGAAATAGAATTATACAAATTAGCATATGAAAATTATTTGAGTTACGAAACAAATTAAATGAGATTTTTAGAATACCAAGAGTGTACCTTCCCCTCTAATAGTTATTAAGCAACACGTGTGTAAGTCCTAACAAGTCATCCAATTTGTGTATGACAGATGTCTGAGAGTCATTGAGTCGTTCAGCACGTGTATGATAAATCTTACCTCTCGCTCTGTATATGTGTTGAGTATCTCCACCACGTATGATAGATTTTTCTAGGTACTAAATTGGTGTAGATTGAGTTTTATTAGTATATAGAAATGATCTATACAGATATTTATAGTTTATCACAATATGAGAAAATATTTCAGTTTTATTTCTAGAAATGATGAAGTATGGATTATTCAAATCTTATTTTCGTTACCAATTTTATGATATGCTACTTATTATTGAAAATATATATATATATATATATATCAATGTTATGTTACGTTAATTATTATTGAAAAGAAATGATTTATTTAGTTTTCAAAAGTTACATCCACGTATTGGGCATTATCGCTTACCCTTTTATATTTTTTAATACCATTTCCTAAGTAACCATTGGGTTTTGAAGGAAATCTCCAAACAAAAATATATGAGCCACTCGATCAAATGATGCAAAGAAATCCTATTTTGATATTGTATATGTATTTTGTATATTTCATGGCGTCTAGGCATATGTGTGTTTACTTACACTTTAATATTGTAAAATATTTGATTATCCATAAGTTTTGTTCATGTTTTTGCTTTCAAGTTTGCAAATGATATATATGTATATGTATATACTCACTTTATATTATGTTTTCATATGAAATCAAGTTTGTTTTATATGTTTTACATGATATTACTTATATTAATTTGAAATATATGATTTGGAAGATGAACAGGAAGTCTTAAGTAGTTGAGATTTAATACATTTTAAAAGTGTTTAGTTCATGTAGTACAGGGTGAAATTATTGAATAAACAGCAATTATATTATCGAATTTTTGATTAAACCACCCTAAGTATTATTAGATTTTCAAATGATTTTCTATAAGAAAGTTTAGAATCGCATGCAGATTTTCAACATATCATAAGGTCTTCTCGGATTTAATATAGGAATCCGGGAGGGTCCTGTGAAATTCACAACTAATAATATTTTAACTAAAAATAATATTTTTAATTACTAAAATAATAATATAATATAAAAAAAAAATCTCCTTCATCTTCTACCTCTCATCATCTTCCTCATCACCAATTTCATCTTCTACATTCATCAAAATCATCATCTCCATCATTTTCATCAAACTAATATCACTCAAATTAAACATCAACATCAAACCAAACATCTCCCAAATCTAAAGTTTATGCAATTTAAAAAAAAATAAATGGAGATGGCATTGCCATCTTCAATCAGTCTCCATCGCCAAAGATCAAGTTTGGCCTATGGTGATGGAAACTAGTGTTGGTCTTCATCGTTGAAGACCAAGTCTCCAACAATAAAGACCTATTCTGGTGTCTATCATTGAAGATGCAATGGAGATGTGATCTCTAGCAATGAAACACAATCTCCGTCATCGGATACCAATGAGGAGATCTGGTCTGTAGCATGGAGACCAGGTTATGGTCTCCAATGAAGGAGACCAGACCAATTTTCTAGTTTCCTTTGCTAAAGACTAGACCATTTTTTTTGTTTTTATTTTATTTTATTTTTAATTAACTTAAAAATATTTTTGACATATTAAATTAAAAATATATAAAAACAATATTATATTAATTTTATTTTTTTATTTTTGCTTTTTAATTAAATTAAAAAATATATATTATATTAATTTTAAATTTATAAAAAATAAAATGTTAACTTTAAATTTGACTTGAAGAGTATTTTAGTTTTTTTGTATCTTGGACCATTAACTAACAGTAGAGAAGATTTGTACTAAGTTTTAGAAACCTCAGGGGAAGTTAGTACAAGTTACCCACATATCATCATTTTTATGCAATTTCGTCAAATCTTAGGGGTTTGAGCAATTTGCCCTAAAAACAATAATAAAAAAGACAAGAAATGAAAAAAAGTTGATGTCCAGTAAGTTTATGATATGGTGCTCTTTTTAATTTTATTATACAGTACTCTTTTCTTCTCTTGTTTAAAAAAATCCAAATAATCATAATTGTTTTGTATGAAAAAAACTTTATTATAACAACAAATTAAAAATAAGAGGGTTTTTTTTTTTTCTAGGACTTAATAAAAAAATGGATGAATTCTGAAGTTAACACCGAGAAAAAGAGCTGAGGTTTCTTAGCACCAGTTGATTTGTGCATTAATCATGAACAAAGAAGAAAATAGTTCATGAGCAAAGATAGTGCTAAAAAAATCGATTTTATTTTCATGTGTTAATTTCAAAACCCACATTTTTTTAAAAAATATTATTCGCTGAAATTTTCATTGAAAAACAAATTATTCAATTTATGGCTGGTGACTTGAATCTCTGCATTTCAGTAGTAGAGGTGGATCCCGTGAATGTAGCTTCTATCATTAATTCATATAATAATTCTCATGGAGAAGCAGAGCGGGCATCCTTATAGATGATATAAAGGTCTTATGTGAGGAGGTTGGTGTATGTGTGTGTCAATCTGTTTCTAGAAATGAGAATTATTTGACATATAATCTAGTTTTCTTGGTGTTGTCCTCTGTAGGGAAATTTAGTTGGCACCTCGTCAATGCCTCTTGTATATTTTCCGGTATCCTCAACTTATGAGGATGTTTGCTTAATGCATAAATTTAGGTTTCAAAAAAAAAAAAAAATAGAGGAGATCAAATTTCATGAGGACCTAAAATTTCATTAGTTAGATTTATTTTTTAAATTTGAAGGATTATATTTCAAGCGGTGGGTTCGGCTCACTTATCCCACAAAAATAAAAATAAAAATAAAAATCTGTAATACATTTGGAAACAACAAAAAAAAAAAGAAAAGTGAAATCACAAACAGTTTTACATTTATGATTTAACACGTTAAAAGTTTGTTAAACAGAAACATGTTATATACTTGTTTCCTATTTACTTCTCTGTTTTCATTTTATTCTTAGGCCCGGTAGGCTTGCGTATAAATAGATAACAAGGATGATTAAGAGATAAGAAATCTCCATTAACCACTTCCATTCTTACACATGGAAAAATGATTAAAAGATCTTTTTTTTTTTATATTTTGTAATAATGATTAAAAGAAGGGTTATTATCAATTTATTCTTTGAAATAAAAGATACTATCAAATCATCACTGACTTTTAAAATATTAATTAAAATGATCGATTATCAATTAAAATAGTAAAATGATCAATAAGGTGACAGTTTTGTGGATTCTGATGACAGGATGGAACACAGTGGGAAAGCAATGAAAACAAATTAAAAGAAGAAACATATTTTAAATAAAAGGGATATTATCAATTTAACCCCTCAAAATGAAAATAATGTCAAACCACCACTGGTTTCGAAAATATTAGCCAAAAAAATCCAACCGTCAATGTAAATAGTAAAACGGTTAAAAAAATGACGGATCTGTTAATATCGAGGGTATAAAGGTAATTAAACCTGTCTATAGAGAATGGAATATATCTGAAATATAATATGTAATATTTTAATTAAAAAAAGGAAAAAAAAAAAACAGAAACTACTCTCACCACTCACACCTCTCTCTCTCTCTCTCTCCTCTCTCTCTCTCAAACTCAGTCTCTTTCAACAGAAACCACTCTCACCACTCACACCTCTCTCTCTCTCTCTCTCTCTCCAACTCAGTCTCTTTCTCTCCAGTCACTCACCGCCTCTCTCTCCGGTCACTCACCGTCACTCTTCGCCTCCGATCGATCTCCTCTTCTTTCGCTTCCATCATCGACTGGTCACCGTCACCGGTGGCGTAAGAAGAGAGAGAACTGCTCTCTCTCTCTCTCTCCAACTCAGTCTCTTTCTCTCCGGTCACTCACCGCCTCTCTCTCCGGTCACTCACCGTCACTCTTCACCTCCGATCGATCTCCTCTTCTTTCGCTTCCATCATCGACTGGTCACCGTCACCTGTGGCGTAAGAAGAGAGAGAACTGTTGAGATGTCGCGTCGTGGCGTTGAGGCGTCGAGCGGAGCGATGGTACGGAGATAGATCAGATCGTGCGGAAGTTGTTCTCGACGCCGTTCGTGGAGAAGATGGAGAGGACAAGGAAGAACGGCAGAGGTGGATCTGCGGGCAGGACAGTGAAGAACGGTGAGCCGTGTGCCATTGCGTCGAGTGGTGCGGCGGTGCGGAGGTGGAGATTTCCGACGCGGTCTGTGGAGAAGACGGAGAAGACAGTGTGGAACGGATCTGCGACCACTGTTCCTGACGTTTTTTTGTGCATCTGAAATCTTGGGTTTTTGTGTTGTTGTTGATGTGTTATTTGATTGATTTCTTTGTGTGTTGTTGATGATGTAATGATGTGTTTGATGTTGAAGTTGAACTGGAATGTTGAAGTTGAACTGGAGATTGAACTGGAAATTGTTAAATTTAATTTTTTATTTAAATTTAATTTATTTAGTTTTTATTTTGTTAAATTTATTTAATTTTTTAGTTTTTTAAAATTAATTTATTGTTTATTTAATGTTTTTTAATTTTGGTTATCAAAGGATAGTGGTAATTGATTAATTGTTTGTTTTTTATTTTTTAATATTTTAATATTATAAGGGTATTTGGGTCTTTTACTATTTTTATTACAAAACCGCTAAAAAGTTGGATGAAAACCGCTCTGGGGAGACGGTAGGGGGTTTTTTAGCTAATATTTTCAAAAAGTGGTGTAAATTGATATTATTTTCGTTTTCAGGGGTTTTTTTTGGATTTTTCCCTAAATAAAATAAAAATAAAAGAAGAAAACAACAAATACCCTCTCAGTCTCTGTCTCTCTCCTGGTCACTCACCCTCTTTCTTTCTCTGTGTCACTCACCATCTCTTTTTCCCTCTCTCTGTCACTCCATCTCAGTTGGTTCTCTTTTTCTTCGTACGTCGTCGGTGACCAATCAGTGATAAACCAATGCGGGCCGGTACGACATGGAAGCAGAAGAATATGAGATTAGTCGGAGGAGGAAGCTAGTGAGGAAACAGTGTGGACCAGTTGGCGATGGAAGCAAATGAAGCTCCTGCCTCACCTTCAGGTTGGACACTTTGGTGCTCGGCTCGAGCAATGTTGTAAGCCGAAAAGACAAGGAAGTCGGCGACTTGAAATCTTGGATGCACAAGAATGGCCTCCCTCATTGTAAAGTTGTTTGTTTGTTCCATTCTCTGTTCCCGCTTTCTTTCCTTACTCTTCTTCTTCCCTTGTTAAGAAACCTCCATCTAAGAACTGTCACAGCGAGGTCGACGGTCGTGGTTGGAGAATCCGGATACCCATCGTATGCGTTGCACGTGTTTTCAATGTTTTGGATTTAATTGAAGATCTGTTGTTAAAGATCTGAGCAATTTTTTTTTCAATGTTTTGTTTTATTTTTTTTTCTTTTTTATTTGTTGAAGAAAGATTTACTCTGATTTTTGGGTTTCTGGGTGGTTGATTTCTAGGTTGTTAGGTTTCTGGGTTTGGTTGATTTCTGAAAGATTTATAGGTGTGTTTGATTCTGGCGATAGAAAGGGTTTGTGTTTGATTCTGTGTGTGAAAAATTTCTAGGTTGTTGAACGTAGTGGAGATAGTGGAGAAGAAGATTTCTGGACAATGGATGAATTTTTTTATTTAATTTTTATTTGAATTTAATTTATTTAATTATTTAATTTCTTTTTAAAATTAATTTTCACCATCCATTTTAAGATGTATAGTGGAGATCTGATCATTTTTTTTTGTTTTCATTTTGTCCTTTAATCAATAGAGTTGACTGGATTTGTTTTTTTATTTTTTAATTTTATTTTGCCAAATTTATTTAATTTTTATTCTTTTCAAATTAATTTTCTCCATCCATCTTAAGATGGATGATGGAGATCTGATGAAAAAATTTTAAATTTAATTTATTTAATTTTTTATTTTTTTTAAATTAATCTCCATCATTCATCAGAAGATGGACGATGTAGATCTGATAAAAAAATTTTATTTAATTTATTTAATCTTTATTTAATTTTTTTATTTGGGTTCTCAAATGATAGTTTGGTAATTGACTAACTTTTTGTTGTCAATTTTTAATTTTTTTAAATAAAGTAAGGGTAGTTTTATTTAATTATCTAATTTTTTAAAATTCACTAGGGTATTTTGGTCTTTTATGTTTTTATCACAAAACCACTAAAAATATGGATGAAAACCTTTTTTGGTTAATGGGATGGGGGTTTTTGGCTAATATTTTTAAAAGTTAGGATAAACTGGAGTTATTTTCCATTTTTTGGGGGTTTTTAGATTTTTCCCTTACAAGAATTTAAAAAGATGAAAGATGACTATGAGATAAAAATGAGAGAATTACTGTAAACATTTGAACATATGCATTATTACAAAGGGAAGCCGCTTTTGCTTTTAGTAACAACCTCCTCCCTTGGACTAAAGTTTGACCGTTTGAGATAATTGAAAGCTGACAAAATAGAGCAAAAAGATTATATTACCCTTGACTAACTAATATTTGACCGTAGTAGCATAGTTACCCATCATTTATTTATTTTTAAATTAATCTCCATCATTCATCATAAGATGGATGATGTAAATCTGATAAAAAAATTTTATTTAATTTATTTAATCTTTATTTAAATTTTTTATTTGGGTTCTCAAATGATAGTTTGGTAATTGACTAATTTTTTGTTGTCAATTTTTAATTTTTTTAAATAAAGTAAGGGTAGTTTTATTTAATTATTTAATTTTTTTAAATTCACTAGGGTATTTTGGTCTTTTATGTTTTTATCACAAAACCACTAAAAATATGGATAAAAACCTTTTTTGGTTAATGGGATGGGGGTTTTTAGCTCATATTTTTAAAAGTTAAGATAAATTGGAGTTATTTTCCATTTTTTGGGGGTTTTTAGATTTTTCCCTTACAAGAATTTAAAAAGATGAAAGACGACTATGAGATAAAAATGAGAGAATTACTGTAAACATTTGAACATATGCATTATTACAAAGGGAAGCCGCTTTTGCTTTTAGTAACAACTTCCTCCCTTGGACTAAAGTTTGACCGTTTGAGATAATTGAAAGCTGACAAAATAGAGCAAAAAGATTATATTACTCTTGACTAACTAATATTTGACCGTAGTAGCATAGTTACCCCTATTTTTGTAGGAGAAAAAATATTAAAAAATTTAAAAAATCTCAACCGTTCATCTCGAAAATGAACAGTTGAGATCTATTTGATTTTAAATATAAAAAATATTTCTTTTTCAAATTGATTTAAACCATCCATTTGAATATGATCATTTGAAAAAAATAAAAAATTAAACTGTCCTATATGCTTTTCTATCTCTGGTGCAACAGTTGTAAAACCCAAAACTTCCATCCTCATCTTCAACCTCTCTTCTTCATCAATCTTTATCTCCAATCAACCTGAAACCCACAAAATCAAACAAAAACTAAAACCCAAAAACAAATCAACAAAAACCAAAAATAGTTCAGTAAAAAACGAAACTCGAAAACAAATTACTGCATTTCGTTATCACTTCCATCTTCATCTTCAACCTCTCTTTTTCATCAATCTTCATCTCCAATCAACCACAAAATCAAACAAAAACCAAAACCCAAAAACAATCAACAAAAACCAAAACTTAAAAACAAATTATTGCATTTTGTCCTCATTATCACTGAAGGGGTTAAACCCTTGCTAGAACCTAGGTTGTTCAAACCTAGTGGCAAAGCCTAAAAATAAGCTTTCGTCGGAGACAACCATCATTGTGAAGTCATAAGTTATTTTTCAGAATAACGTTGTGTAGAGGCTGGTGGTTGTGGAGAAAATGAAGAAGAAAACGCTCTAAGAGAAGTGGAAGTCGAGGACTAAACTAATCAAACAATAAAGACTGTAGAGGACTAAATAGAACAGACCAAACATGAAGAACATCTTCATGTTCTGGGTTCGTTTGAGGGATGAAGAAGAAGAGAAGAGGAGAGAGACTAAGAGAGAAGTGTGCGTTGTAAAACTTTTTGTTTTAAGGTTTTTTTTCTTTGACTAATTTTTTTATTTGAGTTTTTTTATCTATTATATATAAGAGAAAATGATCTTCTTACCATTTTTCCAGTTATCTCAAACAGCCAACCATGGTCAAACCGTTAGTGTAAGGGAGGATACTGTCACAAAAAGCAAAAGTTGTTTCTCTTTATAATAAGATATATTTTCAGAGGCTTTTCAGTAATTCTTTATATATATATATGTATTTATATATATATATATAAGTAATTTTACCATCAGTACCTCCTAATTTTAAAAAGTTAGGACGAACTAATCAAATTCATCAATTACATTCTCTTTTCAAAACAAATTCTCTTTCCTATTTAATTCAAATACAATTAATGAATTTTATTGATTCATCCTAACATTTAAAAATTAAGAAGTACTAATAGTATAATTATATATATATAATATCAATTTAAGTTTACTTAAAACTATGTACTACGTTGCTTTTACACTTATATTGCAACAAATACGTATATTATAATATTATTATTTAATATATTTTTTAATATATGGTTTTCAATTCTTACTACTAGATATAATTTCAAAGGTTAAAAATACAAAAATAAATTACTTATTTTCAAAATAAAAATTAATAAATAAAATAAAAACATAAACATTACCAAGTACACACTAAATATTTTGGAAACTAACTCAACTAAGTTTCTTGTAATGTTCCAAAAATTAGACACTTAGGCTAAGTTATTATCCATTAATCGATGACCGACATCGAACCAGTCTGATTAGCCTCAGATGGGGGGCTAAAATCAAGGGTTCTTCTAATTTAGGTTTTACTTTGCATAGGGAGAGAGAGATAGAGACAAAGATAGTTTGGATGTATTACCAACTTACATGTCGCCGGTTGCAGTTGTCCACAATGGTCATCAGCTTCAATCGACTTCGATTTCGATGAGCCATTCCACACTGACAATTAGACCTCGAAGATTAGAGGGATGACATGAGCATTGGCATATTAAGCGAATATGACATAGGAGGCGACAATGTAGGAGGCATTAGCGGCAAGGTTGAGGTGGTTGGAGGTACCGTCGCTACGGTGAGAGAGGATGCTTATGATGGTGCAATAGGAGGTTTGGTCGAAGGGAAGGAGAGTTGTTGAGTAAGGAGGTCTTATGACGGCACAACAAAGAAGAAAACTGTAAAAAGAGATGAGGAGAATGAACGACGTGAGGGTGAGGAAATTTGACTAGGGCTTATATGATTATGTATTTATATACTGGGACAAATTACACAAACATCCCTAAGGTTTTATAAAATTATACCAATATATTAGTTTAAAGAAATATCAATTTACACTCTTATATTTCAAAAATAATAATTTCCTGTTAAACAGTACTAGCCGATTATTCATCAAATAACCGATTACTCGTTACTTGTTGGGTTGTCGATCAATTAGCGGTAGCAATTTTTGAAACCTTGGTTTCAAAGATGATTTATTCGGTTTTTATCGAGTTATATATATTATAGCTAGAACCAGTGCAAGGTTCAACCGAAATCAATAATGATAAGCATTAAGATATGGTTTGGGGATCAACTCTCGGGATTGAGAGAAAGTAATCGACACTTGAATGACGGGACAACCCATGTGCATGGGGGAAACCCACATATCATGGGGGTTGTCAAACTTACAACCTCTTAAGAGAGAGGAAGAGAGGGTTAACACCTATTATTGGATATGGTTTTGAAAATCGCTACTCGTTAATCGATTAACAAGACAATGGTTAGTGATTTATCAGTTACTTGACGATTAATCGACGAGTATTGCTGACCAATGGTCAAACTAGGTTAAACTTATGAAGAAAAAAAAAAACATAAAAGGGACATTAATGTCATTATAGCCAAAATTTAAAAAAAAAATGTGTAATTTTATTGAACTTTAAGGGTTTGTGTAATTTTTCCTACTATATATACATAAACAAATCAACCCTTCTCACTTCCCAACTAACACCCTCATCCACTCTCTCTCTTTCTCCTCTTTCCCTCCTCTCTCACCGGCCTCCTTTGCTACAAGCTCCTCCTTCATTACTTTTTCATCTTCGAGCTCTGCCAGATCCCCCTTTAGGCCTTATCGTCTCCATCCTTTTCCAAACCATTAGTCTGACCGCCTCCAACTTCATCTTCGTTAATGTTAGCCACAACCCAACCACGAACACCATTACCATCCGCTCTCCTACCCCTTACTCGCAAACCAATGCCACCTCTTATCGCTCATCAAAACCCTGACAAAGATCCATCTAGGTTTCATGAACTTTGTTGATTTTTCTTTTTCTTTTTTTTTTTTCAATCTCTTTGGTTTTTGATGATTGATGATGTTGGTTTTAATGACTGATGATGATGTTAGTATGTTGATTTTTCTTTCTTTTTTTTTGTCCAATCTTTGTGGGTTTGATAAATTTTTATGTGAGGTTTGATATTGATGATGTTTTTTGTGGTGAAATTGGATTTGATTGATGATGTTGGGATTTCAATTGGGAGATTTGTCATTTTTTTTATCGTTTGGTTGATGGAGATTGAATTTTTCAAGTTTGGGTTGTAATCGATTTGGGCCGATTCGGCCGAGTATGCGGCTATCCAATTTCAATATCCGATTTGAGGGTTATTAGACCGGTATGATATCGATCACTGATTAATCGGTAAAATATCAATCAAATCGGTGAGTTTTAGAAAACTGCTATTGGGTTGTTGCTGCATTGATTTATTAAGAATAATATTGAACTCACGGAATTGTATTTTATTCAAACCGACAAGGGGACAGCGGGACTTTGCAAGTTGCCGGCCGAATGAGTAATGAGCTTATAAATTGCCCTTAGCTTATTGTATTTTATGAACAATACAGTTGAAAGCTAATGTACTAAGCACTCATCATCATTCTGTCAAATCGTTTTTTTTTTTCTTTGAAACACAGTCTGATTAGCCTCAGATGGGGGGCTAAAATCAAGGGTTCTTCTAATTTAGGTTTTACTTTGCATAGGGAGAGAGAGATAGAGACAAAGATAGTTTGGATGTATTACCAACTTACATGTCGCCGGTTGCAGTTGTCCACAATGGTCATCAGCTTCAATCGACTTCGATTTCGATGAGCCATTCCACACTGACAATTAGACCTCGAAGATTAGAGGGATGACATGAGCATTGGCATATTAAGCGAATATGACATAGGAGGCGACAATGTAGGAGGCATTAGCGGCAAGGTTGAGGTGGTTGGAGGTACCGTCGCTACGGTGAGAGAGGATGCTTATGATGGTGCAATAGGAGGTTTGGTCGAAGGGAAGGAGAGTTGTTGAGTAAGGAGGTCTTATGACGGCACAACAAAGAAGAAAACTGTAAAAAGAGATGAGGAGAATGAACGACGTGAGGGTGAGGAAATTTGACTAGGGCTTATATGATTATGTATTTATATACTGGGACAAATTACACAAACATCCCTAAGGTTTTATAAAATTATACCAATATATTAGTTTAAAGAAATATCAATTTACACTCTTATATTTCAAAAATAATAATTTCCTGTTAAACAGTACTAGCCGATTATTCATCAAATAACCGATTACTCGTTACTTGTTGGGTTGTCGATCAATTAGCGGTAGCAATTTTTGAAACCTTGGTTTCAAAGATGATTTATTCGGTTTTTATCGAGTTATATATATTAGAGCTAGAACCAGTGCAAGGTTCAACCGAAATCAATAATGATAAGCATTAAGATATGGTTTGGGGATCAACTCTCGGGATTGAGAGAAAGTAATCGACACTTGAATGACGGGACAACCCATGTGCATGGGGGAAACCCACATATCATGGGGGTTGTCAAACTTACAACCTCTTAAGGGAGAGGAAGAGAGGGTTAACACCTATTATTGGATATAGTTTTGAAAATCGCTACTCGTTAATCGATTAACAAGACAATGGTTAGTGATTTATCAGTTACTTGACGATTAATCGATGAGTATTGCTGACCAATGGTCAAACTAGGTTAAACTTATGAAGAAAAAAAAAAAACATAAAAGGGACATTAATGTCATTATAGCCAAAATTTAAAAAAAAAAATGTGTAATTTTATTGAACTTTAGGGGTTTGTGTAATTTTTCCTACTATATATACATAAACAAATCAACCCTTCTCACTTCCCAACTAACACCCTCATCCACTCTCTCTCTTTCTCCTTTTTCCCTCCTCTCTCACCGGCCTCCTTTGCTACAAGCTCCTCCTTCATTACTTTTTCATCTTCGAGCTCTGCCAGATCCCCCTTTAGGCCTTATCGTCTCCATCCTTTTCCAAACCATTAGTCTGACCGCCTCCAACTTCATCTTCGTTAATGTTAGCCACAACCCAACCACGAACACCATTACCATCCGCTCTCCTACCCCTTACTCGCAAACCAATGCCACCTCTTATCGCTCATCAAAACCCTGACAAAGATCCATCTAGGTTTCATGAACTTTGTTGATTTTTCTTTTTCTTTTTTTTTTTTCAATCTCTTTGGTTTTTGATGATTGATGATGTTGGTTTTAATGACTGATGATGATGTTAGTATGTTGATTTTTCTTTCTTTTTTTTTGTCCAATCTTTGTGGGTTTGATAAATTTTATGTGAGGTTTGATATTGATGATGTTTTTTGTGGTGAAATTGGATTTGATTGATGATGTTGGGATTTCAATTGGGAGATTTGTCATTTTTTTTATCGTTTGGTTGATGGAGATTGAATTTTTCAAGTTTGGGTTGTAATCGATTTGGGCCGATTCGGCCGAGTATGCGGCTATCCAATTTCAATATCCGATTTGAGGGTTATTAGACCGGTATGATATCGATCACTGATTAATCGGTAAAATATCAATCAAATCGGTGAGTTTTAGAAAACTGCTATTGGGTTGTTGCTGCATTGATTTATTAAGAATAATATTGAACTCACGGAATTGTATTTTATTCAAACCGACAAGGGGACAGCGGGACTTTGCAAGTTGCCGGCCGAATGAGTAATGAGCTTATAAATTGCCCTTAGCTTATTGTATTTTATGAACAATACAGTTGAAAGCTAATGTACTAAGCACTCATCATCATTCTGTCAAATCGTTTTTTTTTTCTTTGAAACACTGTCAAATCGGTTTTGAATAAAGAAATTTCTATTCAAACTTTCCTGCTTTAACTCTCCTCATTTCTGTTCATCATTTCGCTTCCAAAAACTAACAATTTAGGGTGAGCAAGATCTCTTATGAAACGATGACTTCTTCTAATAGACAACTTCACATAGCCGTTTTTCCGTGGCTGGCCTTCGGTCATTTAATCCCAAACCTAGATCTGGCCAAGATCATTGCCCAAAAGGGTCACAAAGTATCCTTCATATCCACCCCTAGGAACATTGATCGCCTCCCAAAACTTCCTCGTAGTTTAGCTAATTCGATCACTTTTGTGAAGCTCAAATTGCCCCACGTTGATAACCTACCAGAAAACGCGGAAGCCACAGCTGATGTTCCATATGAAAAGGTCGGATACCTCAAAAAGGCCTCTGATGGTCTCCAACAACCTTTGGCTCAGTTTTTACAAGCTTCCTCTCCCGACTGGATTGTCTACGACTTTGCTTCTCACTGGCTTCCATCAATAGCAGCTAAGCTCCGGATTTCTCGGGTTTTTCACTTCATATTTAACGCCAGGACAGCATGTTGGATGGGTTCATCATCATTAGCCATGATCGATGGAGATGATCCACGTACCAAGCCGGAGCACTTCACAGTCCCTCCCGAGTGGGTACCCTTTCCTTCTAACTTGGTTTTTCGAATCCATGAGGCCAAAAAACTTTTATCACTTTCGGAAGAAAACGCTTCCGGAGTCACAGATCTATTTAGGATTGGTTGGACTATGTCAGGTTGTGATATGTTCGTTCCACGAAGCTGCTATGAGCTTGAATCGGATTGGATAAAGCTCTTAGGAGAACTTTTCCAGAAACCCGTCATCCCTATAGGGTTACTGCCACCATGTCTTCAAATTAGCGAAGCCGAAGACAGCAGCGACAACAACATTTGGCTTACTATTAGTGATTGGCTTGGTAAACAAGACAAAGGGTCGGTAATTTACGTGGCACTTGGAACTGAGGTGACTTTGAGTCAAGAACAAATAACCGAACTGGGTCTGGGGTTGGAGCTATCTGGGTTGCCATTTTTTTGGGCATTAAGGAAAGCGGATGACTCATATGAGTTACCAGAAGGGTTTGAGGAACGAATCAAGAGACGTGGAATAGTTTGGACAGGTTGGTCACCTCAACTTAAAATATTAGGTCATGAATCATGTGGGGGATTCTTGACTCATTGCGGGTGGAGTTCCGTCATAGAAGGATTGCAGTTCGGGCGTGCACTTGTGATGTTGCCTTTCCAATCCGATCAAGGTCTCAATGCAAGGTTTTTTGAAGAAAAGATGGTAGGGAAAGAAATACCTAGACATGAAGAAACCGGGTCGTTTACGAGGAATGAGGTGGCCAAGACACTGAGGCTTGTAATCTTAGAAGATGAAGGACGAATTTGCAGAGACAAGGCAAGAGAGATTAGCCAAGTGTTCGGAGATAAGGACCTCCATGAACAATACGTTGACAGCTTTATCCGAGAGCTACAGGAATTTTGTAAGGCTTGAATCGGTAAGCTGATGATAGTACTCGCGCCTGGCATGGCGGTAAAAGAATAAGGCTCCTCCTATGGTTTGTCTTTTTTAGTAATTCAGTTTCAATTCAATAATTATTGTTGACTCTTGTAGTTTGTATTTTCGTGTTGTTAAGGTGAGACGAGAGGAAACGGCATTACTCTTCTCCTCTCTTTTCTTTTCTTACTCAATTATAAGATTGAACTTTAGGAAAATATAAACCTTAATATTACACTCAGATAAAAAAAATAAGTGACAAGTATCATCATCTAACTTTTTTTTAAAAAAAATTTTTATACTCAAATCATATCTATACAAAAAAAAAAATAATTAATGATAATATTATTATATTTTTTTCTCTCAAATATCATTTAAATTCAAATTTTTTATGTAAAAATTTAAGGTAAAAGAAAAAATTAAGAGATATTCTCAACTCAAATAAGATTATTTTCTTTCTTTTACTCTATTTTTTTCCCTACCAAGTGACAGATGGAAAGCTCCTTTTCTTTTTAGGATTCACACTGCCTTTGTTTGGTATCTATTTTTCTTAGTTCGAAACCTAGTTTCATGATTGATATCGGACTTTCAGAATACTTTTGAAGAAACAAATGATGTTGGATTTTGACCGGTAATACATTCTTAAAATCGTCTTGACTAGGAGAACACAATTTTATCATAATTCCACATTCAATCATTCTAACCTCTTTTTTCTCAAATTTCGGTTTTAGCTTTTTTTTAATGGCCTTTGTCAGTTTGTGTAAGTTGAAGTCGCTCCTCAATCTCGTCAAATTTTTTTATGGATTTTTGCATATTCGTTCCGAATCCAGATTTGGACTGCTTTTCATATTTATCCAATCTTTTCAGTCGGGTCGAGATTGTCTAATCCAATTGCGACCCACCACTGGTTACAGGCCTTTAGACATCAGCCACCTGTATTCAGTCCGTTATTACCGTATTAATACAAAATCCTCTGACCAAACTACGTCGTTATCAATAGAGGGCTTCTGTTACAGGGGAAATTACACTGCACCCTTCAGGTTTGAAAAAATTAATTACATCTTAGCATCTGAGCATGTTAGAGATCGCCAACGGAGCACGAACACTCGTAGACAACTAAAACACGATATCATGCTCATAAAAAATCTAGCACTTGTCAAAGTGTATAAGCTTTATTCATGAACAACCAAGGACTTGAAAATTTATCAAATAACTCCATATGCATTTAACGGATCATGAAAACACTTACATACATGTTAAATTATATATCCCTATTTCTATCACAAAAATACTTGATTTAACTCGAAGCAAGTAATCAACTATATAGAAGCTTGTAAAAACTTAAAACTACATGAATTGTTACCAATTTGGATCATAATCTTCTTCCTTCTCCTCTCTCCCCCCTCCCCCCCGCCCCGCCCTTTTTTTTTTGGCTTGTCTTCAATTTGATATGTCATAGTGTTAGTTTCATATCAAAATGCTTTTTTTTTTGGCTTTTCTTTTTTTTTTTTTTTTAATTAGCTTATTTCATATCAAAATGCTTTTTATATGTACCGCTAAATTCATACATTTAGATTTTAAAATTGAATATATTTTATGAAGCTTGAGGTTCAAGGAGTCAAGAAATAGAAATTTGACAAGGTTGGGAAACCTCGACGAGCACTTGAGAAATAAATTCTGTATTTGAAGTGTTCAACCAGTCTGTAAAGTTTCTAACTTATTAGTTAATTTGATCTCTTTTACTTGATTTTTAACAATAACTAGTGATAGAACACACATTGTCACTAATTACATCCTAAAATTATTATTTTTCCCTCTAACCATTAAAATTTAACAATTTAACCTTATTTTATCCACTAATAGAAATCCAACGTGTTATCCAAGATTTAAACTAAAAATTTAACTAATTTAAAACCAATAATAAATTTACAAATCACTAATTTTTATAAATTAAAATATATAAAATTTTATTTAAAAAAAATAAAAAATAAAAAAATAAAACTCAATCTGGTTGAGATCTAATCAAATTGGATTTCCACCGATGGAGATTCATGAATCCTTATGCTCAAATGATAGAGGCCTGGTGGTGGACCTCTATTGCTCAACAAACCTCTATTGCAGCAAAGGAGGTCTGCTAGTGGACCTCTATTGCTCAAACCAACCTCTATTGCAGCAAAGGAGGTCTGCTAGCGGACCTCCTTTGTGATGAGGCTTGGAAAACCAGGCGGTAGAGATCTAATACAGATCTCCACTTACCTATATATATATATATATATATATCTATTTTTTTAATTATGATTTAATTACTTTTGTTTTATAAAATAGAAGAGATGGTACAAATTCATCTCTTTTTTTGTTTTTAATTTATTTTTGAATTCTTTTTTCTTTTTCTTTTTCTTGTTTTATTGACACATGGCGTGTTAATTATTTAATGACAAAAATACCATGAAAACATCAAGTTCAACCAATGTTTGACTAATAGTAGAAACAACTTTGATAAGTTTAAAAAATTTTAGAGGTAGATCAAAAACAAATTCACATTTAAAAAAAAAAAAAAATTATAGATTGTTTTATTGACTAAATTATATTTTGCCCTAAAACAAAAATACCAACCAACCGATAACAAAAATGAAATTGATGAGTTTCCTAAACTTGAGAGATAAATTAAAATCAATTTCGCATATATATATATATATAGTGTTATAAAAATGAAAAAGTATTTTTGTGAGTAGAAGGTCTTACCTTAGAGGTATATCATGTAATTCCTCTATATTGATCTTCATAGAGACGGAAGAGATGGGTGGAGATCTCATCTAATTTTTTTTTTCATTTTAATAATTAAAAAATATATTTTTTGAAATTAATCTTCATCGTCCATCATAGATTTTTTTTATTTGTTTTTTTAATTTCTAATTATTTTTCATTTTTTATCTTTATTTTTTTATTTTTTCAACATTAATTTTTTTGTCCTTATTGATGGACAAATTGATCAATCTCATTTACTTTGAAAATGTGAGGGCATTTTCGTCATTGTATAAAAATTCTAGGTCAAACGTCACTTCTAGTAGAGTTTGACTATTAACTTGGGGCTTTATGTTACAAAAATGAAAAATTATTTCTTTCTGCAGAAGACCTTACCTTAGGGCAGTACCGTGTAATTCCTTTAAATTATAAAGTATTATATGCCCAAAAATGACACTAAAAATGCGCGCCAGGTAGGGGTCGAACCTACGACCTTCTGCTTAGGAAACAGACGCTCTATCCACTGAGCTACAAGCGCTAGCTGATCATCATAGGACATTTATTTATATATTTAATGAACATGATAACAGTTGTGTTTCCAAACTATCAAATCAAGGAATTGGCCGTCTTACATGATGACATGAAGGAATATTCAATATGGTTATAGTGTGCTAAATAGCATGCCCTACAAAATTGGCTACCCTAGAGCCATATTTTTAAGGCCTCATTTGGTATACGGGATAGGATTGGATAATTTATGTGAGATTGGATTGGATAGCATGGAATGAGATTGGATTGGATAGCATGGAATGAGATTGGATTAGATGTTATCCCATGTTTGGTGAAAATAAGACAGGATTAAAAATAGTGGGTATAAACTTATATTTTAAATAAATTTCTCAATGTCTTTTTAGAAATTTTGCAAAACATGTATTAATTTAAGTCATTTTTCACCATTTCCAGACGCTTCTCAGGGTTACAAAATCGCAGAACCGTCGACCATCATCTCTCTCCTCCTTCTGTCCTCCGCATCGAGCTCCCCCTTCTCATTGCCACGTCGTCGATTAGCCCACCGTCGGTCCGGCTCTTCTCATTTTCTTTTCCTTTCCTTCTTCTTTCCCACTAAGGTTCACTTCGTCTTCCTCGCCAGTTGTCACTCGGTCTTCCTTGTCGTTCATCGCTGGGTTTTCTTTGTTGTTCGTCGTTGGGTTTTCCTTACCGATCGTCGCTCAGTCTTCCTCACCAGTCGTAGTGTACCGTTAGGTTTTCCTTGTCGTTCGTCACTGGGTTTTCCTTGTCGATAGCAGTTCGCCGCTCGTGGTCTTCCTCGCCGTTCGTCGTTCGCCAGTCACATATGAGTGTAGTGGGATTATTTTAACCCATGTTTTCAGTGGGATTGATTTATCCCAAAATAATGGGTTAAAAATGAGATGAAATAACTTAATGAAAAGGCTTTGGAGTGCACCAAACGTGAGTTTGGATAAAAATCAATTCAAACTCAATCCAATCTCAGCAAACAAACGAGGCCTAAAGGAAATGTGAAGCGGGATTAGTCTTATACAGTCACATCAAGGAATGTTCAATATAGTTTGCTAAAGACTAAAAAGCCGCCATAAAATACTCTCCCAATCTTTGAAAGAAATCGCTAAGACCTTGATATATATATATATATATATATATTAGGAGTTAAGATGATAAATCAGATATTGAATTAGTCTTTTATGGTCACATCAAGGAATATTCAATATAGTGTGCTAAATAGCTTGCACTACAAAATTAGCTACCCCAGAGCCATATCTTTGAAGGAATTGTGAAGTGGGGATTATTCTCATACGGTCACCTCAAGGAATGTTCAATATAGTTTGCTAAAGACTAAAGAGCGGCCACAAAATACTCTCCCAATAGCTATATCTTTGAAAGAAATTGTTAAGACCTTGGTATATATTAAGAGTTAAGAAGATAAATTAGATATTATTATATTTTAACTCAAACTACGAGTATTACATATTAATATATTGAAATAATGACTAAAGTAAGTCTTTTACTAAATACTTTAATTATCTGCATTTCAATTGTGAAATTATCACCCATTAAACCTTACAAGTCTTTAAAATTTATATTATATTGGTGCTTCAGTTGAATGTCAATTATAAGGATAACAAGCGTGTCAACGTATATCTACTTTTTACCCACACTTCAAAAATTTCAAATCGGGAGTTATACTACTTTAGAAAGGTTATTAGCTCAACAGTGACAGTTAAATTGTATGAAATTATTTACAGTTACAATTAAATTTGAATTGAATGAAATTTCAATTAAATATAGAGATGTAGTTCAGAAAATTTCGTTAACATTTTTGGAACAGTGAAATAACCAAACTTTTGCCACCACTTAATGTGGACCATCGACGAAAAAATGTTTATTCAACTTTAAGGTGTCTCATGTTTGAATCATATATAGAAAAAAATAAATAAATAAAATCCTTCAATTTAATAATTATAAACCCAAAAGGGATAATAAATGGAAAATTAATTTACCATAATTTAAATATCATAATGATGAAGTTCAAAATTAACCAATGTCTTTCTTATTTTTTAAATTTTTTTAAATACCAATATCTTTTTTTATTATTATGTTCAAATATATTATTATTGATAGTGCTTTGCTCAGAAAATGGTCATTCTTCTTACCAATATAGACACAAGAGAAAGTAATGTACGTGGGGCACGGTTTTAAAAGGCCCTCGATATTCCTCTCACTCGGGACCATAAAGCATGGTCCTTGTTGCCACCATGATAGGATCGCTACGCTAGCCAGTACAAATAAAGGTCAAGACTTATCCACAGGGACCGCAGCACTTGCTCCACAGCTCCAACTAAATCATCAACTCAACGTTTCAATTAAGTGCATTTTCTAATGCAAGATATCTAGTGTATGAAATTAATAATTTGGTGCTAATGATATGAGATCAACAGAAGATCTTAAGGGTTGAACAACTTAACCGTTATGCCATTTCAGCATAACTTAACTAACCCACATCCCATCATCCCCAGATATCTTCTTCTTTAATTCACTGTCTGGGTTGTTGTCCCACTTTTTGAATTTGGATTACCAAATCCAGTCACGACTCACAAAGAGTTGAAGCAACACTTACATAATCTTGCTTGTCTCAATTCCACTTATCTTAGGCATTTTTAACATACTTAAATAGAGCCCTTGCTTGAATGATGTTGTTTAAACTCAGGGTGGGCATCTACAGCCGAATCTGACCATTAGTCAGATTGGGTCGGGTTAAATCATAAAAATAAAAAAAGAGATTGGTTGAACATTATATTAGGTTGGGTTGGGTTAAAAAATTTTCAAATCAACCCACAAACATTCACCCCTAGTTTTAAATTCAAGATTTTCTCCTCACTCTAGAAGAACACTTACTAAGGTTGAAGATCAATGACAGCTATATATATATATATATTGGTGTCTTGTGTGATTCATTGATTGACTGACGACCTTCTAATTTGTTTGTAATATTTAATGGGTTAAACTTTTATTTATAATCACTTTATAAATTATTTTTATTTGTACTCGTTTTATATATTGAATTTTTATTTGTAATCGTTATTTGTAACATTTTAATTTATATGTAATGATGTAAAATTAGAAATGTCCTCTCATGTATAACAAAGATAAATAGCAAATGCCGCATATATCTTGAACATTCTTCCTTTTAGAACATACGAGTAAACCAAAAAAATCCAAATATAAAAATGGAGAGGGAATTTAAATCTAAGTTCATTGATTCTAATATTATATGGATAACCATTAAAAACAGCTATTAAAGTTAACAGTTAAGAGTTTAACTATAAATTTTTGGAATTTATAATTAATTGCAATTAATAAAATCAATTAACTAATGGTTGACAAATTTTGTGATGAAGCCCGTATGCAAGAAGAGTGGTTGATTCTGATCCACGAATGCTGCACTAGACTAGAAGTAATTTGTTAGTCAAACAAGGGCCTCAAGTCAAGAACGGCTTTTGAAAATAGTTTTGGAGTGTGTTAAGTACATGCACCTTCTTTGACTCTGTTTAATACTTTAATGACGTTAAGAGAAATTCAGTTAAACGCACTTGTCTAACCCCAAGTGACGTTGGTGTGGTTGGTGAGTGTTGTGTTTTGGTCTCATATTACTTTAAAAATTAAAAATTAAATAGCTATATAAATGGCTAGTCACAGTAACGGATTTAGTTCAACCACTTACAAATGACCCTCAGCCACCACTTGCAATTTTTTAGGTCCCTTTCATGATGCTTTATGCTTCTGATTGTGACCCATGCAAATTCCAAGTTTATCTTGATGACCATTTTGCTGTATTAAATTAAAGGTTATATTTTGTCAAGGGTTGTCCGAATCCAAATGGACAATAATCGTTGCCATACTTGACCATTTGCTTCACATAGTACAATTTGTAAAATGCATTTTAATTAAGAGAAAGTACAGTATGTTTAGAAAGAAAAATTGTAGTCAGTTTTATATATGTTAAAATGTATGTGATGGAATTAGATCAATATATGATTTTTATATTTATATTAATAAGGTTATAGATTTAAGTCATTTTTTTCTTTAAAACTCCAAATTTTAATTGTTCCAAAGAAAATGTAAATCTATTGTTTGTAGGCATAGTGTAAAGGTACCACATCTTTCACGAAAATTGAAGTCATAAATTTAGATCTTTCTTCCTCGATGCAAATTAAAATATTACAATCAATGGGCTTTTAAATTTGGCTTACAATACGGTCAATAAAACATTTTTTTTTTTTTACGTAAATTACGAGATGGATTTTAAAATCAAACACTTTTAATTATTGAGTCATATAAAATATTTGGAGGGGTGGTCCTATTGTCATCCAAAAGTTTGCTCATACCCATTTATTCATTGCATTCAATATTTAGATTTATTTTTTCTTCTTTGTCCACCCTTTGAAATATCCAAAATAACCCTAAACCAATTAATATATGTAAGTTATTAAATTTACATTTATAAATACTCTTTACTTTTCTTGTTTTCCTTATTTCTTTCCTTTTTCTTTTTTATTATTTTCATTTATTCTTCTCCAATCCATCATCTTCTATTATTCTTTTTCTTTCTTTCTTTTTTTGGTTCAATCTCCTCCTTCATTATTTTTCTTTTTTGCTCATCAATGGCTTCAAAATATTTTAGCAAAAAAAGAAAAAATGTATATTGTTCTTCACACATATTTGTGCTTATACATAGAAAATATTTTGTGTAAAAATGACTTGTAGACCTAGACCTCTTTTTTATTTTATTTGATCAAAATATATTTATCTATGTATGATCAAGATATGTTTCTTCCAAAAATCTAATTTATGAGCATAATATCAAACACACCCAAAAAAAAAAAAAAAAAAAAACCACACACACACACACAAAAAAAAAACTTTACTATCCAAACTCTTCTAGTGTTGAAGATGGTACGAAGAGAATTGAAGAAATTATGAAGAAAACAAACAAAAGAAGAAGAAGACGTCCTGAAGGGGTTCAAGATGTCATGAACCTTTCGGGATTGCGCTCTTCTTCTTCCACTTCTTCGCTTCTCTTGCCTTCTTGATCAAATGTCAATCTACATTATTAAACTCTCATTATTTTCCCCAAGAACAACCTAAACTTGGTCATGTTTCCAGCTATAAGCAAACTACAATCACATGTCATAATCATTGTGCACAATTTTGATATCTAAAACACAACGCAATCACTCGACATATTTTAAGATACGTGTTTTTTTTTGTCTCTCTCTCTTCCCCTCTTTCTTTAGTTCTCTTTTGCTAGTGTCTTCACTATTGAAGAAGGAAGGAAATGTTTGTTTTTCTCTTTATATGCAAAGACATTTTTGTTTTAAAACCGAAATAAGTACCACATAAACTCAAACTATTGATATAGTGACAATGTCAAAAGTTGCCTAGTAAAGAGTGCTAGTAAAAAAAAACTCTCTAATCACAAATTATGTATTAAATTTCCTTCTTATTATAAATATTTTCAATCAATAAATGTGACTCATCTTAATCTAAATTGTCTATGGGTGTAATATCATGTCTTATCTTTAACCTGTGCATATTATATGCAATCATATTTGGGTCCAAATTAAGTTAAACCAAAAGGGTGGGTGATTGTAACTAGTAATAATTAACGGAGCTATTAGGAGATTAAAAACATCTAAAGTAAGATTAATGAAAGAAACCAAGTACACATAGACAATTAATTAATAATAAACGTAAGTATAAACACACCAAAATTCAGTACATATGAAGATTGGCACATTATGTCTTTCATATACTCACAGTTTTTGGATTGCTATGCCTACTCTCTGCTACAATTTCATTTTCATATTTATGGGCCTTGTTTGTTTGTTTGTTTTTTTTTTTTTTTTAATAATTTTAATCATAGGGCCAAGTTGTTTTCTGTTGAACACCATTTTTTTCATCTTTTCGTTCTTTTGACTTATGGCTGATTGATGCTGCTCTTGCAGACTCCAAAAGCATAACTTGTAAAAAGTTCATCCAATCATGTTGCTTGCCTAGAAATTAAAGTCTACTTAATTGTCATCACCTTTTAAATTTTATTGACTATTCCTTGTTCCAATGATCTTCAAGATGGTAAGCATATTTAGTCATTTCTATTATTTTGCCCATTATATATATATATATGAACTTGTATTCAAAATCTCTTTTAATTATGTCAACTACTATGTATAGTTATTTCCAGTGAAAGAAAATACTATGCATGGTTAGTTGTTTAATTATTTTTAACAATATAGTTAGTGAATTTTTAAAATTGATATATATGTGACTATTTTTAAAACTAAGTATGTTGAACCTAACCATAAGATCTCTAAGAGAGTTTTTTTTTTTTTTTCTCCTAACGTTATATTGACGTAAAAAATCGATCAACATCCAAATTAATGTGAAAACAATGATTAGCATAAATTTCAAGAAGTTAAACAAAACCTGACAACGGTGTTAATATGATAAACAAAAAGAAAAAATAGAACAAACACAAATAAATACAACAAAATAATAAAGATATGAGAGAGATGAAGAGGAGAAGGAGACAAACAGGTTTTTAACATGATTCGACCCAAAGGATAATGTTCGGTTATGTTATCATTATAAGAGCTCTTTTGGGAAATAGAGAGGCTTGTAGGGATGCAGGATGCCTATTGTACATGAGAATGACACTTTATATGATATTAGGGTTCTTTATTTACTACAATTTAGTTGCTACAATATAAGAAAAACTAAGATTTCTTTTTCATATTTTGCATGAAACTATATTAAACACTTAGATGCTAAATCAAATTACAATTAATTATGTCCATATTTGATTTGTAATGCAATTCTGATAGCTTCTCATTCGGAGAGAATTTTTTATGCATCATAGCAATCTTTCTATTTAATGAAGCTTTTTCTTCTTTTGTTTTTGCCTTTTTCCAAAGTTTCGTTGAAATAAAGAAATATGACAGCTTCTTTCAGTTAGTAGAAAATTCCTTGCTTTCGAGTCTTTCTTGCTGTTGAGGAGATGGTGAGTTGATGACATATCATGGGCTGCTTTACGACTGTGATCTCAAGTTATGTTGTATGCGAGTTCTATATTTGAATTGATTCACTATCTTGACATAATTAAACTCATTTGGTGTTCTTACTAACATGACAATTTGCTAACATATCAAGGCTTGATAGGTTTTGTGTTGTTTCATTTTTCTTTTAGGCTTTTTGACTTATTAGCTTATCGGACTCTTATTGGATTTTTAACCCCGATTGTATTTTTGAGCACAACACATTTTTAAGAGGCTATCTTTAGGATGAGTAGCAACCAAAAAGACAGTCTGACAGTTACTTATAATTAGGAGTGATTTAACTCATCATTACATGTCGACAATTGGATCATATTGTAGCTGCATGCGCACATTATGATCGTAAATTAACATGTTAATCAAGATATTCACCGGCAGAAAAAATGAAAGAAAGGAAGGAAGATAGAAGGTGGGGGGGCAATAAAAACACTCCACGTGTTTGAAATGTGAATTAATAGATGATTGTAAAAGATTTGACACGTGGGACCAATCAATGAGGCCGTATTGGAGGCACGCAGGCAGGCAGCCCCATTATTGCACTGATTCCCACATGCTATTGTCAATGTGGCAGGCACGCAAATTTAATTGTATGAGGTAAAAAATTCTCATGACTTTCCAATTGGGATTTGCTTACATTACTAAACAAAATAAATTTATCATTACTACCACGCTAATTATTTTTAATTTCGTTTAGTTTAACATTTATTTAATACGATATCCTAATCAATTTGATTAGGAAGCAATAGAGTAATCAGTCTTTAAAGTTATAAAATCTAGAGATGTTGGTTGAATTTTTACCAAACAACTCAGTAAAAACAGAAATTTTAAAAATGAAAAATTTGAAAATTTTAATTGAATTCTCTTATAACAGCCCAATAATATTCAAATCCAATATAATAATAAAATCTTTCAATTCTATTACATGAATTTTCGGTTTAGTAGATATTTACTTAATTTAACATAGCACATACCCAAATTTTCAAAATATATGGTTCCATTAACTTTTAGCTTACTTATCCATCAATTGGTCTATAGTTTTTTTTTTAAATAATCAATTGATCTATGGTTAAACACCATTAATTAATTAATTAACTAAAATGGTTTAACTTGAAAATAATAATTCCAAACTAAAGATAGAAAATCTGTCCCATATCCTTATTCGTTGTTTTATCTCTTGTTTTTAGTATTTTATCTTCTATCTGAAAAATAAAACAAAAACAATATTTACCATGTCAAAATAATAACAACAAAACAACAAACATTGTAATTTCTAATCAATCGTTGCCTGCCGCGACAGGGAGCGTCATCGGGGACCGTACGGACGCGGGAGTTGTTTCCAAGTCCATGTAAAAAAAAAAAAAAAAATCCACCATAAAAAGACGTTCGATAAGGAAATACCAAAAATGCCCTGAGAAGAGTGGGAATTGGTGGGTTCGTTAATGCCCCTGGTACCCACTTTTGAAGCGTTAGTTACGGCAAAAATCGCGAGGGAGAAGAAGCAATGGCCCTGATTGAATCAACGATGGTGAGAGTTGATAAAGATTCGAAGGTGTATAAATATAGCAAATATTCCAAGTCACGTAGAAGCTGGAATTGGGTTTTGCTTGCTGTGGGGTTTGCTAAGAATAACCAAGCTTTGAAGATATACCAAATTTAAGAGCTCTTCTTTTCTCCTCTATTAAAAACTTTTTTCTCTTGCTTTCCTTTGCTTTTCTGTCGTCTCCCTCTTCTCCCTCCCCTGTTTTCTCAGAGGGACCGCATCATGTTAAATGAAGAATTTCAGAGCTTTTTATCCAATACCATTTTGTAGGTTTCTAGCTGATTTAACCATTGGATAAATGGCGGTGAAGGGTATGTTTTGTTTTGTGTCATGTCTTTTGTTCTGATAAGGAAAGTGAATGTTTTGATGTGGGTTTGTTTTGTTTTTTTAAATCTAGATAAAAATTCATGCATATATAAAGATGTAATTTTTATTCCATTTTTGTTGTTGATGGAGAAAAAATAACAAAAGGGTGATAATGTTTAATTGGTTTTGTGAAGAGACAGGAGGAGAGGCGGAAGAGAGACCAGACAAGGAAACGAAAGTTGAAGAGGGGAAGAGGGAGAAAACAACCCTGGATATGATATCGCCAAGAGGTGTTTTGGAGATACCTGTTCTGGGAACAGATTCTGATACTAGCAGCAGCAGCAGCAGAAGCAGCAGCAACTGCTCCACCGAGAAACTCATAACCCCTAATAGAAATGGAAATCGAGAGGGTAATAATTATGCTTCGCAATGGAAAAGCATGATTGACACTATCAAAAAGAAGTCATCTGTCAGGAGGTTCTCTGTCATTCCTCTCTTGAATCACTATGAGCTTTCCAAGAAGAATCTTTGGAAGAAATTGGCTAAAATTCAGACTTCTGTGGACGAATCCGATATCCAAATGCCCTTCGTCAGGCCTTCCTGGAAGAATTTTGAATATCTAGAGCTTGCTAATGCTACTGATAATTTCAGTTCTGGTAACAACCAAACATCTCTTCTTCGTTGTTTTTTCCCTATTTTATTATGTTTTAATAACTAGTCTACATTCTTGTTCATAAATGAAGAGACTTTTTTCTGCTAATTTGAATAAAGTGTTCACTTATTAGATTATGTTAGAAAATATTGCTTGTTGGCTTTTTCTTTTTTGTCATTCTGTTAGGAGTAAGAATTTTTTTTTTTTTTAAAAATCCCATTTATTTAGGTGTTTTAAGAGGTCAAAACTTGTATGACTAAGTCAACTGTTTGTGTTCTTGAATAGGAGAACCTAGACATACCAATAATTTCAATAGCCAGAGATTTTAAGGGACTCCTTGACTTTCTGGGTCGTTTAGGTATTGATAGATCAAAAGTCAGGATTTGGGGGCATTATTTGTCACTTGTAGGCAACAGCACATTGAAGTTATCTTAAAATCCAATTCTCAATATCTTGGTTACCTTTAGATTGCAGGGGATTATTTATCAATGTTTTGGACTCACTTGATTAGATGATTTCGAGTTTGTTACATGTTACATCAATCTGCAACATATTCGTCACCTAATCCGGAATCATATCTTGACAGACAACTTGATTGGAAAAGGGGGCCACGCTGAAGTGTATAAAGGTTATTTGCCGGATGGTCAACTCGTCGCTGTAAAGAGGCTAATAAAGGATGATAAGGAGGAAGAGGTTAGAGTTGGTAATTTCTTGTCAGAGCTTGGAATTATTGCACACATAAACCATCCGAATGCAGCTCGTTTGGTTGGATTCAGTACAGATTCCGGTTTGCACCTTGTCCTCCAGTTTCTACCAAATGGCAGCCTTGCTAACTTACTTCATGGTGCTCCAACTATTCCTCTATTTTAAGTTAAAATCAGTGTGGTTTTGAATTTTAGTGTGTTGTTTGATTGATGGAGAGATACTGCTTTCGACACTTTCAGGTTCAGGGAAGTGTATTGAATGGAAGACAAGGTTTAAGATAGCAGTAGGAATAGCAGATGGACTGCAGTATCTCCATCATGACTGTCAGAGGCGCATAATTCACAGAGATATCACAGCCTCTAACATATTGCTAACAGAAAATTATGAAGCTCAGGTTTTTCTCAAACACGACTAGTAGGCTTTCTTTTCTGTGTATGTTCCAGCTTTTGGTTTGAAATTGTATCACCAAGCTTGCGATTGTTCTCCATGACAAGCAGATTTCGGATTTTGGACTGGCTAAATGGCTTCCAGAAAATTGGCCAAACCATGTCGTTTTTCCTATTGAAGGAACATTTGGGTAGACCTCCAACTTCATCGATTGTTGTTGTTTAACATCTATTGCTTTCTTGAAATGTATGAATATTTAACTTACATGCTTATTTAAACCAAATTCAGGTATTTGGCTCCAGAATATTTTATGCATGGAATTGCTAATGAAAAAACTGATGTATTTGCGTATGGGGTTTTGTTACTGGAGATCATAACAGGTCGTCGTGCAGTTGATAATTCCAAACAAAGCCTTGCAATGTGGGTATGATTTGCCTGTGCTGAAACCTGATACATATCTATAATGTAGTCTTTCATCAAAATTATTGAAGATCTCTATCTCTTCCGAAACCAAAATCTTGTTCAGAATTTTATGAAGTTGAAGTTTTGTGACTTGTTAGTCCTACGCTGCAACCTTGGCTTTCCCCTGAACTAAACTATTTCAGATTACATAAAATTTGATTTCTTGAATAGGGATGGAAATAGTAACTACACTTTGCGTGTTTTGCTGTATTGATTATAGGCACAACATATAGATATGTACAATATTAAAGAAATAGCAGATCCGAGGCTAGGAGAGGCTTATGATCCCGTTGAAATGAAACGTGCAATGCTGACGGCTTCAATGTGCATTCACCACATGCCAACAATGCGGCCACACATGAACCAGGTAGTATGACTGACTATGTTGCAACATTCTACACAATGTGGTCGAATTAATGTATGCGTTACAATTTGTAACACTGAACATATATGGCATGGCAGGTAGTAAGGCTATTGAGGGGGGAGGATGGACATCCAGAGTTAAAACACAGACCAAGTTCAAAGAGGACAGTGATTTTGGATGGGAGTGACTTACAAGATTACACCTGTACAAACTACCTCAATGATCTCAATCGACATATGCAGCTTGTGATGGAGTGACTATAACTTGGTTGTATACATATGTACTGTTGATGAGGCTTTTTGCTGCTGCTTATATCTTATTGTTTACTTTTTGTGTGCGCTTTTCGGCTCTGGATGTGTACAGAATACAGATGAAAGGCTAGGATCTTTCTTCACTTCTATATCTTACATGGGTTTAAAACAACAGAAACAAAGCACAAAAAAAACAAAAAACCAAAAAAAACAAAGTACCTTTTTCTATTTCTCAATATGCATAAGAAAACAAAAATTGAGCATGGTTCACTTCGTTATACTGAAATTGACATGAGCAAAATTGTTCATTGTTAATTATACTTAATTAAGCATAAACTCTCTTAGTTTTTGTTTTAGGGATTTTGCTTAATTCATGAATCTATTATTTTCTCAACTGAGTAGCGCAAATCCTTTTTGCATATGTTATTGGGATTCAAGTCCCGCAATACATATTTACTAGCATGTGCATATATTGTGAAAGTATATATTTTTCAACGTTATGAAAGTGGATTTTTTTTAAGACACTTCTAATCATGTTTAAATTCTTACAAGTCCTGATTATTATTATCCTTAATTGTAATTATATAATGAGCAAATATATGTGCAAAGTAGGGTGCTGGAGTGGTAAAACAACTCCTCATCCATGCCTATGTATTGGGTTCAAAGTGCATCTATCCCACTTAATTTGTGGGAGTTTGTCCATACCATGAGGATCGTACTTTCTCATTTTTAATAATAGAGATCCGAATCATGCTTTAAATCTGATCTTAATTGATCTCAACAGTGTTTTGGATTGATACTAGTAAATCGCCAAAAAAAATGAGCAAATATATAAATATCTATTATTTTGAAGAAAAAAAAAAAAGAGAAAAACGTACGCTATCTTGTAATAGCCCAAATCAGTAAGTGTTGGGCCATTAGCTTACCTTAAGCATTCCGGTCCTGATTTGAACAATAATAGCAATCCAAGCCCCTGACAACTGGGTCAACCCATCCATCTCTACGTGTCAATCAAGAGAGCAGACTGCTGAGTTAATTATTTGCAGTTTCAATTTTCCTACAGCATTCTCAACCCAATTTACGATTTCAAAATTCTATTTTCTCACAACTGATAAAGAAACGATGAAGACTACATTTTTCTACTATCAAATCCATCTCATGTAGAGATAACAACGAATCATATTAGAGTTGGATAAGTCTACCCCAAACCCGACCCAATTTTTTGGTAGGATGTTCCAAACTCGACTCATCCCTGAATGGGTCGCTACTTTATGTTCCAAACCCAACTAGTTTGATTCGATTTAGTTTTTAACAAATCACACCATTAATAAAAAAAATAAAATAAAAAATACAAACAAAAAATAACATTTAAAATTAAAATAATTCAATCTTTCTTTTTTTGAAACTACAATAATTCAATCTTTAATTTTAATATACATCACATCTAAACAATTATCAATACAAAAATCACAGACTAGATAAGTTCTTTAAATAAAAATACTAAAGTAATTAGTACATATAGGTGACCTTAATCTTGAGCAATCTAACTCACTAGGAGGATTATTCGATGCATTCAAATCATTTACTATGTCATCTCCCAAATCAGTTATAGACATGATTTGAACCCTAGATAATAATACATATTTAATATTAGTTAAAAACATACCAAAATTACAATCATTAAGATGCACAATGGCAGAATGCAAGTCTGGACTCACATCAGGCCTAGACCCGAGCAACCCCAACTTTTTTTCTTTTTCTTTTCAGGTTCCAAACTCTCACCAGACCCTTGAAGTGCATTGCAAATTCAATTCTAGACCCGAATCATAAATTCAGTGGACCTATCCAGACCCACACCATACCCAAATTTGATTGGGTCATACCTAGATTTGACAAGATCAAATCCGAGTTGACCCGATTTTTTTTATAAGAAAATTTGAAATTAAAATTTTCTACTTTTTTTTTTTTTTGGTTTAATTATTTTGAATCAATTCTTTTAGGCTTACAATTACAGTATTTTATATTTAATACATACAAGAATTAAACTTATGATTTAGTAAACTAATTTCACTTTTTACACAATTAATTCCATAATCAATTCCGGTCAAATTTTACATGTCAATCAAAATTGAACCAACGATAACACTAGAAATTAAAATTTATCCTTAATTTACATCCCAAAATCACAAAAATAAAAATATGCAAAATGAAATCAAGGAGGCGATGGCTCTTTTTCATCTAGTGCATTATATACTCCTTCCTTCTGAATGCCATCTAATTGAAAAATCAAGTAAAAAATTAAAATTAAATTGATGGTTACCAATGATATACATAATATAGTTAAATTTGAAACTAATTTCATACCTCGAAATAAAGCTCATATCCAATTTTGTGCACATATTAATGTTTCTAACGTGTCCAAATGCAATTTTTTATGATGTGAACTCAAGAATCTAACCCCAACACTCAAAGCAGACTCAGAAGCCATTGTAGACACAAGCATGGCTACGATGTCTTTGGTAACTTTAGCCAAAATCAGATAGTTCCCCTTGTTTCCTTTCCAATATGAGAAAATATCAAAGTTAAAGAGAGTTATCATCTTGTTCATCCAAATATCTGACTTGTTCGAACTAATAACTACCAAGTTCTATGCATTTGACATGACCGGTAAACCAAAAGAACATCACACATTATAAGAACTTGGACATACTTCAAGTAAACAACAATCTGAAGACTCATTCATCCTTCAATGTCAAATTAAACATATTCCTGACTTGGTAACTTTCTAGCTTTGCAACAATCCTTCAAGATCTGTTGTAACAAATGTGTGCATTGCACACATATTTCACAAATGCATGGACTGCATACATATTTCTTTGACCAGTTTCCAAGCATAGATTACAAAAAACAATTAAGGGTTAACAGAACCGCTGGAAATGACCAAATTGAAGCTGCTAATGTAATATATGCTAAAAGGAGGGAATCACAGGTCGACAGTCTATTGCCATTCATGATAGTGGATTTAAGAACTTGAGAAGATGGACATCATCAAAGAAGTTAAACAGCATTTCAACAACTGAATGTCAGTGAGGTTATCTACTATACAAGCTATTGGCAAAATTTAGAGCCAAGGAGCTTCATTAAGAAATTGGTCCAAGATAATCACCCTCCAAACTGACCAAGGCTTGAAATTCCCTCTCCGCCTCAAGCCACTTAGTTCCCAATACAATGGCACGAATCACAACATCCTTCTTAATCTTGGAGAGCTTGTCATTCAAGAACTCCGGATCCTCCCCAGGCACATATCGATAATCAGGCATTTTCATGTTAGAGAGATAAATATTCTCTATCGGTCCACACCTCAAGAAAACCCCATGCTTCAGCACCTTGTGTACTGTCCCCTCTATAATCTCTCCCCTAAAAATTTTGAAGGTTATTCCACTAAAAAGAACAGGAAACAGCACATCTCCCATGCTCTGCCTGACTTTTCCCTCTCCAATATTATCCAGAGTTGTGACAGCCAAAAAGTATCCAAGCTCTTTGCTTGCTTTTTTGCTAGCAAAGTCATCCAACAGCCGGAGGATCATAGATCTCTGGAGCATCAGGCCATTTGACTCCAGGCTTTCAGCAGGTATAACTACATTCCAAGGCAACTGGACTTTAAGAAACATCTTATCTTTTACCTGTTGTATGCAAAAAGTGAGCAATGATAATCAATTGAAAAACAGGAAGCATAATATCGATTTTTACTTGCTTTCAAGTTCCAATCATCGAAATTCGTAGAAAAAATCTTCATATACAGTGCCTTAAGAAAACCATCTATACCAAAAAAAATAAAAAATAATAAAATAAAATAAAATAAAAAGAACAAAGTAAACACAAAATATTGGGTTCAAAACAGTCATTTAACTAGTAGAAGACCAGCATTATATCTCAAAAGCAATTTAAAATAACAAGATTTGGATACACAGGTTAAAAACATCTCACTTATCAAAAGCAAAAGCAAGTTTACTAAAAAACATTTGACTTTTTGCTTTCTTCCTTTCTTCAGTAGAAAAAAATTTTCTCACAAAAACTAGCAATTCACCTAACAATCAAAACAAATTCGACCATCACATACCAACTAACAAACGTTGTGTTTTCCAACAAAAGCTATAACACAAAATCATCACAGCATTACAGTATCATCAACAGCACACACAAGTACACACAATTCTAACATCAACAAACAAGAGCGATTACTACAACCTAACAGCACACACAAGTCCATTTTGCCATCCCTACAAACACACCTAAATCAAACTACAAACAGCACTAGAAACATACCCAAATTACTACCACAAATACTTCACAAACAAACACCGTTAAATAACTCCAAACACATTGCCAGTGAAACAAACCTAGTCAGTATTGACCATGAACACAACCGCAACGTATAAATTTCAAGCAACTACAAGTTGCAAACAATCCTGCACCTACTCTTGCTTAAATACGCCAAAATGCACAAAAATAAAAGAAAAATAAAAGCTTTAAACCCATAATTGTCCTATGCTTGGAAATCAGCTGACATTAATCCATTTTCACTCCTTCAATAAAGCATAGAAATAAACCGTATAAAGCTAAAACCGAAAACAGTTGAGCAACCAAACAGAGACGATAAACAATATCACAATATACAAAGTTAAATGTAAACATGAAAAAAAAGAGTCACATCTCAAAAGGGTTTCAAGTATTTAGACAAACAAAAGGAGGGAAGATAAGGAAATGTGTGGTGGTCACTCACCAGTGAAGAGAGCGAGTCTTCGAGAAGGACTGTAAAAGACAATCACCAGCAACAACCGCAACTACCGGCGAGGAGAAGTAAGATCGACGAAGAGGGCACCGCGAGTCGACAAAGAGAATGAGAGCGACAGCAGCGCAGGTCAGCAACCGGCGTTGTTTGGGGTCGGCGCAGTGGAGGGAGAGAGAGAAGGAGAGAGTGCTGAGGAAGAGAGTGAGGGGGAACAGGCGAAGGGGCGCATGTAGGGTTTATTATAGGATAATACCAATGTTCTGACCTATGGTTTGACATAATTACTAATTACTTCTATTATTTTCATATAGTCCCAATTCATCCCTAGCGTTGCGACAGTTACTAAAAAATGGACTCTGACATGGACAGTGATTGAGTAGATCAAAATGCCCCTGAATTTCCAATGATAGAGATTAATTTAAATTTTTTCTTTAAAAATAAAAAAAAATACTTAAAATGAAAAAGAAATTGAAGACATGTTTCCAATTGGGTTTTGACGAACTGGAATCCTAGACTTTCTGGTCGTTGAAAACCCAATTTAACCCAGATTTTTTTTAAAAGAAAAACAATACATCTTTCATTAACATCATCAATACCAACACACCAACATAATCCAAATCAAATCCAACGCATAAATTTAAAAATAAATAAATACACTTAAATTTTTAAAGTTTAAAGATCTATTTTCAACTCAGACTTTCAAGATAAACACAGGTTTAAACATGAACCCAAACAATACAAACAGAGATCCATCTTCACATAACATGAGCTCTCATTGAGTTTTGGCTTCCTTTTTCATAATTCACAGATTTAAAAATAAATAAATAAATAAAAGAAGAAATCGAAATCAGCAATAAACGCCATCATCACCGACCCCAATAGTGCAACAATAACATCAAACACAATAGGTATGATATTGATAGTTATAACAAATATATGACCTGTTAGATGTCATCTTTAATATATATAGAAAGACATACACAGAGACAAAATCCACAGTAACCTAAAAATTAGATTGTGCTTTTAATTTTTAAGTTACTTTCACCATTTTTGTGGTATTTTTGTCCTCTGGATAAAGTATAGGTAATGAATTTCCAAACAAGTATGGGTAATGAATTTCCACACAATGCATTGTGTGGAAATTCATTACCTATACTTTATCCCAACGACAAAAATACCACAAAAATGGCAAAAGTAACCTAAAATTTAGATTGTATTTTTAATTTTACAAACAATTAAAGCTTTTTTTTTTTTTTTTGCTCTTTTTATTTTTGCACGCCACCTCTTAGGCTTTTACTAGAAGTAGTTAAACATTTCTCTTTATCATAAGAGATCAAGAATTCAAATATTATCCTTATAATAAAACGCAAAGTGTGTATAATTTTTATAAATTTAATCTCTCCTTCTCCCACCATAAAAAAGAAAAGAAATTTTTTTTTTATTGCCTATACTTTATCCCGAGGACAAAAATACCATTTTTTTAAATAATAATAATAGTTAACCACGATCAGTTTCATTCGACCAGGCCATGACTCAACAAAAGTTGGAGATGGCATGATTACTCAAACTATAAAACTAAAACCATAAGCTATTGAGATGTCACTTCCAAGAATATCTCATGATGGGATCATGGTTCCAGAAATTATTTAAAGAAAAAACAAAAGAAACTACAAAGGTGTTTCCGCCCTCGTAAGGGATGAATAATAATTCATACCACATATGTTTAGATTACTTTTACCAATTTCCCAAATATTTGTATCTAAATTCACATCCGCCAATGAATAAAATCATGTTCGTTTGCAATATTATATACAATGACACGATTCAAGTGAATGGACATGCCAGCAACGACTCCATGACAACAGAAACTGCATCTTCTATGAATTAAAAATAAGGCTGACAAAATAACCAAAAAGAACGCAAACTGGAAAAGTAACAGAAAATTCGATTGCAAGTAAAATGAAAGCCCCATTTGAAGAAAAGTTACTTAATTACAAAATCCAGCTTCCTACTCTGTAACCAGTACTTTCATCCATCAAAACAAAAACGCCCTCCCCTATAATTCCCTACCATCTTTGCCAAAGGTTAAGAGCTTACATTTGGCTGAGACTGTCAGATTCAAGCCAACAACAAACCGCTTGCTTCTATGGTTAGCTACCTGAATTCAAACTATGCTCAAGTTATAAACTGAACTTGATTTGTCACTTGGTTTAGTTATATGATTGGTGAGGCCATATAAAAAACTCAGCTGGTTGTGGCAACAATGCCATTGGCATTGGAGCTGGAGTTGCCATGGAGGAGTTGGAGCCAGATGAATCAGCAGAGTTGAAGTTGTTAGTCTGGAAGTGATGAAAGAGGTTTTGATGATAAAGAGCTGCTGCTGCTGCAGTGTCATAGGGGATTCCGCAAGGGATTGTGGTTATAGGGTGATGAAGGGCGGCGAAGTTGATGTTGTTGCTACTGCTGCTGCATTCTGGTTGCTGCTCGTGGTTCAGACCTGGCTTCTGTTCTGATTCAAATGATGAGAGCTTCAACCGCTTAGCTGCCCCGCCAATAGGTAGAGCACTCTTGGATATAGCTTCCACATCGTATCGGTTCATCTCAAAATTGGTCACTGCATTCATGCCCCTGAACTTGATGGCTGCTATATCATAAGCCTCAGCTGCCTCCTCTTCCGTGGCTGTCACCATAATGAGACATTAGACGATGTAAATTAATAAAGAATGCTCGTATATACTTCTATAGTTCTCTTAAACGAATTTTACATATGTTCGGCATCACTAATTATATGTACTTACCAAATGTCCCAAGATATAGGTCTTTGTTTCCGGCAACACGGCCTATCCTTGCTTGCCATCGACCCTGTTGATGGTGCCTACAAGAGTAGAAAGAACACACCTATCCCTCAAGCACTGGCTCATAATTAAATTAGATATTCTGAGTCTATTGTAAGAATTTTAAATCAACAATGGATTTGAAGAGAATAGGTCGAACCTCGTGACACCTCTGTATATGGAGGCTCCCCTTGAAAAACCGCTACTCTTCCTGTCAATTTGAAGGGAAGAACCGCTTACCTAACTGCTCATAGAATTAATAAAATTGAACAAAATTGACCGGAAGACGTTGGTTTGCTTACCTCCTCAATGAGGCAATAAATTCTTGCTTGGTTACATGTTTCATCTCCTCCAATTCTTTTGTGTAATTTGATATCTGGAGAGACAACAGGCTCAGTCGGTAAGCAAGCAAGCAAATTCATGCAATAGGCACATAAACAATTGAAAAATCAATCAATCGAATGGAGATTTTGTGAATGTTAGGATTTAGGAGTGTATATATTACAGGGAAGTTGGTGGTTGCAGTGGGACCCCAATATTTTAGAGCTGCCAAATCATAGGCCCTAGCGGCCTTGTCTTCCTTGTCATATCCACCTAATCAATAACATAATTCGAAAATGATAGATATGAAATTAACAACTTACTCTCAAAATTGGAATTAAAATCAGGAAAACAATTAATATCTTACCCAAGTACACTGAAGATCAGAATCACGAGTGACAGCCAACAAATCGCACGTTTCATGCAAGAAGGGAAGTGATAATATCAACATTAGACAATGAAATGGTCAAAAATTTCTGCCTTGGAATCATTTTCTATACTAATTAAAACCAAAGTAAAGGATTAACCATGTGATTAGCACGTTATGTAACAGGAGCATGAGAGAGAATGTAATCCCACCAGGAATAGTAAATCATCTTAAATTCTTTTTAGAAGTGAGAACAAAATCCTCAACTTAGCATTTTATTCATCAATTTCATCAAGCAAAATGGCAGCACCGAAAGCCACGTTCGGTCCACTAATTGCTAAGACTTTAACACAGAAAAATCTGTCTTATGTTGAAAAAGAATGCATCTATAGAATTGTACCATATCAATTAATGGATTTAATTTCACATAAGCCTTAATTAAACCAACATTATTATTTTTGTTCAAACTAATAACATCTTTCCAAATTTACCCTTAAAAAAAACTTGTCCTATAAATCATAACTTTTCCACATTGCCAGATGAACCGGAAAACAATCAATATTTTTGGCAATAAGAGCGTGGGCACTCTAAGTTTATAAAAATAGGCACACTTTGAAATAGGTGCTTGTGCTATGGTCAAACCTAGACTGTGCCAAGTAGCTGAAAGCAAAAGCAAAAGTAAAAGCCAACTGAGAAGATATCAGAGTCATTGATGTGTGTGTGTGTGTGTGGTGGTGGTGGTGGGGAGGCTGGTCGTGTCAAATACAAAACCTTTGCAGTGGTCACGGGGACCCGCCCACCCAGGTGGAAGGAAGTAAAAGAAAGAAAAAGAAAGAGCAGACAGTGAACAAAATGGCGGCACGGCTGATCAAATCAATCACACCCCAGATGAGAAAGAAAAGAAACAAACGCTCAGAAATTTAAATTAAACAAGTACACCACATTGTACACATAAATATACCATCGTGAAAGACTCATGACACAAACTAAACACATCTCTGAACTCCATTAATGCCCCCTTTGAATGCATGCAAGTTTCTTTTCAGTGTCACAGTGAGTGAATCTATCTACACACACACTTCCAATCAAGCATCATCATATTATATTATATTATATTTTTTATATTTAAACATAAGATAAGATACTGAATTGCGAGAGAGAAAAGAAAACCAAACCTTGACGCCCTTTTCTAGCCTGACCCTCTCTTCGACAGCTGTTATCCCATAGATGCGCTTCATATCTACCCGTCCACCTGTGCCTGTATCAATCCACAGAAAATACAAAAAAAGGTCAGCATTTTCAGACACCAGTTTCTAGACAAAAGTAAAAAAATAAACGTAACATATCAGAGACTTAGAATGCATCACTCACTTATTAAAATCATATCATACAGATTCTAATTACTTATTAATATGAATCATGTTGTGAATGTATTTGCTTATGTACCTGGTGACTCCTCTGTAGATCGAAGTTCTTTGACCAAAAGTATCAGCAATCTTTTTAGAGCAATCAGAATCAACAACTGAGACGATTGCCTTGTCATTGCAAGTCTGGCTATTCACATTGCTATTGACACCAAGTGACAAACCATTTGTAGCAGGCGTGCAATTAGAGAACCCCAACTCGTTCCCAGTCGACTCGATCGAGTGAGCTGCGAACTCAGCACCCAGCTGAGTCCTGCCTATTGAAGCTGAGTCATCTACTTCTGAGCCTGAGTTTGTCGAAAAGGCTTGGAACCCAGCAATTGCTTTGAGATCTTGTTGGTCATTGAAGTAAGCCGAGCCATGATGGTGTTCATAGATTTGAGTCAAGGACGAGTCTTGTGTCTCGGTTTGGCTGTGAACTATCGACGATGAATCGCCGAAAAAGTCTTCGAGTTTTGGTATCGAGTGGGATTGGGCATGTGGGTCGATGAAGGATGGCAAAATGGTTGAATCCGCCATTGATGTTTGCACTTCAAGCTCTTTCACTTGGCTGTTTTCTTCTTCTGGGAACAAGACTTGTGATTTGGGGTTTGGCCACCCTGAAACAGAAAAAAATAATAATAATAAAAAACCAACTCAAGCCAAGCTGTCAAGTTTGAACAGATACTAATACTTTGAACATGCTTGTTTGGCTTATGAGAAAATTAATGGAACCACACTAAAACTTTCTTGTATCTTTTTCTAGATTTCAAAGTGGAGGAAAAAAATAAAAAACCTTAATAGCTCATAAATAAATTACCTTTTGCAACTTTATAACTTATTGAAGACATTAACATTTTTCAAAAAAAAAAAAAGACATCAAAACATAGATTTAATGATTCGTGTTTGTAAAAGAAATTTGAGAGTTGTCCGTAAAGTGAGATATGGGTGGGGTTGTTTGAAGTTTGAACACATAAGCCGAAAAAGTTGAGCTGGAAACATGAAACATCATGCATTATCTCAGCAAAGAAACAAGAACTTGAAAGACTTCTAAAGTTTTTATGTAAGAATAAATTAAACTGATATTGAAAAGTGAGAAAAGCTAATTAAATATATAAATAAATAAATTACCATTATTATAGAAGTTGTCGATAAAGTAGTGAGGAGCAGCAGCAGAAGCAGAATCATCATAGGGCAAAAACTGAGACTCAGATGATGATGACCTCAACATCTCCATTGGAGACAGTGAAAACGAAAGCCAGTTAGTCGCCGGAGACATTACTTACTTTCTTCTTGTATATCTATCTATCTGTCTATCTAAAAATATATATATCTAAACCGCCTTTGATGTCTTCGCTTTAAAATCTGGACAATTAAAAAAAAAAAGGTTTATACACATTCTCAGGAAAAAAACACAAAAACTAGTCAAAAACTGAAATTTACCTTAAAGAACCGTTACTTTAAAACTGCCCCATTTTCAGAAACGAATACAAACAATCCGCGATAATCACGAAGCTTAACCCAGTCTCTAGAATGTGAGCTAGAGATATACAAAAAACGAAGAAGAACCCAGGAAGAGTTACTGTTCTAGAAACACAATGCATGCAAAACCACACTCACTGGCCAGGAAGAGAAAGCAAGAAAAAGTACTGATTGTACATGTGTATTAATAAGCACTTTGACAAAAGAAGAAGCTAAGCTAGTGTAGTGAGAATGTAAGAAGCAGGCAAAGTGATGGGGCTATAATAGAGAAGGAAGAGCGGTTTCAGCTGCCAACCGGCGTGGAACCAGTGTGTGAGAGGGGCGTTTTTAAAGATTTAATTAAAAATGTTAAGTAATAAAATAATAATAAAAAGGTTGAGGGTCTGTGACTTTTAGCTCTGCGCAGAAGAAAATTTGTCTGAAACAAAGTTGCGAAAGATCCGGGCTGGCGGAAAATTGGAGAATTTGTTAGGGTTATCTCCAGCTCTAGTTTATCTTAGTTGTATTTTTTACCATTATGTCCTTTTCCGTTTTTTATTATTAAAAAAAAAAAAAAAAAAAAAAAAAAAAACAATATTGTGGTGAGATTTGATTTTAATCGCACACTTGTCCTACATGCAGCTTTCCACTTTTCCTACTATTGGCTGTTGCTGGGTAGGGCTTTGACATGCAATCTGCTTATATCTCTCCATTCCAACAAATTCTTATCCGAATTTGTACAAATACTGATTAAACTTTGATTTTGGGGAATAGTAATATCATTTATATCAAAACATTCATTTTAAATGAGATTGTAGTGTTGATTAAGATGGGTTTGGTACAAAAACTATTTTACAGTAATATTTATTTGGAGATTTTAATTTGAATTAGTTGAAATGATTAATGAAGGTGTTCAATTGTGCTGGCTTTGATTAGTTGAAACAAGGGTGGCATTTATTGTGGAGTTAGTAATAATATAAAATTCCAGAATCGAACAAAATTAATTTAATTTGCTTCTAAGACTATTGTAATCCGTGGATTACAGCGAATGGTAAAAAGTTGTAACGTTCACTTTGTACCTTGAACAAGAAAAGTTAAAATTTGAACCAAAACTGTATCCGCCTGAAAGGTCGATTAGACAGATTGATTATTATTTTAATGATTTAAAAAAAAAAGGTTTAAATATAAAAAATATTATCAATTTATCATTGTGAAGAATTTTTTTTTTTAGATTATTATTATGAAAAGTTTTCATCTATAAAACGACATTTGACAGTTGAGATTGAAATTGAATAATATTGATTAGATTGAAATGAAATATATTAAATTGGATTAAAATGAATTAAAAAACTACTGTCTTATATTTGGTTAAACTTAAAATTGAATTAAAACTACATCATATTTTGTTTGGATTTTGGTGCAAAATGAGATTGAAAATTAGAATCAAATTAATTTAAATGCATTGTTATATACTTAAAAATTATTTTGAAAATCAATTTTATAAAAAATATGAAAAAAAAAGAGAAAAATATTTTATTAATTTAAATACAAAGACTAATTTTAAATGCTAAAATGTAGGTTGTTATTAAATTGTAATAAAATTAATTTAAATATTTTATTACATAACCTAACTTATAAATCATTTTTTCAAAAACTTATATTGACTTTTTTAGAATTATATTATTTTAAAATATGAGTAAATAAAGAATAATGGGGTTGGTAGAAAAAAGAGAAAAAAAAAAAAAAAAAAGTATACTGCAACTAATGAGAAGAAAGAGAATTAATGAGCTTAAATTTCATCTCATTGAATCCTATAGTGGAACTTGGGCATGAACATTGCCATGACAATGGGATTGAAATGAAAATAAGATTGGGTTTTCATTCTTAAGTTAACCTCTCCAAATGTAGAATTTGAAAATTTGAGATATTTTAAATTTTAAACTCACCTTAAATTATGTGTTTCAAACACAATCTAAAAGAACACCAATTTAAGTTTTAGTAAGTCTAGGTACGTCAATCACCTATTCAATGTGATTTGTTAATCATACCTTAGCATGGTGTAACAGTAAAAAAAAAAAAAAACACTTATTTAGTATAATAATATGTCAAATTTAAATTGTTATATTATAATATATACTTTAAAAGAAATATATCTAAATTTTTATAATTAATAACACATTATTTTTTCTGAAATTTTTTACCTACACATTATTTTTTCAGAAATTTTTTACCTATCTTTTGTGCTCTAGAACCGTTTAATTGAAACAACTTAAGAATTATTGTGTCCAAATGATTAAAAATAATGGCCTCTCATTTTACAATATGATACCACTGCTGAGATAGGTGAGTTTCATAATGGAATCAAATGCCATTCGATGGTTTAATTCAATAATTTATAATATTTAGAGAGATGACCATGATATACAGCTTCATTTATCAAGAAGAGTAATTATTTAAGAGAGGATAATAGTACATGCTTAATGTGACTTAATAATAAAGATTAAAGAATTTTTATTCAATTTGGTAATAATTTAGAAACAAACGGTTATTGGATAAATAATATTTTAAAAAAAAAATTGTATAGGGATAATTAATAAAGACGAAAAAAGAGAAAGGCAAATCAATTAGAAGAGCTAATGGAGAGAGACGCACATGATTATCCATTTTGTGTCAAAGGAACAGTTGATCGCCCAGTTAAAGTAATCAAACAATTAACCGGTTAAAGGAATTTTGTTTGACCCAAAAAAAAAGTTAAAAGAGCGATTGTTTGCTCTCAAATCAAAAATGGAGAAGCAGAGACCACAGACCAATGAGCGAGAAAAACGGAAACAGTAAGGCCGACGATGAGGGTTGTTTAGTGCGTGAAAATGGAAGCATTCCAGCAATTAAGGCAAAATGCGTATAAAGTTGCGCATGTAAATCCCTCGTATTCTACCACTTCTAGCTAGCCACTAGACACCTCCCATTTCCCGGTCTCGTCTCCCCATACATTTAGTAGTGTATCTCTTACTCTCTCTCGTGCCTGTATAGCACAACTATGTTTTTCCGGCATTAATTTGCAGCTAATTAACTGTAATTAAACCCCAAAATCATTAGAGCAAAATGTTGATTATTGATTAAAGAGTAATTGTACTATATCTAAAAATTTATCTAAATTTATTGTTCAAATGATGTAACAAGCTTATGTGTAGTTATCATATCATTAATATATAATTCTGAAATTAAGATTATAAACATAAATTAGTTTATCATATCATTATTTTAATTAAAAATTTTAGACAAATTTTTTAGAATTATATGCTTATTCTTAATAAAAATGCCGAGGAGTTCAAATCTTAGAAACAATCACCGATTAATAGTAACGTGGATGTGTTACAAAATCGTAAAAAACTAATATAAAGATTTGGCTCGAAATTTGAAAGATGATGAGATGAAGCACATGGATATGAAAGACATGGTAATAAGATTTAGTAAATTTACAACTTTCATAAGATAAAAGTAATCTTCATTATTTAATAACAAAATCTTTAATGGATGGTGTATGATATCGTTCACACGCCCATCCAATGCAGCATTTTTTTAACAAAATATATAACTAGAAAATGAAAATGATCAAATTCCAAACTGTACAAGTATTAATTAATATGTTTTCAGTATTTATTGTCCAATTTAGTTTCGTGGTTGAAAACACTCATTCATTTTGTTAATATATCTTAAATATAGGTTATTATACTGTAAGTGATATTTTAAAAATAAAGTTCTTAGAGTATAAAGTTTGAATTTAGATTTATGGTACTACCCAAACATATCAAGAGTCGAGCTCCACGTAAAGATATGAAGCTTGAGTTGCTTGGTCAGCTCGCCAGCATGTGGGAGTAGTGCCCCCATAAGGAAATTATTTTGGATCACTCCTTGTTGAAGAAGCAGGCCTTACCAAGTTGAAAGTTTTGCGGAAGAAGGTTTTTTGTTTACAGTGGAAAAAAGCTTTTCCTAATTAATTAGAAGTATTAATCGTGCCGTGAGCTACTATGAATACCCTTGTCTGTTAAGATTTTGTGTTACGAGAAAAACAGAGAAATAGAAAATCATGGAAAGAGTGTTGACGTGTTTCATGGATTTTTGGATCTTTCGAACCATATAAAAAATCTTGCCTCTCCCTTTTTGTTGCATTATTTTGATTTTAGTCTTAGCCAAATTGATAAACATTTTATTATTCATTGAAACAAGTTTTAAGAAAAACATCGAATTTTGTTGTCTTTAAAATTAGAGAAAAAGTTAATTTATATTTCTTCTAAAAATGCAACAAAGTAAGATAACATGAAACCATGAAAAGAAAACGATTAGATGCTAGTTAGCTATTGTATTTAGTAATAACTAGTAAAGTTATTTTACTAGTAATTAGGCGCTGGCACTGGATGCATTAGACTAGAGAGGTTAAACACTTCAAACACATCGATAAGAAGCCTTACAAATTGAGAAGAAAATATATTTACACTTACTAATGAATACATATAATGAAGTTTAAAATTTTAATTGTATGGGTCATATATTTTTTACTAACGAACTATGCTTTGAAGAGAGAATCCCTTAAATCTTAAATCGAAAATCTCCGACAGGGGATATGACTAGCAGCTGTCAATTCAATAACACATGTCAGTTATTACTTGCAGAAACTCAATAACCGGCACGGATGTCCAACTCGTGTGCAACAGCGATGCGAATCCAACAAGCAGGTCTATAAATACGTTACAAACACGTCCAGAAGGTAAGTAATTTCTCTTAATTTAAGCACTTTTCGACCTTATTACTAAAAACCTGACATAAGCAGCGTAAGATATACCACGAAAGTCACCCCGTGGCATCCTAATGAATTTGCTTGTTTTGCAGGTTCACCGTGGAAGAGATAGAACAAATCGTGCATAAATGTAGTACTTGAACACAAAGACTTAATTATAATTGGTAATGCAAGGGGTTTTTCTGCGGCAAAATCACAGCTCCGTGGTTGTAGAATGTAGAAAGGATATAGGAGGTTCAGATTACAGTCATAAAAGTTATTTTAAATTAGGATTGCATGCATGTACTGTCTTGATCAATCTCCCCGTAGTAAATTTAAAGCAGTACATGCATATAGTTCAGGGTGGGGGCACGAAGAATTTAAAGCGGGGATGCAGACGTGTACAGGCGATGATGTTTATGAACAGATAGGCACCGCAATCATTAAAGAATTAAAAAGAATATGCATGTTAAAATGAAGAGATATTCATAAATACACACGTAGTGTAGACTCGTTTGTTGAGATCTCGGTGGCACGAGCTGGCCAACACAAGCCTAGTAGGTCTTTTTTGACGTTTCTTCTATGTTTGTTTTGGTAATGGGACCCCCCTCACCCCTTCGTTTTGTATGGGACGTGGCCTCTCATTGCGGCTACTTCTGTTTCTGATAGCGATGCCTTCGTCCTTTTTCTTGCCTACTTGTCGTTTGTTGCTACTTTTGAAATTTATAACATGAGTGCCCATATCTCATCAATGTACGGATTATAGGAAATGCAGACATAGGCATATTTCATGTCTGAAATGCTTCACACGTTGTGAGAGGCGTACATATAACATATTATATTTATTGTATTTTGTTAATTATCAATGAAATTGTATTGCACGTATTGTGACAATAAATATTATATCATGATTGGTCTACATTTTAATAAAATCAGTGCATGCTATCCTTATAACTCTTACTATATACTATTCTTTCGATCTCTATTTAATATATTTTGATTTTAATAAAATTTTTTATAATTGTATGGGTGCAAGAAACATCTAATAGAAAGAAGACATGTCAGCACAACTAGGAGGAGACATGTGGCAAGTATGATAGACTCGGATCGAAGAAGATATTAGATATCCTATTAAATTGCGCAATTAATTGAGTTGCTAAAAGTGGGGAAATCAACTTTCGCGGAACCATTTCTCGAGTGAATAAGCAACAAATGTGACACATGCGGCAAACACCTATCATCCCAAGAACAATTAATTTGTACGATGACGACAAGTACCGTGGCATACATTAGGACACCTAAAAGGTAAACCTTGTTTCCCTCTACAAGGAAGTTAAATGTCTTATTGGGGGAGGATGAGTGTTTCTGGGGAAAGTGAGTCTTCCGGAGATAATAAATTGACTTAAACATTGAATTGTACTCCCGAAGATAACCCCCAAATCACCTTGAAGAATATGTTACTTGTTTTGTAGGATGGACTTATGCCTTCGAAACAATATAATATACATTATATTTGTACACCTTGACAAAGGCTATCTGGGTATTCATTAGACTTATGCCTTCAAAATTTCTCTTTCTTTATAAAATTTCATTCTGAGTAAATAAATTAATAGTCCTTGTGTATTATATAACATGTATAAATATATAATTACAATTTCACATAATAGATTTAAAATTACAACTTTCATTTAATTCTAAATTGATACTTAATTCATCTAATAGCCATATATCTTTTTTATAAATAATTTTGACACTCTCAAATTTCATTTAAAAAATATCATTCACTATTGATCTCGCCTTTTATTCATATATAGTATAGTTTTTTTTTTGATTAATTACTCATATATCATATATATTAGGTATCGTGTACATGATTTGACACTCTTAATCAGGGTTTTTGAACTGTGATATGGAATTAAAGCTTTTATAAATGAGAGAAAAGATGCACATCACATGAAAAAAATTACCCCTTTCATCAAGAGGCTAGTGAGCACTCGAACTCGGCACTTTAAAGAGAAAGGGTGCTAAGTGGGGACTCCTCCACTAACGCAATCCCCTTAGCTCATACATAGTGTAGTACTGTAGTTATACATATATTATTTGTTGCATTATTTAAAACAAATTTAAAATGTTAACAAATATTAGTCTCCTTCAATTCATTAATTAAGTGTTAATAAAGAATAATAAAAATAGTTGGCAAAGCGGTAGAATAAAGAGTAAAGAGGGAGGCAATGTGAAGTCGGTTTAGGTCAGAAATTAGAAATAATTAAGAAATACAGATGGAGAAAGACTGGACATGCATCCATGCCGCGCGTACCAACTTACATCTTTTGCTGACTTTTCTTCTACAATCCTTTAACCGCATGTGACATCACACGTGCTGTTCGCCTGCTCTTAACCATATTAAATTCTACTGTACACCATACACATTCATTTCACATATTTAAAATTATTAGATATAATTTAAGACTCAACACATTTACGCATACGTCTCTCTAAAGTCTCCTTTCTTAAATTCCTCCTACTCAGCTAGGAATGATTAACCACGTGGAAAACACATCGCATAACATGATATACTCTTGCAAAATAATTACACCAAAATTTCAATAACATTCGTGAAATACACCACCCTAGTAATTTTAGATCAAAACTACTAAACTAGGGTGAGGGTGCGAACATGACAACGTTAATTGCGAGTGCTCTCAGCTACCATCACATTACATAAACTATATGTGAGGCAACAAATTCTTAATATCATTGGATGCGAAGTAAAGTCACATGATAAAGATATATAAATGCACATCTTTACGTTATATATCAACTACAAACATCATTAAGGTAGTGTTTGGTGCATGAGATTTGGAATGGGATTGGGATTCAAAAATCTCAACCTATTTGAATCTCATGTTTGGTGAGCAATTAAAATGAATAGGATTGAGATTTTTGGAATCTCAACCTCCCATCTAATCCCAATCTTTTAGCATTTTTCAATCTCACCCACACCTATGTCATTGGGTGGGATGAGATTGGATTTGATAATTTTTTGTCTCTCCATTTATCTCTCTCTCAGATTTCTTCTTACAGTTCTTCCTCTCACGCCCATGGAAGCCTTCTTCTTCTTCTTCTTCTTCTTCTTCTTCTTCTTTTTCACGCATCTGGTTCTGGGTTCGTCGAACGCCAGAACCAGATGCTGGTTCTGGGTCGGTGAACCCAGAACCAGACTTTCAGTTCTTTTTTTTTTTTTTTGTGTTATGATGATTTAATGTTGTTGAAGATGATATTGTTATAGGAGATGATGATGTTAATGAATTGGATTGATGATATTGATGAATTGTGGGTTGATGATGTAGAATTGTGAGAGATGATGATATTGATGAAGTGGGTTGATGAAGTTAAATTGTGAGAGATGTTTTTTGTTTTTGTTTTTAGATTTTTTATAAAATTAATTTTATATAATAAAAAAATTACATTAATTTATTCCAATCCAATCTCAATCTACACAAAACATGATATGATATAATTTTTAATCCAATTCCAAGTTTTACCAAACATGAGATGGTGATTTTCCATTCCAATCTAATTCAATCCAATCCAATCAATTTCATTTCATTCCAATCCCGCGTGCCAAACGCACCATAAAGGTTATGATATGAGAATTATATTAATTAATTTTGGATGTCATGAAAATGTCAACATTTTTTGTTTTAAGTAATGTACATGTTAGTCTAATTCTTAATGCAAAATCTGATGATGATGAAGTAGAATAATTATGCAGATACATGTGTTTACAAAGAGAAGTAAATAAAATAAAATGGAGAGATATTATCAAATAAGTGTTATTGTTAGGATCTTGGGTTGGGAGCAATGGATCCTAATCATCGTTCTTATCTTGGCTTCTTCTGCTTTTTTAAAAGTGAAAATTATTTGAAGTCTCAAAGACTCGTGATACGTAATCACTGCCTTTTGACCTTTGACTGGAAAGCACGTGCGCAGCATCTTTTTTACAACGGTGATTTCGGTGACGCACGTGCATTCTCTGTCCCCGACATATTATCATAATCATGCCGTGTATGTTTTCCTTTTCTTTTCTTTCTCTCTACTCCCGAACCACATTATTATTTTTAATCTTTCTCCATATTTAATTAATTTCATTTCTAGAGTTCAGACATGAAACTTCTAGCTTTGGACCTAGCACTTCAGATTTTGGTTCTTTATGTTTAAATAAGGCAAATGGCTTTTAATTTCCTCTTTAAATAAATTTAAAATGGATACATTTTTTTTTTTTTATAAGTTGATACATTATTTGACCAGAGTTGAAGACTTGAAGTAAAATCAAAAGGAAGATCTACATGTACTCAAAATTCCATCCATCAGCACGTGTCGTTGAGGCACATCCCATAATTCAAATAATATGTGTGTTTTTCCATATTTATGATAAGAGATTCAACTCTTAGTATATATATTTTATAAAATATATTTTTTAATTTTATAAAATGCATATATATAAATTAAAATGGTTAACAGCAACCATAAATAGAGTTTATCAAAACATAACACACTTCTTTATCTTTTAATTTTAATTTTTATAACTGGAATCAATTCATGGTACAAACAAGACCATCAACAATGAGACGTTGAGACGATCTCACAAGGAGCAGCTCTTAGGAACGAGAGAGGGTAGAGCAGCTCTTAGGAATGGGAGAGGACAACCCAAAGAAAGTCGAGAGAAAGTGCCCACAATATTGTAAAGCTTTTGGGAGTAGAACCTTCTACCTCAAGAGAGGTAGAGAGTGATTGACTGTCTAACCATCGGACCACAACCCAATCTACACACCTTTATTTTTGATTCATTAAAAAAATATAACTTTTAATTTTAAAAAGTCCTGTTACCATATAAATATATGGTTTGGTTGATGTAATGTCACAAGATCTGATAATTCAAAGAGAATACAATTTTTTGGAAATGAATAGAAAAAGAGAATGTCAATAGCCTCCGATTTTATGTAGTTTTCTTATTTTAATTTGTCATTTATACTAATATGCAAATCTTATTAATTTTGAAATCTTTTACACAAAATTTATCCTTGCTATCACTTCACTCTATTTCTCTTTGAAATCACAAGAGAGAGAAAATAATAAGGAGAGAATTAAAGAGAGTTCATTGAATCATTGTGATTCATGACAATAATTTCCTGTAATAAACAAATAGTTCGGGACTCACAACTATAGTTCATCGCGAGTCACAAGGGGTGACCAATAATTGTTTGTTCAGTTTGATTTTGGGTTGAAACAAATTAAACCGATAAAGGCTCGGTTGCTGAATAATTGAACAAATCCAATAAAATTCTTAAACATAACCAAACTAAAATAATTTTGTTCATCACTAAAAGTAATATTTGTTTTCTATGTCCGAATCTAGTACTTTCTACATTCTTATTGAACTTCCAAATTTGTGACATTAATAATTCAACTTATCGACATTTTTTTAGCAAATCTTGAAGGAACTTCCACGTTTTTGTGTTAAAAATTTAATATCAACACTTACATTTTGAAGCGGAAAGAGCAGAGCACAACTGTTTCATTGGAATATGTCCATTCAAAAAGAGATCTATTATCAATTGAAACATTCATAAAGTGAATCATGTCAACAAGTCTTGAAGGCCAAAGTAACATGTATGAACACGTTAAATGCATTGCACTAACATTCAAATAATTAGGGATGGCAAAATAAACTATGGGGACCCATATTTTGGGGATGTGATCTGTGTTTTAATTTGATGGGAGTGATGGTGGGGATGGGGACAATTAGTAAAGCCCGCAATAGTTGCAGGGAGGTGGTTTTACACCTCCCGCCCCACCCCAACCCCATTTAAAAAGTTACACTAATTTTTATTATTGAAATTTTCTTTAAATCTTAATTAAGATAAAGCTACATAGTTAAAGAAATATATATTCGAACATATATTCACAGTTCAATTGTTAGATTGATATTTATTTTTAACGTTAATGAGATAATTTTCAACATTTTTATAAAATTAATTTATGTATTATATGAAATTTATTATAATATATGCTATTTTTTTTAAATATTTTTATGTTTACAAAAAGATAACTGAGAGAGGGATGGGAAAGGCACTCCCCGCCCCACACTACCCCATCGAATGTGGAGATTTAATAGGTTATAGGTTTTCAAAAACTAAATGGGGCGGGGTACGAGGAGGACACCGCGCCCGCCCCCCACCCCCTTAAATTGCCATCCCCACAAATAATCAAAACAAAAGGGAAAATCAAAACAATAAAATAAACTATGAAATGAAACCAATTGGAAAGTTGATCGAAGAGAATGGTGGAAGGCTAGATGCTGCAACTTTGTAGCAATGAGTCAATAACGGTGGTTGAATGTTGAACCTAAGAAAGATTTTACGTGCAACAACTCACAAAACAAGAGAGATAATTAGGTTTGTGGAGTATAAAGAAGGGACAATTAACAAGATAATTTTTTTTTTCTTTTCAATTAGACGATTGATTCGTATTTAAAAAGAAAAGACAAAACAAAACAAAATTGAACTAGTAAAAGTAAAACTGAAAATTTTGTTCTTAGAAAAATGAACTTGACCCAAATATTTAAAAAAATTAGGATGAATAAATCAAATTCATATATTGCATTTAAATTAAATAGGAGAAAGAATTTATTTTAGGAGAAACAATGTAATTGATGAATTTGACTGATTCGTCCTAACATTTTTAAAGTTACAAGACACCGATAGTATAATTATTATATATATAGTATTTTTATAATCAGGACATCCTAACTTTTTAAAATTAGGATAAACCAATTAAATTCATTTACTCCATTTGAATTAAATAAAAGGAGAATTTATTTTAGAGAATAGAATACAATTGATGAATTTGATTGGGTTCGTCCTAACTTTTTAAAGTTAGGACGTCCTAAGTATAAAAACACTATATATATGGTTACTTGAAAGAATATGGTTACTTGCTGTGAACATATATATATATATAATGCTTTTAGTAATCAAGTATACTCGATTCTAAAAAGTTAATGATCGACCAATCAAATTCATTTATTACATCATCTCTTCTAAAACAAATTTTCCTCTCATATTTAATTCAAATGATAATGGATAAATTAAATTGGTTGTCCTTAGTTTTTAAAATTAGGTTTACCTAATTTTAAAAGCCCTCCTCTCTCTCTCTCTCTCTCTCTCTATATATATATATATATATATAGGTTGCTTGAAAGAATATGGTTACTTGCTGTGAATAACCTTCTATGCTGTCAACACAATTTTAGAGAGTATTGGGCCTTGAAATTTTTCTTGAAAAGTTATAGTTTGTAAATGGTGCAAGTTTCTGAATTGTGAGAATGGAAGTGGGCTAAAACCTGGTCCATCAACCCCATAAACATGGTAAAGACAAATGGAAGCCCGGACCCAGGCAAAATCGGTTAGAAAAACAAAAGAAGTATAAAATGCAAAAAACAGCACAACACAGTGGAGGTGCGGGGAATCGAACCCCGTGCCTCTCGCATGCGAAGCGAGCGCTCTACCATATGAGCTACACCCCCTCGCTGCTTGCAAAGGTTTTCCTGACATTAAAATACGTATACATTAACAAAATTTGAGTCTAAAAAAAATATGTGAAATTGACTGAAGTTAAAATAATCCATTGAGATAGATTTAAATTTTTTCCCAAATAAGACTACTATGAAGTTTATATTGAATTCCTTCTTCTACTTGAATTCTATTTAATCAAACTAATTTTAACTACATAAATAACAAATTAGTTATGGAAAACTTGATTTTTAATTTTTTAAAAAAAAAAAAAAAAACGTAATGCGAGTCATGATTCATGGAACACAGCATGTTTCATACATTCAACCATTGTCCATCATGATGTGGTTTTGTTGTGTTCTCGAAGTTAATTTGTTGGTCAGTCAATTCTAACTTGTCATTATATTTACATACTTATACCGTTTAGTACTTAATTTAGTTAGAAAAATGTGCCTAACAAGGAAATATATAAATATATTTGAGACATGACCTTGGATTTTTGGGCAAAATAGTGTGTATGCCTTGTACAAATTTTTTACAAGTTTTAATTTAAATAAAGATAGAAACTAATATTATTTTCTCATGAGATATTCTTTAATTTTAGTTTGGTTGAGATTGATTTTTAATAAAGTCAACCTTCTATTTAATTGGAATATTAAATGAACTTAATTGTACAATAAACACTGATATGGTGTTGAGTCCTACATAATATTGGACGTGTTACTTTTACATTGATCTACGCCAACATTTCTCTCTTTCGTACGATAAAATTAGAATGTAACAGATAAAAGAAAAACTTATACACACTAACTTTTAAAGAAAAAATTATTAAATAGCAATATGACTGATGAGTATAAGTCTATAGCTGTTCCAACTGTCTTAAGAAATTTAAAAAAAAAATGTTTCAATTTTATCGAAAAAAAAAAGTTTAAGTCATTTTACAATAAAACCGATTGAAACAATGATAAATAAAATTAAGAGAACTTTATTTTTTTTTTCATTGACACTAAAATATTAGGGAGTATGGGAAATAACACTACATAATTAAAATGAATTTTAATAATACTATTATATTGTTTAAATTTTTTTGGGACAAAATCACCCTTGATTCCTTATCTTCCCGCTAGTCAAATGATTAAAAAACAAACAATTGTTCCGTTTTTACTCATTTCACCCCAACAGTAATCAAACTAAATCCAGTTTTGGGATAATCCCAGTTTCCCCCCTATAGTTTAATGTAATCGCTAATTACCCCCCTATAGTTTCTGAAAATCCCATTTTACCCCTTCTGTCAACTCTGTTAGTGAAAGAGGAATCAGTGTGTGAAAGGACTAAATTGCCCCTCAATATTTAAAAAGAATATTAAAAAAAATCAGAATAGTTTTAAAAAAATATTTAAAATGAAATTAAAAAAAAAAATCATTAACAACTCATAACCAAATCAAACAAGAATTCAACCAAACCATCCAAAAAACACAAGCAACATGATCCAAAAAGCACAAGCAACATGACAAAAAAATCAAAACCAACAAATATTCTGTGTTGGGTTTCCGGCACCAGAAACCCAGAAATCCTTGGGTTTCCAGCACTGGGAACCCAGAGATTTATGGGATTCCGCACCGGAAACCCATCTACGAGTTTCCGGGGCAGACACCCAGAGATCTCTGGGTTTCCAGCGCCGGAAACCCGTAGATCTATGGGTTTCCGACGCGGAAACCCGTCGATCTCTGGGTTTTCACGTCGGAAACCCATAGATCAGATCTGGGTTTCCTCGCGGAAACCCATAGATCAGATCTGGGTTTCCTCAGGGAAACCCAGATCCGATCGCGGAAACCCAGAGACCCAGAGCCTATGGGTTTCGTCGAAACCCATAGATCGAAGCTGGGTTTCCGACGAAACCCAGTTTGGGTATTGCCAGAGAGAAGAGAGAGAGAAGAGAGAGAGAAGAGAGAGAGAAGAGAGAGAGAGAGAGAAGAAGAGAGAGAGAGAAGAGAGAGAGAGAGAGAGAAGAAGAAGAAGAGAAGAAGAGAGAGAGGAAGAGAGAGAGTGAGAAATGAAGAGAGAGAGAGAGATTTTTTTTAAATTTTAAATTTTTTTAATGGTTTCGATCACCACCGTCCATTTTAAAGATGGACGGTGGAGATTTTTTTCAATTTTTTAAATATTAAATTATTATTTTATTAAATATTTATATTTTATTTCACTTGGACAGTTTTGCCCTTCCATATTAACGGTCAACTGTTGACTTTTAACGTCCAAATTGACGGTAAGGGGTTTTTGGATATTTTAATAAACTACAGAGGGTTTTTTATCCATTTTGTAAATCAAGAGGGGGGATATTAGCGATATTTTAAAGTAAGGGGGGATTTTGGCTATTTCATCAAACTACAGGGGGGCAATTGGGATTATCCCTCCAGTTTTCACCATCCACAACCATAATCTGGTTAAGAGAGAGACACCGAACGGTGATTAGATGAAGACGGTCAATTATTGACAGATGACGAGCATGGTAGTAGAGATAGATACAGTGAGGGAAGGTCTAGCAGTTAGGACATGTGAAACTATTTTGCTTCATTTTCTATGTAGAACTTATGTGCCATAAAGTGAGTAGTTAAATTTTAAACAAACAAACAGTATTATGAGAAAGATGAGATTTGCATTATAGAAAATGAATGATTTGTACTAATTATGGGGATTGAATATAAGTTAATGATCCTTTGATTATAGTCAATCTCTTTATTGAAGACGTGATTGATTGATGATATAGTTGACTGAATTTCTTTTGTAAATGATTTTTATTGTGATTGATCATATGTATATAGTTTCTCATAGTAGGTTATTTGATGTATTGTATAAATATACGTTTTCCCTTTGTAAATTAATATACAAAAAATTCTCCCAATAATCAGTTTTCTTTTCAAATAACTTACATAAATCACCATTTAAAGTTCAACATAAATAACTTATAACTTATTTAAACTAACAAGCACCAACAAACAAGCAACAACGTTTAAATGAACTTCAACAAATATATTATATTTAGATAAAAAAAAAGAATTATACCTTATTTATTTAGAAGGATAACAGAAGATGTTATCATTAGAACACGTACGGGGTGGAACTAAGGAGGCATAGCAAAGGGCTTCACTTTTGGGTGGGACCATGGAGAGGTGGTGAGGACCATTGTTTGAGTTGTTTCAGTATTCATATATGAGAATGAACAAATGTCAATTAGTTTAGATAAATATCAAAAGTTTAACAATACATAATTGGATGCTTGTACACCCGCTTTCGAGTAGTGTAGATTTTTTATTTTTTTTTAACATATTACAGATATAGAAATATTATCGATTCTCTTTTGATCAGAGCTATAAGATGCAATCAAAATTAGAAAGTTTTGAGGTATAATTCGAAACTAAAACTTTCAGAAATAAAAAAATAGTCCATATATTATGAAAAAATTGTCCACAAATCAATTGGACATGTGTAAATTGAAGTATAGTTTTATGGTTCAAAGGAGCCATATACCAGGGGATGGGTGCTATGCACCAAACAAATAACCATTATTTGTGTAATTTTTTAAAAGTTTACTATATTTAACTAAGATAATAAACTCAATATATATATATATATATATATATATTAAAAAATCTGGGGGCCTGGCCCTTATGTTCTTCTGCCCTGTTCATTTGGTAACGGTGGCGATACACTCAACGATCCCAGCAAGTGTACGGTGTGCCAAGTGCTCCTCATGACTAGACAAATGCGTCAGAATCTAACTCATTATCCTATTCTTGATGAGGCTGACGGGCCACTGGCAGTTGTAGTCTTTCATTGTTATGTCAGAATAATTCCACCAAAATCCTTTCCAAGTCTTTATCAAGGTCCGTGGAGAGTGAAATCCTATGTTGATGTTTCTCTGGCTGTCTATGTTCATTCACTGTTCATTTGGCTCCATCTATCTTGTTCATATTTAAACTAAGAATCGAAGAATGACCGAGGAAATTCCCAAGAAAATTCAGAGGCCAAAATCAAGTCGTGGAAGAACGGTTAGAAAATAAATGAAAATGAAAAGGTCCATAGAGGACCCTACTTTTGTCATGCTTAACTAATCAAAACCATACAAAAAAGTCCAAATTTTGCCGTCCTCTGCTCCTATTTTAAAGTAAAAAACATCCCTACAAGCAATGCCCTTTGTTACTTTTGAAAACTTCCAACAAACCCTTTGAAAAGCAATCTACTTCCCCTTCTTTTTCATGACAATTTTTTCCACACTTAACCCTTCAACACGCTTTTAATAATTTCGAAGTTGAAAATAAATAGTCTGGACTTAATTAATGCAGTTGATCAACCATGTTGATTAATTGAGGTTTATCTTATCGTGTTGAAGTCAAGCTTGAAGCTCTTGTCGATGGATGCTGATCAAGTGGAGAAAGTGTATGTTGCACTTGGCAACGACCTGCAAGAGGGCTTCATGACTTTGCAATGGACTCTCAAAAAATGGAGTTCTCAGCCCATCTCCATAGTCATTCTTCATGTTACATATAACATCTCCAACGATTTTGTTTACACCCCATGTAAGTTACATATATATAGTCTTTTTTTTTTTTTTTTTTCCTGTTTAATTTCTTCTTTTACTTGTTTTGGAGTTGAGTACTGTTTATATTTTTAATATTGCATATGTTTTATATTAGTTGGCAAGCTTCCTGCTAGTTCAGTGAGTGATGAGAACTGGAAGTCCTTAAAAAATATGAAGAAGGGAAGATAGACAAGTTGATTTCCAAGTACATAGCTTTTTGTGGCAAGGTTTGGTGTTTTTGCTGCTTCATATTATAACAGTAATATATATATATTATTTCCAATTATGTAGTTCTAATTAGATTATAAAAATTTGTTGGTCTTCTGTTTTTAGGTAAAAGCAGAGATCCTGAAAGTCGAAAAATATGATGAACCTATTCATAAGTTAATTCTAGACCTGATTTCAGGACTCAAAATAACAAAACTGGTTATTGGAATTACTTTCATGAAGTCCTCATCATGGTAAGCAATTTTTTCTCCAACAACATTAATTACTGCTGTGATTGATTGATTACATGAATTTCATATACTCCTCAGGAAATCAAAAAGTGCAATAAGTGGAACGTTTTGTATCCATCAGAACAGGCCTGATTATTGTGAATTCTTCATAGTATGTGGTGGGAGATTGGTGTTTCTGAATGAAGGAATTGTGGAGGATGATCAAGGAACACCACTTGCCAAGATAAGAGATAAGGCCAGTTTTAGGACTTGGATAGCAAGAGTGTTCACTGATAGTTCTTCTCTGGGAAGAAATTCTAATCGCTTACCGGCTTCATTGAAAGATCTTGACTCACCAGATTCACTCAATGATCGTTGGCAACATTATGTCCAAGAGATTGAAAATTATTTCCAGCATTTGTTGTCTTTAAATTTGGACCAAGAAAACTTTGAATTGGAAGATGATGATTTGCAGGCAAGTCCAATGGAGCCAGATTCAGATTCTAATATGGTAAGTTGTTATCAATTATGGAAGATATTTGTTGCAATGTGTGGCTAAGATTTAGATAGTTTAGTTTTGGTAATTTAATCAAGCAGTCATTGCTTGACTATAATTTAATTTATCTTATATTGAATTGGTCATGTTGAACACAAGAAGCAAATTACAGTGATAGGATGATGAAATTGGCTGATCACTGATGTTGAAGAGCCATTTTTAACATTTTTAGGCTGTCCATTGATGTTTTGCTGCAGGCATGGCCATTTTAGAGGCCAAATTTATATGTGGGAAAATCGTTAATTTAGTGGCTACCTTACTGGTTGGGTAATCTTACCCAACAATTACATCTATTGAATTGGTGGTAAAGTTAGTTATTGAAGTTAATTCAATGGTTGTAACTATTAGGTAAAGTTACCCAACCAGTAAGGTAGTCAAATCCGGATAAGTTATTGAAGTCAATTTAGTGGTTATAATTATTGGGTAAGGTTATCCAACTAGTAAGATAGTCAAATCTAGATAGTAAATAACTAGACTAGAAAAATGACAAGGATTTTGTAACAAATGCCAAGATTTGGTATATATATGTTTGCAGAGTGGTGCAGCAAAAACAGAATATCTTCGAAGTAAAATAAGTGCAGCTCAAGAGGAAATCCAATTGAGGAGAAAAGAGGCCAGAGCCCATGCCCACAGATATGCAAAAGCTGAATGGGCCATCTGTTTGTGCAATGCCCGGGTAACTTTTAAGATCATTTTTGTTTATGCAATTAATATTTGTTGGATTACAATTTAATACTGATTTTTTTCAAAATAAGAATATTAAGAATTAAAAAATAAATAAACATTATTTGCATGTTTTACTAACTAATCAGTAACCATAATAAGCTTGTGTAGTAATAGAATCCTGTTGCAATATGTTCAAACCTTTGGTGTTTTATTTTTTATTTTATTTTTTTGAAATAAAACCTTTGTCTTGTTTTGGATTTGGATTAATAGTTCAACTTGGGTGGTTGTGGAAATATATAAATATGAGTTAATAATACAATACTCCTTGAGATTTGTCTTTGCACACTCATAATCAACTTTATAAGAAATTGACATCGACCTCCCTTGCAGGTAATTAAAGTTAGTAAAGTTTAACACCCTTAGGGCATTTTTGTTTTCATTTTATTTTCATATTTTATGTAAATTTAATGTATGAGAAATGAAAAAAAGAGACCTCTATCATCTATTTAAAAATAAAATAAAATTTTTATTAAAAAATTGGGATATCCACTATCCAACTGAAAAAGGACAATGGTGATCTTATTCAAACAATAAAAAGAAAATTTAAAAAGGGAAAAATTTGAAAACCTCCTTTTTGTTTTTGTTTTTTTTTTTAAAGATCATTGTGAGATCTCATAATTTTCATTTGTATTATTTTTAAATATATTTAAATAAATTTATTTTTTAATTGTTCCATTTATTTGTTTAATTATTTTTTTTTTAATTTTATATTTATTAAAACATCTAATTTCATTTTTTTGAATTAAGAATATTCTAGTAATTTCAAAATTATCTTAGCGGCATTTGATAGTTTAAACAATCAAACTGGTCACCGATTATTTTTAATAGAGGTTGACTAACTGTCAAGAAACTCCCTGTTAGTTTTTTGGTAAAATTGATTCCATGTGTCAAAAGACAAACCATGGGTTTACTACATAAATACTATTCTTTAGCATATCTATTCATAATTTAAATAAACAATGACTTCCTCTCATATTCGTATTTCCATCTTGGTCAGATTTCAAAAGCACATATATACTATTTAATGTTATAAATTTTGTGCCAAAACTTTTCTTCCACAAAAAGGTTCCATGAATTTTGTAGAATGACATGAAATTGACCGTATTTAATTCAAAAATCAAGCCAATAAATAAATCAACAAAAATATAACAATATTATGACTAAAATCAAATGATTCCCACGCTATGATACCAACATATTTTCTTTAGAAATTTATTTGCTAGTTAAGGTTGCTTTTTACAACTTTTTATATACACACACTCACTTATGATTCAGATAATTAGTGCACTTCCTCTCCATGTTTACGGAGGGGCCACCACGTACATCCACATTTACTATGATGTGTGGAGAGTTCGGGATTAGAATTGTTGGTCATCCATAGCATATAATTTTCGAAGATCAGTAGTTTTTAACTATACATAGTATCTAATCTTTGAAGATCCAAATAGATCTTTTAATCTATTCCCAAACCACGCATAGTATTATTATGATGAATTTCAAAAATTCCTACAAATCTATGGCCACGGGTGTTAATGGAATTCCAATTACCCTATAATGATTAAAAAAGAAATAATTTTTCATATAGGTTGAGCAATTCGAAGTTCTAATAAAGGAGGAGGTGACAAACCATATAGAAACACAAAAACAGCTAGAATCAGAGAAAGAGCAATTATACCAATTAATAAGAGACGTGGAAGACAACAAGTCCAGATTGACTTCACTTTTGCAACTCCAATCTGACCTCTCTAACAAGCTTCGACTATCGGCATTGTCCCAACGACACGTGGAGGCCGAACTGGAGAAATCTGCCACCACTAGACTAGATATGGTCAGGCAGATCGAGGAGCTTAGACGACAGCGAGATGTTCTTCATCGTAGAATCGACTTTTGTAGAGAGAAAGATGCCATCGGATCGGTTACGAGATCTACCGAGTTGACAAGTTGTTGTTATAGAGAATACACGGGCAATGATATCCGATTGGCCACCGATGATTTCTCTCAACAATTGAGATTGAAGTCCGGAGGAGATTGGACTAATGTGTATCGAGGACGATTTCCTTATGCCACTGTTGCTGTCAAGTTGCTCCATCCTCTTCATGGAGACCTCCAATCCAAGGTAAGCGTTAACTTGTAAACCTTTCATGTAGATTGAGATTCCACATGGAAAAAAAAAGTTTACGATGATTGGAACCATTTGCAAAAGTGGTTTTTCATTTTCAAAAATGAAAAATGAAAAAAAAAAAATGTTTGGATGTATATTTTGTAAAATATGTTTTCGAAAATGAAAAACAATTTTTTCTGAATTATAACTAAAAAGTAAAAAACAATATTTTTATGTTTTTATCATTTCCAAAATAGATTTTAAAAAACAAACAACTATTTCCATTTTCCCCCTCTAAACAATTATTTTACACATTTTCTAAAACAATACCAAACACTTTTACATTATTTTTAGTTTTCAAAAAATAACTTTTAAGAAATTCAACTAAACACATTGTATTTTTAAAAACCTCATTTTTATTTTTATTTTTTCATTTTTAAAGGCACCATTTTAAAAACAACGTCAAACGCTAAGTGTAGATTTTCTAAGTTCAAATTTTATCTTGTATATTTGTCTAGCTATTTATGTAGCTATGAAAGTAAATGAAAATATATATTTGAATTGCGCATATAGTTTAATCTTGATGGATTTTAATAAGATGGATGTTAAATTGAAAATAAATATTTAAATTATGTAGGTGAAGTTGCTTAGTAACATTCGGCACCCCCATTTGGTTGCGATAATGGGTTTCTGTTCAGAGCCAAATTGTATGATTATGGAGTACATGCACCATGGTAGCTTGAGAGACCTTTTATTTTCTTCTCCAAGAATTTACAAAAAATATAGTAGGGCCCTTAGGTGGCCTGATCGGATCCGCATTGCTTACGAAGTTTGCTCGGGCCTGGGCTTCCTACATTCGGCCCAGCCCAGGCCTCTTGTCCATGGTCACCTCACGCCTTCAAACGTCCTCCTAGATCGCAATCGTGTTGCAAAGATTAGTGGGTTTGGACTCACTAAAGCCCGAGATCAATCCGATGTGAGTTCGGATATTAGGGCTTTCGGAGGACTGTTGATCAATCTTTTAATGGGTAGGAACTGGGCTGGGCTTGTTGAAGAGGCCATGGCATTGGATCGGACGGCTCTAGTTGGAGTTCTGGATGAGATGGCAGGAGAATGGCCGTTGGATTTGGCAGAGCAACTTGCTGGGATAGCAACCAAGTGTGTGTCAGTTAATCAGAAAGCCAATAATGATTTGAGAATTGCCACTGTTATGGCAGATCTTGAAAAGTTGAGAAAAAAGGCTGATGATATAAAGCAGGCTAGAGGAGATGATGGTGAAGTGGTGAGTGATGAGAGATGTGCACCAAATCAAGAGGATTCAAGTGATGTTCCAAGTGTATTCCTCTGCCCCATATTACAGGTTAGAAATTTGTGATGTGAATTTAGTACTTCTATGAAGATTAATTAATACGAAAAGTATGAAAAATCCCCTAAAATGAAAAATAGTACCGCCAAACCCCATTTTTTAACATAAAAAATAGAAGATTTCACATTTGTTTTATTTTTGAAAAGTATTTTGAGGTGTTAGTATGTATTTGTGTTTATGACGGTACACAGGAAGTAATGGAAAATCCGCACGTGGCAGCGGACGGATTTTCGTACGAGCTAAGTGCAATGGAGGAATGGCTAGGGTTGGGGCATGATACATCACCCATGACAAACTTGAGGCTCAAGCACAAATTCCTCACCCCTAATCACACACTTCGTTCACTCATTCAGGACTGGCACAATAAGCAGAAATCAATTGTCCCTTCTTAATAAGTATCACTCTTGTCATTTCAAAAAAAATAAAAAAATAAATAAGTATCACTCTTGCCATCCTTCCCTGGCCAAGAGGCAATTGACAAAGAATGTTTCAGCAATGTATATATTATTTACTCTATGAACCATCTATTTTTAAAATTACATAGACGCTAATAAATTTTTAAGGAGAAAAAAAAGGAGTAAATAAATGATACACTACAACCAAGTAACCTAAAATTTCACAATTTCGTGTTATAAAATATCGGTATGTATAATCAACTGTATCCATTTTTTCACCTGACCCAAGTCAGTCGATCTTCATGCTTTGCTAATGCCCATATGGAAACTAACATTTCATCTTCCCCAACAAAATAATCATGATCATTTTCTTGCCAGGGAATAATCTTCCTGCACAGATGGATCAGTTGCCATGACTTCGGCACGAGACTATATGTACACCCCTCGTTCTTGCCGGCTACCTGGGACGGTGTTGTCATATTTCATCTTTAGGGTATTTTTGTTTTTTCATTTTATTTTTCATATTTGATATGAAAATAAAATTTAATGTATGAGATATGAAAAAAGAGACCTCTATCGTCTATTAATTTAATGTATGAGAAATAAAAAAAAAAAAAAGACCTTTATTGTTTATTCTTTTAAAAATAAAATAATTTTTTTATTAAAAAATTGAAATATTCACTGTCCAATTGTAAAGGAGAGCGGTGATCTTTTTTGAAAAAGAAAAAGAAAATTAAAAAGGAAAAAATTGAAAATCTCCATTTTGTTTTTCATTTTTCAAAAGATCACTGTGAGATCTCATAGTTTTCATTTTTATTATTTTTTAAATATATTTAAATAAATATATTTTTCTTTAAATTTTATCTGTTTAAATAATGTTTTTCTTTTTATTTTTTATTTATTAAAATATCTAGTTTTTTGAATTAAGAATATTCTAGTAATTTCAAAATTATGCTAGGGGCATTTGATACATTTGATAGTTTAAACAATCAAATTGATCAACGATTATTTTTAATAGAGGTTGACTAACTGTTAGGAAACTCCAGTTAGTTTTTGGTAAAATTAATTATGTGTAAAAATACAAACCTTGAGAAGGTATTGTTACACTATAAATAATATTCTTTAGTATATTCACTCGTAATTTAAATAGATAGTAACTTTTTCTCATATTCGTAGTAGAGGTTCGAGTCTCCTATTTTCTAATACAAATGAAAAATAGATATCTCAAATTTCCACCTTGGTCAGATTTCAAAAACACACTATTAGTTAATTTTATGAATTTTGTTCCAAACTTTTCTTCCACAAAAAGCTTCCATCAATTTTTTAGAATCACATGAATTTGAACGTGTTTAACTCAAAAATCAAGCCAATTAAAAAACATTCAAAAATCAAGAAAATATAACAATAGTATGAGTAAAATCAAATGATTCGCACAATATGAAACCAACATATTTCCTTTAGAAATTTATTTGCTAGTTAAGTTTGCTTTTAACAATGTTTTATATATACACACTCACTCATGATTCAGGTAACTAGTACACTTCCTCTTTATATTTGTGAAAGGAGCACCATACACATTCAAATTTACTATGATGTGTGGAGAGTTTTCTCTCATTAATATGAGAGTGCGGGAGTAGATTTGCTAGTCATCCATAGCATGTAATCCCCGAAGATCCATATTTTAATTTTAACCATATATAGTATTCAATCTCTAAAAATTCTAACAGATTTCTTAATCTATTCCCAAACCATACATAGTATTTTATCATAATTTGAAATGCCGACAAATCTATGGCCACGAGTGTTAATAGAATTCCAATTACCTTATAATTATTAAAAAAGAAATAATATTTCATAGAGGTTGAGCAATTGGAAGCTTAGTTAAGGAGGAGGTGACAAACCGTATAGAAACACAAAAATAGTTGGAATAAGAGAAAAAGGTGTTAGGTATTGTGCCCTAAGAGCTTGTAATTTGTAAACGTTTAAATAAATTATAAATAAATAAAGTTTATTTTATTCAAATTAATGTGCATTTATGAAATGTTTACTTCATACGAATATCATGTAACATCCATGATTACTTATGTAGTCTCAAATTAAGTATGTAAGTGTTATATACAAGAGGATTTAGTTTGAGATTAGTAATCAAAAGAGTCCGTAGAAAGCAAACAAAACTGGGTACTTTGTTTGTGGTAAATCTACAACTGTGGTCCATTTCGTATTTGATACGATGATCTTATCTGGGATTGTTCATATGGCGATATGAAAATGGTGGCACTTATATAATAGAGATTATATAGGACTGGACCTCGATAAAATAAGTTTCTTATTAATATCTGTTAAACAAAGAAATTCTTATTTATCGATTAGATGATCATATATGGATTGATTTTAATCCTGAGTGTTTAATGGACTCCTATTTGTTGGGTCATGTCTTTTGATTTACATGGGTGAGACTGTTATAGATTTACAGTCAATATGCTTCGTACTTTGGATATGTGATTTAATAAGTGGCTGAGAACATTCTACACAATAGTGGAATCCACTTCTTCTTGCGAGAAGTAGATGAGTAGTTCCCTTAAGTGTTGATTCGGGTCTTGAACAATAAGAACGCTCAACTTTCTGTTTACGAGTAAAAGGAAAGATAAATTCATAAGTTGTTATGGATATATTGTTCATTAGAGAATAAATGGTACTTAATGGAACAAGATATAATTAGAGAGGTATAACAGATTTTAATAACATAGCTCTAATTATGAACTACTCGTGGAGGATCGAACCATATGAAATGATTAAATCGATGGACATTGAAAATTCAGATTGTGTAAAACATCTACAATTTTGAGAGTACAACCTTAAGTTTTTAGTGGAGTAACTCTAAGGTAAATAATAGTGAATTATTAATTAAAGAGTTTAATTAATAATTCCGATATTATTGGAGCTCAAATTGTAGGTCCATTTGGTCCCCTTGCTAGCTCACAACCACATAAAGAAACAAGTTGAAGAATATAATTGGATTGTCCGATTATTGGTGTACATATAAATTTATGTACATGTTCAAAAATTATTTAAATAATTTGATTATTTAAATATTTATAATTATTTAATTAATGGTTAATTATTTAATTATTTGTAGAGGTCATGTATTCAATTATAAATGATGTCATTAAATTAATTATGATTTAAAATCATTTAATTTAATGAAATAATCATTTAATTAATTAATGAAAATAATAATTTTAATTGGAATAAGATTCCATTTAAATTATATTAAAAGAGTTTTAATTTAATGGGAATTAGATTCCATATTAAGTTAAAAGAATAGAATTCTAATCCAATAAAGAATTTGATTCCATATTGGATATGAATTAAGTTTTTCAATTTAAATAGGAATTTGGATTCCTTGTTAAATAGGAAGTGCCCTAGTTTACTAATATATATAAAAAGATGTTTTTTATGATTGGTAATTGGTGGTGGTGGTAGAGAGAATTTTTGGCTACTTGAACCAAAAATTTCCATTGATTAAAAATCACCAAATAATCATCTACTTCAAAAGGATCTTCAAAAAGATTGTGCCCACACACAGTTTCTTTTGTGAAGAGTCATAGCAAGGAATATCAGGTGGTGAAGAATCTGCGAATCAAAAGGGATCAATTCAATCTTCATACAAGGTAATATTCAATCTTATTAATTTAATTATTGAATCGTTATTACTAGTATCGATCGGACATGTTTTGTTTGAAATTTTTTTAAAATTCACGTTTCCGCATTCAAATTAAAATCGATTTTTCCCTTCAAAAGGACCAATTAATAAGAGACGTGGAAGACAGCAAGTCCAGATTGATTTCACTTCTACAACTCCAATCTGACCTCTCCAACAAACTCCGACAATCAGCATTGTCCCAACAACATGCGGAGGCTAAATTGGAGAAATTTACCATCACCAGACTAGATATGGTCAGACAGATCAAGGAGCTTAAACGACAACTAGACGTTTTTCTTCACAAAATTCACTTGACAAGCTGCTGTTATAGAGAATAGATAGGCAATGATATTCGATTGGCCATTCATGATTTCTCTCAACGGTTGAGATTTAAGTCCGGAGGAGATTGGACTAGTGTGTATCGAGGACGATTTCGTTATGCCACCCTTGCTGTCAAGTTGCTCTATCCTCTTCATGGAGACTTCCAATCCAATGTAACTATCAACTTGCAAACCTTTCCCTGTAGATGCAGATTCTGCATGGGAGGGAAAAAAGAAAATTACTATGTTTGGAACCGTTTTTAAAAATGGTCCTTTATTTTCAAAAAAAAAAAAACAAAAAGAAAAAAGGAAGTGTTTGGATGTATGTTTTATAAAATATGTTTTTGAAAATGAAAAAAAAAATTGCAATTATAACTAAAAAGTAAAAAAAACATTTTTTTTTAAAAATATTTTTCATTATTTCCAAAACAAATTTTAAAACAAGCAACTATTTACCCTTTTAAACAACTATTTTACTTTATTTGAAAATAATGTCAAACACTTTTACATCATTTTCAGTTTTGAAAAAAATAACTTTTATCGCGTTATTGAGATTGAGTGGGGGATGGTTCCACCATCCGAGCCTTCGCAGACCCCTAGATACCGTGTCCATTCTCCTTCAAGCCGATCTCCCACTGGAGAGACAAAGAGGTCAGGGTGGCGGAGTTCATTGACAGGTCGGAACATAGTTGGGATTTGGGCAAGTTGAAGCAAGTATTTAGCCCAATGGATATCAATCTCATTACCTCCATCCCAATCCCTTTCCAAACTCAACCGGACGAATGGGTCTGGCACTTTGATAAGAGGGGCACCTACCTAGTCAAAAGTGGATATCGGCTAGCCTTTCAGATCGCCCAACCCAGTTCTACCTCCTACTCCTCTTCCTCCCAACTCTGGTGGCGCAGATTCTGGAACATGCGCATCCCACCCAAAGTGAAAATCTTCTCTTGGAGGTGTTGTGTTAATGCTCTCCCCACATGTCAAAATTTGTTTTGTAGGAATATTGCCTCAGCGGATAGTTGCCCGAGATGCAAGGCCTTCACAGAATCTGCTCACCATGCCATATTTTGGTGCAAGTCGGCTTCGGACGCTTGGGCCATAACTCCCTTTGCCTCCCTCCTCAGAAGCCTTCCGCAGGCCCTTATCCTGGACATGCTTAGACTGGTGTCCCAAAATTGTGGTTGGGATGGCCTGGGTCTTTTTTGCGTCCTAATGTGGAGTAATTGGTGGAACCGCAATGCTGCAATCCATGAGGGCAGGGTGAAGGCTCCTGGGGATGTCCTGGATTTTGCCCTTTCATTCTTATCTGAGTACCATAGCTCTCAAGGGAGCACATCGATCTCTCGTGTGCCCCCCCTTGTAAGGCAGGCCAGCTCTTGGTCCCCCCATCCGCGTCACTACCTCAAACTGAATACAGACACAGCTGTCAGACCAGGTTTCCCTTCCTTGGGCGTCGGAGCTGTTATCAGAAATGATTCGGGTTGGGTCGTGGGCGCCCTCTCCAAACCTCTTCCAGGCTTTTTCTCAGCTGAGATGGGGGAGTTCCTGGCCCTGAGAGAAGGTCTCTTTTTTGCGAAATCCTTAGGCCTGAAAATCTGGGTAGCGGAGGTGGATGCTGTTAATGTGGCATCCAGGTGCTCCTCTGCAGCTCTCCTCCCTGAGGAGGAATGTAATGATGATGCTTCAACCATTATTGAAGATATCAGGAGTCTTAGTCGAGATGTGGGAGGTTGTTCCTACAGTCATACCCCTAGGAAGGGCAATGTAGTTACCCATTGGTTAGCCTCACTGGCTGGTAATTCGGGCTTGTTTAAGTCCTGGCAGAATGTAACCAGTTCCTTTCTGCTTTCTTCTTGCTAATATATTGGCTTTATTTCAAAAAATAATAATAATAATAACTTTTAAGAAATTTAACCAAACACATTGTTCTTTAAAAAACATCATTTTAAAAATATTTATTTTCATTTTTAAAAATAATTTTTAAAAACATCATTTTAAATGCGATGCCAAAAGCATCCTTATTTTTAATTATTCTACTATTATGTTTTCATTTTATGCAGTTTACTTTTTCTGAGTTCAAATTTTATCTTATATATTTATCTAGATATTTATGTAGCTATGAAAGTAGATGAAATATATATATATATATATATATGAATTGTGCATATACTTTAATTTTGATGGATTTTAATAAGATGGATGTTAAATTGAAATATTACTTTTAAATTATGTAGGTGAAGTTGCTTAGTAACATTCGACACCCGCATTTGGTTGCGCTGATGGGTTTCTGTCCGTAGCTAAATTGTTTGGTCATGGAGTACCTGCACAATGGTAATTTGAAAGACCTTCTATTTTCTTCTCCAAGAATTTACAGAAAATATAGCCGGGCCCTTTTGTCGCCTGATTGGATCCGCAATGCTCACGCAGTTTGCTCGGGCCTGGCTTCCTACATTCGGCCCAGCCTGGGCCTCTTGTTCAATGTCAGTTCGCGCCTTCAAACGTCCTCTTGGATCGCAATCGTGTTGGGCAGATTAGTGGGTTTGGGCTCACTAAAACCCAAGATCAATCCGACGTGAGTTCGGATATTAGGGCTTTTGGAGGATTGTTGTTGAATCTGTTAACGGGTAAGAACTAGGCCGACCTTGTTGAAGAGGCCATGGCATTGGATCGGACGGTTCTGGTTGGAGTTCTGGCCGAGACGGCAGGACAATGGCCGTTGGACTTGGCAGAGGAACTTGCTGGGATAGCAATCAAGTGTGTGTCAGTTAATAATGAGGAAGCCAATAATGATTTGAGAATTGCCAATGTCATGGCAGATCTTGAAACGTTGAGAAAACAGACTGATGACATGAAACAGGCTGGAGGAGATGATAGTGAAGTGGTGAGTGATGAGAGATGTGCACCAAATCAAGAGGATTCAAGCGATGTTCCAAGTGTATTCCTCTGACCCATATTACAGGTTAGAAATTTATGATGTGAATTTAGTACTTCTACAAAGATTAATAACATGGCTTTAATGTGTATATGTGTTTATGACGGTACAGGAAGTAATGGAGAATCCACACGTGGCAGCGGATGGATTTTCGTACGAGCTAAGTGCAATGCAGGAATGGCTAGGGTTGGGGCATGATCACACCACCACCCATGACAGACTTGAGGCTCAAGCACAAATTCCTCACCCCTAATCACACACTGCGCTCACTCATTCAGGACCGACACAATAGAAGAAATCAAATGTCCCTTCTTAAGTATCACTCTTGCCATTTTTCCCTGGCCAAGGGCAATTGACAAAGAATGTTTCAGCTATGTATATATAATTTACTCTATGAACCATCTATTCTGCCAATTACATAGACACTATTAAATTTTTAAGGGAAAATAAAAAAAAGAGTAAATAAATAATTCACTACAACTAAGTAACCTAAAATGTCACAATTTCTTGTTATAAGATATCGGTATGTATAATCAACTATATCCATTTTTTCACCTGACCCGAGTCATTCGATTTTCATGCTTTGCCACTGCCCATCTGGACACTCGCATTTCATCTTCCCCAACAAAATAATCGTGAACATTTTGGTGGCAGGGAATAATTATCCTGCATACATGGATCAGTTGTCATGTCTTCAGCACGAGACCATATGTACACCCCTCGTTCTTGCCGGCTGCCTGGGACAGTGTTGTCTAGTACAAATGCCACCAAGAGTGTCACCACCATGTTCATAGACATGAGAGCATTTATCGCAAAATCAAGCTGATACATTCATTTAAAAAAAAAAAAACATTGATTAGACTCCTCTCTCACAAGGAAAATGAGAAAAAAAGAAATAAATTGTGAAATCAAATAATTTATAATAAGCTCATCTGTATTCTTAAGCATGACCATAGAAACAACCTGGTCAGTTGACCTGTTTTTTTAGCTATTTAGTGGACTTCATAAATAAAATTTCGAACATCTTCAACTAGCAATTTACTCCCAAAGCATTATATGTATGTATGCAAAACACGACCTGACAAAAGAAAGGGATACAAACTTACTTGCTTACTACCAGAATGCATTGGTCCATTTGATGCAGCTGCGAAAGGAACAAAATAACTGGGCAGTATCAAACTGGTTTCAGGTTGGTACTGTTGGAAGTAGGCAGGGACGGACAAACCAAGAAATAGAGAAACTCCAACTATTGTTATGTTCCTAAAACTTGCAGATTGAGTATACTGCAAAGTTGAAAGACCCAGTGCCACAACAAGGGCCCACATGAAGCACAGTATCGCAGCAGCCAAAGCCTGTGGTATAGAAGCGAGAATGGCACCAATTTTACCTATCAAACATGATAGAGCAATCAAACAGTATTAGCCCACACATATGACATAAATAAGCATGATAAATAACAGAAGTAATTTGTCCACTAAGATGCTTGATGCAACATATCCTATAAACATTTGAACTAGACATACAGATAGCAGTTTACTCCCAGATCCAGTAACCACCACACCATATGCATACACGCATTCAGCATCAGATTAACAGTGCATGAATATAAAAATGTTGGAATATCTTTGTTCTCATGCTTGGTTTTTAGGATGATAGGGGTGCTTTACCTACAAATGAGAAGAGAATCAAGAAAGCTGCTCCAAGTTCTACAGCTTTTCGACTTGCCACCTTTGTTACGTTTATAGTATGCACATTTTCTGTCAAGGTTGTTGACCCAGTACCCGAACCCCAAAGTCCAGCCAATATACTGCAAAATCCTTCCAGTGCAATTCCTCTGCTGACAATTCTGGGAGTTGGAGGTTTTGAATTGATTAGCACAGATGTAGTGTGGTAGGTTCCAACCTGAGTAAATTTTGATATAATTAGCATCAATCCCATCGTCTATTCCATCTCTCTCCCACAGCGTTTTTATAGGAGATATTGAAAAGCTTATATATTAGTAAAACAATTTGCATAAAATGTTATCATCATGCTCTCTCTCAGTGATAAGTAAAGCTATAAGCTGTCACATCATAGGATGTGATACCCCATTATGCCCCATTATGATGTTGATTGCATGGTTTCACCATAGGGGATCGGGCATCTCAGGAATCCATTCTTTTTGCCAATTCAGACGAAGTTGCAGAAGCATTCTTCTGCACAGGATACAGCACTTTCTGCATGACAACTGACTGGGACAATAGAAAGGAAAGAGAGGGGGAAGGAAGGGTGGGAGGTTAAAGGACAGGAAGATGATAGAGGACGAAATCTTCCCTAGAAAATCTATTCACATAAACAAAACCAAAGTTGAGCATAGCATAAAAATCTCTTGGTGCATTTGAGGTACAAGCTACTAACCGAATCCACTGTTGCAACCAGTGATACAATGATCATTATCATGGAGGTCCTTAAGTGGAACATGGGGATGCCCCATTGCAGAGGGTAGGGAATTCTGACCCATGCAGCAGTTCTCCATGCATTGGAAACATCAGTTCTACAATGCTTCATGGTATATGCATGCTTTACACATGCATCAGCTAAGATATTTGAACTAGGTATGTCGGGGCTGCAACCTTTGTAGTCATATGCTCCACCGGTGGTCAAGAAGAATGCATATATCCATATGATCATAACACTCAGGGGAACCTGTAACAATTCAACAAATGGTTGCAACATGGATTAGTGATATCCACAATAATCAAGAGCTTCATGAGTGTTCTCAGTTACCAGAAGCCCAAAAATGAAATTGTTGAGTGCCCGTAGTCATGGTTTCTATTGCCCTCATTTTCCAGGAATATGAAAAAGGAAAACTTTCCTTGGGAAGAATGGGCTGCCAGATTTTTTCAGTTAAACTTCAGGGATCTAACTATATAGGTTGCAATTGCCCAAACTTTATACAAAACATCAAGGGGTAGGTAATGGCTCTTTCTCTCATGGGGAAGACAGGATAGGGTAGAATAGACATAGTGTATCTCAACATGAAGAATAATTGGGTCATCAAAACTGTACAAGTACTTTTATGCAGTCAATGTTTAACAAGGATCAGCATATTGAAAGTTAAGATACATACCGCATAAATTCGAAACAGACGATGTCCAAAGATAGATACTCCTCTTAGGTACTGAAAAAGAAAACAATTAAGTAATTTGCATCACTTGTAACAGTATCTAGACAAGAATCCAAAAAGGAAAAGTGAACAAATTCTTGAAATATTGGAAAAGTGGACTACAAACAATCTTCTTTTGCATTTAAAAATATATATCTAAAATGCTTAGGCCTACTCAGTACCAGAAACTCTATGTTCAGTAGCTTATCTGTTCATGAAATCACTTACCAGGGTAAATATAAGAACCAACAATATCTGAGGAATGCTAATTTCCACACAGCTACCCGCTTGTGGAAAGCCATAGCTAAAAAATGCTAAACCTACTGCAGCAACAGTTGGTGCAACCACGACAGGATTAATCAATCTGCAGCACCACAATATAATGCAACAAAAGAATTTAATTCTGAAAGCTTAATTCCAATAGAAGTAATATAATTCTAAATGGCTGGTAAGATACTTGACATGTTGTTTTATACAATATATCATTCAGTTTCTTTTTCTTTTCTTTTTTCTCTGAACCCATAGGCAACGGATCATTGAGTTTTATCCATTACTTAACTTTTTCAACATGTATTGACAAACATTCCACACAAAGAGAGTAGATTTATATAAATTTGATTAATTGGTTTTACAAGAAACAAAATGAAGAGAATATATATAAGATAGTAGCTAAAAAAATCAAGATTTTCTTTTCCACATAAATGTAGATTTGATATGATTCATTATAATCTATAGAACTTCGAAAAAGCTGGCAACTTATCCAGGTCATATAAACTTATTACAAATTCAAAACAAAGGCAGTATTCTGCAAGAGAATTTTCTTAAAATGGCACCAGATAACAGAGTCAAAAATTGGAGTATCAATAGATAAATGGAATGGAGACAATAAACTTAGAAGTAACATACTATTGTATCTATGTAACAACTGATTTTGCATAAGATAGACTGACACTCAGCAAGAATGCACTATGGATTACAAAAAAACTTGATAATTTTAGAACAAGTTAAAGGAAGATATTACAAGCTACCTTTTGAATTACCTTAGGAAAAAAGACATTAAACCACTAAATCCCAATATGCTTTGGAATATTGAACCAACAATTATCGCTCCTTGCAATTCCCTCATAATATGCCTAAATTTCTGCAGAAGAATAAGCATACATCAAATTGAAAACTAAGAAGACCAATAAATAAACAAGTAAAATGCCATTCATTAACTGCAATGTCTTTAGTTTATGCTCAAGCGTCATTATACTCATTCTCCAAATTCATGCTTGTAAAAAGTTTAACACTATGGATTAGCTGAAACTTTGAATTCTTATCAGTTATAGCAAAAGTTATTGTAGCTTAAAACATATTAAACTTCTGCCTGCTTTGGAAATTATAAAGGCATTTTCTATGATACTGATTACATATAAAACTGATTGGTATAATATATATTCATGCGGCTGAACTTACATGTTCTGTGAGATTCCGATACTCCCTAGAATTTATGATTACTAGTGCAGGAGCCAAATATACAAATGAGCTCCCTTGAACTAATGGAAGTCGGGTACCAAAGTAGGAATGCAATATTGTTGTAATGCCAGTAAGCAGCAGCATTGTAGAAATCACTGTGGCAGTATCTTTCTGTCCTCAAGGTAAACATAAATAAATAGATAAGTAACATTCAACTTCCTTCTCAAGTTGCATTAGATATCAGCGAATCCATAAGAGAAGATTCTTACATCTGTTCCGCCCATGGCTGGTACAATAATCAAGGGGATGAATATAATCGAACCAGCCAAAGATAAGAAGTGCTGCAGGCCGTAATACATAAATGGTGCTGCAGTAATATAACAATAAGATAAAAGTGAGGAAAAAGCACTGATATCTTGCAAGTTTAAGTTGAGTAAGACTCCAAAAGAATAAGCAAACATTAAGAGATTCAAGAGTTATCAACATGTATGATAACATGCAAGTAATTTAGTGCTTTTGTAAGTTCAAAGTAAGATAAAGGAAGTTATAAATGCAAAAGTTTAGTAACCAAGGAATAAATTTTAAAGCAAAAAGACATAACTACCTCAGTTCTCACATACTTTAACTCGGGAAAATGTCCAAATTGACCAATACTGGGTAAAACAACCACAAAGTTCACAAGAAATCCATATGCAGTGTGCTAATACCAAGGTGTCATGTAAGGCAAACATAAATTCCTAAAACCATATTGTTTCAGCTTAATGTTCAGGATACTTGAGTTCGTCTTTTGCTTGCCTGTTAATCCATATCCATAACACTTTCTTCACATAAATAAGAATATGTCACAATTCTAGATTCAGCCTATATATAGATGTCACAGTTCAAATAGACTACAAATACACGATCTAATCCATAAACCACAAAAAATATTACAATTCGTCGACTTAGCTCTTAATCCAATTCAATTATAAATTTTCTGGAAGCAGTAATGAATAAATTTTATGCATCGACAGATTAAGAAAATTTTCTCTTCACCAACATTTATATTCATAACATGCCCTAAGTTGCTTGCTTAATAACATTTCCACATCTGCATTGTTCCTAATCCTACCATATAAAGTGTCATATTTTAGCTTAATCTTAATCTTTCCACACTAACACTTAGTAGAACAGGAAACACAAACCCATAACCAGAAACATATAATCAACAATAGACTAAACACATAAATGTGAATAGAGACAAACCGTAACCGGGATTATCCCTCAGTCCAAGTCTCATTCCAGAATGTCCTCCCGACCCACCATGAAGAGCCGCTTCACCACCAGGATACATATCAATTAGCACATCACTTTCAAACTTTTCTTCTTCCTTCTTCTGTCCAACTTGATCAACAACCGGAGCTTCATTTCCCCCACCATTGACAGCTTCATTTCTGTTCCCACTGACATGAGCAACCCCATTGCCATTCAACCTCCCATCTACCAAAACAGGCTCATCCCTGATTCTTCTTCTCTCTTTCTCACCTCTCTCACCACCACCACCTCCATCTCTAATGTCCTGCCTCCTCACTTCAGTCGAATCCGGCTCGATCTCCGACCCTCTGGTGGGCCTGGTCCGGCCCAGAACCGGATCTATTTCAATCTTAGGCGAAGACCCTCCTCCTCTATGGTGTTCAACACCCCTCTCCACTTCTAAACCAGCACTATCAAACTTGTCACTAACACTTGTAGCTGTTTCTCCAGAGAAAGTCGAGACAAAACCAGTCCTTTTAGCCCAAGATCTTAACTCTCTGGGATTGTGATCTGTTCTTGGCACGAAAGGCTCGATTTTTGGAAACATAGAGCCAAGTCTGGTCTTGGCATGACCACCCTTTTGTGTCTTCTGCTTCTCCACTGAATTTGAGCTCGACCCACCTTCCATTTCAACTTTTCCTCAGATGGGTATCAACCTTTTCCAACAAAATGAAACTCTAGAAAAATGGTCAGCTACAACCACCATAAAAAGCTCAAAAAACAGAAAAACTACAAAGTAAGAGAGTACAAGTAAAGCAAGAGTGAGGTGTCAATAAGCATTATTGGGTTGGGGTAGTGATAATGGTGGGTGGTACTGGTGTGTGTGTGTCAATAAAGAGAGTGAGCTTCAAATTTCAGGCATCTATTCTTTTATTATATTTAATTTACTACTGACTACATGACCGCTCGCTCGTTGCTGTCTCGGCTGTAACTTTCATGAGAGTGAAATGACGCAACTGCCCCTTTGTCGGCCGTTGGTAGCAGAAGCTTCCTGGTGGCAATGCAGAAAGACGACGCAATTTTAACTGCCAATTTGTTTGTTCTACTTTCTACATTTCCCTTTTTCACATTCTTTTCGGTTTTTAATTTTTTTTGAAGAATTGTTTTCGGGTATTTACTACGATGAATTGGATAGGAGGATATAAAGGCTAGAGATTTCTTGCGTTTTAAGGTTTCCCTTTTACGGCCCCCTCCACTCTTATATTGGTTAGTACATTTTTATTTCTAATTTACAGTGGATTTTAATCTCAACATATTTATTAATCAATTCGTGTGTGATTAATTAATAAAAAAATGTGATTAATAATTTAGATTTTTTTAAGTGTTCGAGTGAGATTTCCAAAGTAGAAAAACTTCTCCATCTCAAAATGCCTAACTCTCACTAAGCAGAATTTGTCAATTCAGCGGGATAAATTCATTTAGTCGATCATATCAAAATTTGTAGTTCAACCCATTAAATTATTATTTTTTATATTTATATTTATTTATGATGTAAAATTGTCGAGATGATTCATTACTTGCATAAAATGCATATCCATCCCATAATTAAGAAACAACAACTACCATGATAGAAGGAAAATATTCATCTACTTCAAAAAAATAAAAGGAAAATAATTATCCATATAAAAATGGTAAATTACACTTAATAAGATTTGAAAATTTCGCTAGTAATATGAATGAAAATGTGTATAACCACTTGTGTTATAAGAAAATACATCTAAAATTACTCTAATTATACTTGTGTTAATTTGAATGTCATATGTATTAAAATCATACCAAATAAAGAAATGCTTTCTACTGACCAATTGTTTTAAAAGTGACATATTAGGTAAGTATGACTTTCTTAAAGATGAACACCAGGGAAATGGCAAATGTGCTTGTGATAATAATAATTAATTATAAGGTAGGAAAAACAACTAGATGGGTCCCGGAAGAATTGATTAGGAAAAGAAATCTCTCAAAGTCAGGGTCATTCATCTAGACTTTTAAGCTCCAACCAGTAATTTTTAACAAATTAAGTTGGTATGGGTCTTCATACAAATAATTTGGTTTGTATATTCAAGAGAAAGAGATAAGATTCACAATGAGTGTCTCAACTTTGCTTCTTTTATCAAACCACTTTTAAGATGGGAGTCAGGTAACTTTTACAATTAGGAGGCAGGTCTCCATAATTAGTACGAAAACTCACCTCAAAGCTAGAAAGACTTTATTTTTGGTCAATCAGGACCTTGCACATAATTGCTTGACTAAAATTACCGCATTCTACGTTACATAATTTGATCCAAAGTTCACATATAAAAGGGTTTACTATTTCTATAATTGTAAGATGGTTCTCTACCTCTCCATACATCATATTGATGGAATTCAAATTTTACCATACATATTTAATAAACATATATGGATAGTTTTATCCTTTTTTAATATAATATAAGAATAGTGATTAATCTCTATATATGTCTATTTTAAGTATACTGATTGGGCTCAACATTTATTGATAAACAGTGCAATCGATTTAATCAACTTTTTGAAAAAGAAATAAATAAAAATTTTAAGCTATATAAATTTTAAATTTATAAGTGTAACAACTTCAAATGTTACACTTGTGAAGACTGAATTTATATTAAATCCCATAAACTTTTCATAAAATAATAATAAGGCATCCAACGTCATTTGATTACTATACCACATCCGATGAACAGACCCAACAAGGGCCTTTTTTTTTTTTTTTGTCTCATATCTTCTTTGACCTATTGTATAAGACCCAGCGCAATTTGCAAATTATGCACTACAATCTACAAAGATAATCGGGCATGGCGCAGTCCAATTCATTTGTTTCAACAATTCACGTGGATGAAATTTAACAAGGGAGAGATTCAAATTTATTCACAAAAGTAACATTCGTAAAGCTAAACACAAATCAATCTGCTACAGAACACTATATTATAGGCTGCAGTTCATAATCAGATTCCATGCTTATAACGATATAAGCATCTAATGTAGTTTAATGATAAAAAACATTCATTCAGTTTTATAATGACTTAGATTAAAGTTGTTAGACCGCAAATGATATTTAAAATAATTATAATAATAATAACATAAACTTGAATCAAAATTTTGAAACAACCCAGCTCTAATAAAAATGTTATAATCTCTCCACCAACTATATACTACACCTTCAAAAAATTTGTGAAACAAAAAGCACAAGCTCACAAAATGAGGGGGAGGAGATTGGCTGCCTGCATGCAGTTTAATTAAACTTAATGCAGAACTCAAAATTGTGTACCAGTTGTTTAAGTAGTATTCACGATTTTCCAACCTATTTAGAACATAATTTGAAACACTGCAATTAGATTCCGATAACCAAGAATATGCTATATCCTGAAAGGGTTATTCGGTTTTAAATAACTTGGCATCACAATGACCCTAAACTTTCCAATAGCTTGCTTGCATAAATCAGAAAACTAACAATAAACAATCTTTCAATTCAAAGATTAACGCATAACATGCTAGTTCCATAATTTCCTCATGAGAAAACAAGTTCTGCAATTGAACAACTTGTCTCCCATTCCCATTCCGATATAAACAATCACTTTAGGTAAATAAAACCAACCTATCTACTAAAGAAATATCTCAAAATAAAGTTCTCCAGAACTAATAAGTACCTGAATATTCTATATAATGAACTAGACCTCACAAATATTAAGACATTTTCAACTGTTTTGGAGTATCAGACATTCATATAAATTTCAATAACTATAAAAAAGAATGAAATAATTCTCTCAAATGGCAAGCAATTACAATGACATCGATACAATTACAGATTGATACAAACATATGCATAATCAACAACTTACAGCCCTAAACCAATCCTAGAGTCAACAAACCAAATTTCTTTTCAAGATTCATGGACACAGATGGCAAGCCTCAAATTCCTTTCAATGCCAAAGTTGGAGTTGCATTCCAGACACCACCATCAACACCCAAAATGAAAAGTGGTTCCGTAACAAACCCCTAACAATACCAATACTTGTCTTACAAGGGTTCATGCTACTATACAGATAAAATAGAAAGATTAAAAATTTTGAAAAATTTAAAATCAAGAGAAAATTTATAACTCTCATAACCTTCCTGTATCTACACATACAGATCGTAGCTAAATCCCTCTTATAAAAATTCCAGGATTCCACCAGGAAAACCTGTGCCTTTTTACATTGAAGTTGTGTTCAACAAAATTACGCTTCTTCTCCGACAAAGTTCATCACTAATTTAGATTCAAAGAGACACCTTTCGACAATGAAACAATCTGCTTTAACTCCATAATCCAAATTAAGAAAATTGACACTCTCATAACTTGGATCAAAATCATGCAGTTTTTGCAATTACATTATGAGATCACCAATTACTTCACCTAGTTGCTTCACACCTCTAATCAAAATACAAACCCTATCCGATAATTTAGTTAACCACATCCACATGCACATATCAAAGCAACAAATTCATCACAAAGATTACTAACATCACCAAAGGCTTCAACAAATACGTAATTTTTATAACATTGATGGCAATTTCGCATATATCTATAAAGAAGTACAAGCACCACAAAAACGCCAAAAAAAAAACTATAACAAGGGCATCTGGTAAAATTAACAGAAAGCTATGTACGAGGAATGGGAGCGAAGAGGTGTTGGAGGTGTTCTTGTTGCTCGCGGAATCGGCGTTTAAGGTAGTTCTCCAGGATTTCCATGACGGAAACGAAACGTTTCATCTCCTCGAGGTGGCGGCTGAGCTCGGCCTCTCGAGCCCTGGCTCGCTCCAGCCGCGCTTCCGTCTCCGCCAGCCGCCCCCGTAGGTCCTCCACTACCAGAGCATTGACGGTTGCTGACCCTCGATTAGCGGGTGATAGGGATCGTTGGTGACCGCAACACATAACTGCTGATTGTTTTTTATTTTTTACTTTTTGCAAGACTCCTGATTGTTTTTCACGACCAAAGGGTTTCGAACTGCTGGGTTATTTTTTTGGCAATTAGGAATCGATGCCTGTTGTCGGCTAACTAATCTGGACCGTTTGATCAGATAATTATTATTTTTTTATTTCGGATTTCTTGATATATTGTCAAAGACTCGAAAGCGTTTTTGTTTTTGATTTTGTTTTTATTTTTTATTTTTTATCAAATAAAAAAAATATTTTTATAGATACTACCACAAATTACACAAACGACTTTAAGGTTAGATAAAATTGCACAAAAATGACACGTTTGGTCACAAGTATATGAAATCTTCATAAGATTTCAAAGAATTCAACACTAATATCCCTTACCGTTTGTCAACTATCGTTAAATCATCATTATTAAAAGACAAAATGATCAAATTAAAAAATACTTTATACATAATAAAATAAAAATATATTATTAAATAAATTTAATTAAAAATTTAAAAATATAAAATTATGCAAATCTAAGATCTACAACCATGCAAATATGAAGAGGAAAGCGAGATGGAGAAGTAGGTAGAGGAGAAGAAGAACTAGCTATCGCTTGACGATCTCCCTTGGTCAGAGGAGATCATCGCTTGAAGGAGATGAGGGCTCCTCCGATTAGAAATGTTGATGGTCTCCTCTAGCCAAGAAAAACGTCGTGTGATGATCTCCTCCGATCAAAAATCATTTTTAATTTTAAAATAAGTGATATTATGAAAAAGCCCTTGAAAAGTAAAGTAATCAGAAATAGCTTTTCGTTCTTTTATTAGGTGAATCACCCCCTACTGTTAACTTTCCATCTAAAATAATAACATTTGACGTAAAAAAGGGATATTATGAAAAACCCCCCCTGGAATGAAAACTAATAGAAATTTACCCCCCGTTTTTAAATTATTAGGTAAACTACCCCCTGTCGTTAACTTTCCTTCCAAAATGTTAACATTTTCATCTGAAAATAGTAAAATGACCAAAATACCCTTACCATATCCTATAAAATTCCTCTTATACCCTTCAAACTTATGAAATGACTAAAATGTCATTTAAATTATTAATTAATTAAAATATTAAATAAAAAATAAAAGATTTAAAAAAAAAATTCTTCACACAAAATCTCTCTCACTTCACTCTCTCTTCTTCTTCTTCTTCTGCTTCTGCGCTTCTTCTTTTGCTTCTGCTCTTCTTCTTCTTTTTCTTCTTCTTTTACTCATCTTCTTCTGCTCTTCTACTTCTCTAAGTTCGAATCGAACCCAAATCTGGGTTCCAATACGAACCCAGTTTCTGGGTTCGAAGGAGCCCAGATCTGGGTTTCAATACGAACCCAGTTTCTGGGTTCGTTGGAGCCCAAATCTGGGTTCCAATACGAACCCAGAAACTGGGTTAGAATGGAACCCAGTTTCTGGGTTCCTTCGAACCCAGAAACTGGGTTTGTATTGGAACCCGGTTTCTGGGTTCGATGGAACCCAGAAACTGGGTTCGAATCGAACCTAGAGAAGTAGAAGAGTAGAAGAAGATGAGCAAAAGAAGAAGAAAAAGAAGAAGAAGAAGAGCAGAAGCAGAAGAAGAAGAAGTGCAGAAGCAGAAGAAAAAGAAGAGAGAGTGGAGTGAGAGAGATTTTGTGTGAAGAAATTTTTTTTTAAATCTTTTATTTTTTATTTAATATTTTAATTAATTAATAATTTAAAGGACATTTTAGTCCTTTCATAAGTTTGAAGGGTATAAGAGGAATTTTATAGGATATGGTAAGGGTATTTTGGTCATTTTACTATTTCGGATGAAAATGTTAACATTTTGGACGGAAAGTTAACGGCAGGAGGTAGTTTACCTAATAATTTAAAAACGGGGGGTAAATTTCCATTAATTTTCATTCCAGGGGGGGTTTTTCATAATCTCCCCTTAAAAAACCATGAAATTACTAAAATACTTTTATTAAAATTCTGTAAAATCTCTCTTATACCCTTCATATTTATCTCATGACTAAAATACCATTTCAATTATTAATTAATAATAATATTAAATAAAAAACATAAAATAATTTTTTTTAAAAAAAAAAAAAAACACTAATTGGGTTTCTAGGTCCTAGAAATAATGAGTTTCCAACAAATTGAAAACCCATTTTGGGGTTTCCAAGTTGTTGGAAACTCATAAGTGAGTTTCTAGATTGCTAGAAACTTGGGTTTTCAACAACTTAGAAATCCATTTCTAAGTCTCCAAGTTGCTAGAAACCTATTTCTAGGTTTCCAAGTTGCTAAAAACCCAACAGAAAACAATAAAAAAAAAAATAAAGGAAAAAGAAAAAGAGAATAAATCCCAAACCAAACCAATTACACCAAATCAAACCAACTTGATTCACCATCAAACACTATCGATTACACACCAAATCAAACACATCAATCCTAACCATCAGCAACATCAATGCACAATTATCATCATCAACCCTTTAAAAAAGAAACAAAAAATTAAAGAAAAAAAATGGAAAAATGAAAAACATTAGGTCTCATTCATCGGAGACTAGAGGTCTCCGGTGAAGGACACCTAATGATCTTCATCACGTGGAGACTAGAACTGGTCTCCATGCGATAAGGACCAGAATATGTCTTCTTGGTCATGAAGACCAGATCTAGTCTTTATTGCCAATGAGACTTAGGTTTTCATCTGTTCGGTGTCGGCGATGGACAAAGAAAGAGTCTTGGGTATCAATGATGGATGAAGAAGGGTGTTAGGCGTCGACGACGGGCGAAGAAGAAGAGGTGTTGGGTGTTGGCAATGGACGAAAAAGAAGGGGTGCTAGGTGTCTGCGGTAGATGAAAAGGAAGTGATGGTGGGTGTTGGTAGTAAATGAAGAAGAAGATGAGGATGAAAACGATGATGGACAAGTGGGTCATGGGTGTAAGTGTTTAGTGTTTAGAACTAGGTTTTTTTTTTTTTTTTTTTTTTTTTCATTTTAATAATTTTTTTTTTTCATTTTATTTATTTTTTTTATTTTCACCGTTTGATTTTGTGATATACAATAGGAATGACATTTTTTTACAAAAGAAATCTATTTTATTTTTTAATGTTATTTAATATTTTTTAATTTTATTGAATATTTTTTAAGTTTTTAAATTAATAATTATTTATTTTTTTTAATTAATGTTCACCGGTCATCTTGAAGATATGATTAATTAAATTTTTATTTAATTATTTAATTTTTTTCAAAATTTTATTTTATTTTTATTAAAATAAATAAAATTACTCATCCAATTATCATTATACTTTTCAACTTTAACACTAATCGATTTTTTTAACTAGTAAGAAACAGTTCACCAAATAAAAAAAAAAAAATTAAGGGTTGTTTATGATTATTTTATTTTTCAAGGATTTTTCATAATATCCCTAGAAATAATTGAACCCTTAAAATGAAAAGGTATTTCAATCAATTTATGCCTTTGACAATTGATTTTTAGAAATATATAGACCCAGCTAACAGGAGGCGTATCCGAGCAACATTTATGAATCGTCAAGGAGGGTGTTTGTATAAGCGTAAATTGCACAAATCTCTCCTAACGTTTGATAAAATTACATAAATATGACGATATTTGGATAACTCACACGGATATTACCTGAGGTTTCAAAAACTCTACACAAATCTCCTCTGTCGTTAGTCAACCATTAGTTAATCACGGCTAAATCAAAATTTTGAAAAGTAAAATGGTCAACTCACAGCTAATAAATATTTTAATTAAAAAATAATATTTACCATTTTCATCTTTTACCTCCATCACCATCATCACTCTTATCTCAATCTTCTACATTTATGAAAATCATCAAATCATTCATCATCAGCAAACCAACCAAATCAATTATCATCATTAAACACCCAAATCAAACAAAAAAAAAAAAATCAAAGTCATAAAAATTAAAAATATTAAACAAAAATAATAAAACAAAACTTAGTCTCCATGGGAGACCAGATGTGGTCTCCCATAGAGATCGATTGTCTCCATCGCTGGAGACAGTGTAGTCTCCAGCGCTGGAGACGACTGTCTCCAGCGCTGGAGACGACTGTCTCCAGCGATAGGAACTGAATCTCCATCGTTAGAGATTACTCCAGCAATGGAGATTTCGTCCCCATCACTGGAGACGGTTGTCTCTATCACTAGAGACCGCTGTCTCCAGCGATGGAGAAGGTCGATTTCCATGGGAGACCGGACCAGGTTTTGGTTTTTAATTTATTTTTTATGTTTTATTTTCAAATTAAATTAAGAAAATGTATAATATATTAATTTTAAATTTATTGAAGAGTATTTTAATCTTTTTATACTTTTAACCATTGATCATGAGGATTTGTCAGTTGTTGATTGACAACAAGGGAGATTTGTATAGAGTTTTTGAAACCTCAGGTAGTACCCGTGCGAGTTACCTAAACATCATCATATTTGTGTAATTTCATTAAACCTCAGGGGTTTGTGCAATCTGCCCTAATTAGATATACCATATTTGTGTAATTTTGAGGAAGGTGGGGGTGTTAGTGTGATCTCCCCTAATTTGCAGGGCATTGTGGAGAAAAGTGCAGCGCTTTGATGAGGCGGTTGTGTCCCAACAAAAGCCCCTCAGTCTCGGACTAAACCCCAGAACGTTCAGGACCCAAAAGCATGGCAACAGAGTCGTCTGGTCTTCCATACGACACCGTTTTGTACTCCATCTACCCAGACACCCCTCTATCAACCTCCGCTCTTCAATCCCTCCACCTCCAAATCCTCCACCACATCTCTCCTCACATTTCCGACTACATATGGCAGCACCAGCCCTTCTCCCTCTCCCTCTCCACCTCCACCGCCCCCCTCCCTCACCTCCACGGCAACCTCCGCTTCGGCGACAATCTGGAAGACGAGTGGTTCACCGTCTTCCTCCTCTTCCACATCTCCCGCGCTTTTCCCAACCTCTCAATCCGCGTCTGCGACTCCGACGGCGAGTTCCTGCTAATCGAAGCCGCCTTCCACCTCCCTCGCTGGCTCAACCCCGAAAACTCCGAGAATCGGATGTTCATTCGTGGCGGCGATGTCCATATCATCCCTAGAAGATCTCTTCCCAACCCTACTTTGCTTGACGCCTTGAATTTTCTGATCAAGCACGAAGACGAATCACGCGCTGCTGAAGCCATACAAAACGCGATCAAGACTCGGATTGCTGACTATCCACAGAGAGCCAAGACGAATATGCACAACGTTAGGCTTAGGGTTCCAATGTCGGTGGCTCAGGTTCTGAAGCACGAGCCTTGCTTGATTTCGCTTGCTGTGGAAGGCTTTTACGATAGAGATATTGATACGATGAAGCACGCGGCGAAAATGGGAAGGTTTTTGAGTAAAGGAAAGGAGGAAGAACTGGTTTCGGTGAATGCGAGAATGTCGCGTGCAATGTACGCGCAGTTGATGCAGCAGACGTTTCAGGCGCCTAAGTGTTATCCAATGCCGATGAGCCGGAGTGGTGACGTAGCGGGATACGTGGAGGCGGAGTTGGGGATGAAGATTGCTTGTGGTTTTGAGATGATGTATTGGCAGAGGAAAAAGGAGGGAGAGGAAGGGAAGGGGAGTACTTGGAATAAGTATTTGGAGAGTCTGGAGAAGAGTGGCTATTTTCAAGGCTTGATTCCTGGTTCCAAGGAGTACAAGAGGTTGATGGAGAATGCTGAGGACTATTATAGGAACAGCAATCTTTTTCTCAAAACCAGGTATTTGATTTCAAAATCAAAAGAAAATCCTCTATGACACAAATGTCACGTTGATATGGGAAGGTGATACCAACATTAGCATACCACGCTATCATCATCCCATGGAAGATTTTCTAGGTTTTTATCAAGTGTATGCAACTAAGAGCTCTCTTTTTTTGATGCAGTGAAATGATGAGTGCTCCAGTGAGGCGCATAGATGAGATTCTTGCTTTGCCACATTCGGCTGATGACTTTAAGGTTCAACAGGTTCCTCCGTCCGATGATGATTCTTGGCTCTACGGTGGTGAGGATGAGTTGAATTCTGCTCTTCAAGAGAGACAAAAGGAGTTGGAAATTTATAATTTAAAAAATAAGAATAAACAGAAATCCAAGGAATCACAGGATAGTGGTCCTTCATCCAGTGCAAAAAATGTTGATGATTTTGATCTCGGTGATATAGCGAAAACCATGCAGGCTTTTGTTAATAAGGTGTCCAGCTATGAGGGGGCTGAGGTTCCTGAGAACAGGTTTGTGAAGCTTTGTATCCATTTTGATTCTATACAGAACCAGTTAGTCATTATTTGACCTCCAAGGCAATAGCTTGTAATTGTTGCTTAACTAAATGTTTGTATTTGTGCTGGGCCATAATTCACATATAGAAGCTTATTTTATAGTTATCAGGATAGGCAGTTGAGCACAACTGATCTATATGTTAACTTTTTGTCTTGAAGGAACCTTGAAGAGGTGGATCTTGATGTTGACCGTTTTATTAAAGACATGGAATCAGTAATGAGGCGCCAAGGTTACGAAGACACAGGTAAAGATGCTGATTCTGAAGAAGGATTCTCTTCGGACATGGAATATGGTAAGCATCATTTTTATAATAAAGTAATTTGCTGGCTGCAGAGTCTTTACTTCTTTTAGGTAAATTTAGTGAAATTGAGGGAATTTTTTTTTCTTTTATTTCTCTCTTTGTGTCTAATCTGGGTCTAGCAACGTGGAAGCAATTTTATTTGTTAAATTAGCTTACTGCAATTGGTTGTGAAGGTAGTAAGGTTACTCATATGTTGAGAAGCACCTGTAATTAAAATAATAAACCGGAGCTCATTTACTATAAGTTTGGCATTGCCTTTAAGAAGCCAGAACTTGTACAAGATAAGCCTGTTTTTGCAAGCTGATTTATCCATTAGATACTGGAGTAGAGAAGCCGATAATTATACCTGAAATGTACGTCACCGTTTGATGATGTAAATAAAAAATAAGAGGGACAATTACAATCGTCACCTTGGTGAGGCAGGTTGTTCCTTTAATTTGATGTGTTTGATTGGTGCTTTCTTGAAATTTTTTTTATGGAGAATGTGTTCAAACAAACTGGTAGACATAGTTAAAATAACCTTAGTTGTTGTACCGAAGGTGGAACTGGGATTATCTTTTGTCACTGTGACTGTGATGCTTTTTAGATAATTAACATGAAGTCACCAGTCACTACATCTCCTTCTGTATATATAGCATGCATGCACACTATTGGCTCTGCCTTGATTTAACTATGGGACTTAGTGTAGTTCATGGAAACTCTGGCACTTGTATTTATTAATTTATTTATTGTTGGGGTTCTTATAATTTCATCAATGATATTCGCAGATGAGTCTGAGGATGGGAGTGATATTGTGGAAGAGGATAATGATGATGGAGAAGATACATTTATAGATTCCTATTCAGATGCATTGAACAACGAACTAAGGAGCACCACCCTCAAGAAAAGTTTTGTTCATGCAAATGAAGAATCTTCTAAGAAAATAGAGGTATTTTTTTTGTCATTGCATGTGAGAGCTATTTTGAAGTCTATATGGCATTGTCTTTGCATGTGAGCTATTTCGAAGTCTATTGGCATACAAATATATAACCATTTATTCCAGTCAGTCTTGGGTAATGTATGCGCACATTCCTGAAGGTCTTTTGGGTGCCAGAAATAGGGAGTCAATTTTGGTTTTTAAGATGGTTGTACAAAAAGGATCTGCAGATATAGTTCGTGTATGGTGTAAAGGAACTCAAAAAATTTAACTTGCCTGAGTCTTAAAGCGTGTCCCTGGGGACTGGAGGTGTTGATTGCATCTCACTCCATGCTCGTAACGCATATAATTCTTGTTAAGGCAAATGTTGCATACATGCATCTTATTGCAGGGGTCTGCTCTATTTCATACATTTCCTTTTGACTGATTCATGAATGAAATTGTGCAGGGAGCTTCAAATGTCACAGAAGACATGGATGAAGACTTTACTCCGGTGGATGTAGATGTGAACCTTGTGAAAAGCCTTCTTGATTCCTTTTCGTCCCAACAAGGTCTTCCAGGCCCTACTTCCAATTTGCTTGGACTAATGGGTGTAAAACTCCCACAGGATGCTAACAAGGGCAAATGAAATGACTATAATTGATCTTGTTGTCGTGTTTAGGGTTTCTTGTACAGTAGATGGTGAGATATATTGTGCACTTGTTTCCTCCCCACATGGATAGTATGTATGTACATAGTTATAGGGATTTTGCATCTCTTTTTTGCATTTTCAATCTATACTGGCTACTTCTTGCTTACTGAAATGCAAAAGAATGAATTGCCTTTAAATTCCTGTATCTGCTTATTATGTAATTAGCATATCTGCATAAAATGGGCATTGTATTGTCCATATTTGTTTTGAAAATGAATTAGTGTTGGATGTCACAATGAAATTGGAATCCATAAATCTCATTTTAGCAATAGTGACAGGATGTAAAAGAGTCTGTTGACTCTAATCAGGCACTGTGATTGTATTGTACCAACTCTATAGAAAATTGAAACTTTGCTTTAACCTAAACCGAGAAATGAAGGCTGCCTGAAAACCCTTTTTTTTATATATTTTCCTGAAGCTGAAACATGAATTCATTAGCAAGAACCTGGAAAGATACAATGGAGTCTAACACCCTGCCAATGGAACTGCTTCAAAATGAATTTATTAACAGAAAGATGGAAAGCTACAATGGAGACTAAAATCCTCCCAATGGAACTCTCTTTGAGTGGAGAGAGCTAAGGCTGCCAACGTGTGCTCCCTGGCCCAAGTTTTGATCTGTACCCTTATTTTGAGTATCCGGTTCCTTCTCCCTCTGAGTTTATTCCCTCCTGTTACGCCCCGTACTGCCTGTTGTTCCCTGCTTTTGCGTGTTGTGTCTGCTCCCCAGATTTCTACCCTTCTCCGGCCTTTGAGCTCTCAGCCATGGCCCATATTTAGTGCTAGTCCCCTCTCCACCCTCTGCTCGGGTTTAATCATCCCAGCAATCTCTCAGACAGTGCCCTATCCTCCCACAAGCAAAATAGAACTCAGACGGTCGCTCATACCTGATAGGTACGCTGATTTCTGTTCCAGATTTCTCAAGCTTTATAGGGATTCCTCGCTTCAGAGGTTTCGTAATATCAATCTCCTGGCCTTTTTCTTCCCGCATAACTCCAGTGCTTAGGCCCTAAGATGGATAAAATGGGCCCGTTCCACTGGACTGGGTCCATACCCCTTACAATGCTGTCCAAACACATTTCCCAACTGTATTCTTTAATATCAAATCTAAATGTATCGCATATGTAATCTATATAGAAATAAAGGTTTTCTACTAAAATTTTCTTTTCAAATAATTTGCATTATAGAGATTATAAAAATGTTAACACCAAAATGAAGGCTTAGATGGCACTGTGACTATTTATACATATAGAGAGAGAGAGAGGATAATACTCGGTTAAGGACGTATTGAAATTTTTATAATAGATCTTATGATAGTAAATAAGTGATTGTAATTAATGATGTTAAAATAAAAATTTCAGAATATTTTTATTAAAGAGAAAAGATACATAAATATATATATATATATATTTGTTTGAAATAAAAAACAAATTTGTGGATGTCTTCAATTTTTGCAAGGCATTTGAGATGTTCTTATTTTGGATATTGTGAATTGTTTGAAGGTTGACTATGTTCTTTGGTGAGGTGATTTTTGAATTCTCTATTTGTTTCTTTTTGTTCACATTATTTTAAAGGAGTAATATTAAATTTTCTAAAAATTTTATTTAAATTCATATTGAAATAATATGACATATAAATTATTAATTCTATATAAATTATAAAATGATGTGAAAACAATACTTTATAAGATAATATAATAATTATTGTAAAAAAAATTAACTTGTTTAAAGTTAAAAGTGAATTTTCTTTTTTTTTTTTAATGAAAACAAATTCTCACAATTTTTCAGTCATTTCTAAAAGCTTTTACTACTCAATAATTAGATGGTTTTGTAATATAACGGAAAGAACTAATTGATAATCGTGTTTTAATTTAATAATTTATTTTTAACATTACATCTATTGAAATCGGATTAAGATATCACTTTAAAATACGGCTTATAAATCAGTTCACAGAATATAAGAGAGATCTACCCACACAGTGATAAGAAAGTCATCCACACAAAGTGGAAGTTTTTACGCTTGAACCCGTGACATTGGCATTGAAGGCAAGGGTAGGGGTGGCTACCACTAGGCTACTCCACTTGGAGAAATTTAATAATTGTTGATACTTGTAAAAACGTTTAAGTAATTATTGATTTTTTTTAATAAATAAATAAAGGATGACTTAGAGTAAATTAAAAATGAATAATGTTCAATTTCCCAAAATTTTACCCAAAATAAAAACTTAAAAGATTTGATAAGTTAATTTGTACCAACCACTTTAATTATAAGATAATGAATTAATAATATGGTGGTTACTAGGACGAGCACTTAGGTGTTTGGTTCGGTTCAAAAGGGAACCAAGCCGAATCGATCGACTAAATCTCTATTCCTCATAGTGCGAACCAAACATCCTTATTTTTTGGGATAAATCTGAACTGAATCAAACATGATCAGACTGGATTAGTTCGGTTTGGTTTTCTTAGTTTCACTGTATGAGTTATCTCTTCGATTTAGAGACTAATTGTGATGAAAATAACAATCAAAATACACAAATTTTTTACTGACTTCAAATAAAAAAATTAAATTAAAATAATTTACTTTTTTTACTCCTCTTCTTTAGATCTACTTCTTCAAATAAAGAAAAAAATAAACAACTTTTTTTACTCTTCCTTTTTTTAATTTATTTTTTATTTTTTTGTTTTTAAATTAAATTAAAATATTTATATGTTGTATATTGACCATTTTACCCTTAATAGTTTTGACTTAACAAAGTTTAACTAATGGTTGACTAACAATAAAAGAGGTTTGTGCTGAGTTTTAGAACCTTAAGAGAGGTTAATGTGATTTACTTAAACATCGTCATTTTTATATAATTTCATCAAACCTCAGGAGATGTTTGTGCAATTTGCCCTTGCACAAAATTAGTATATATAGAAAGATGGAAATGACACATATGACCCTAAATAGAGTATTTCTCGAGTCGAGTCAGGTCGATTCTGGATACCCAGAATCGAACCGAACTGAAAAACACCATGTTTTTCTAGGTGCCGACCCAAACAACTTAGTTGAAGCATAGGAACTGATCGGAACATCCTCGGATTGATTTGGGTCAGTTTCATGTTTTCATACCCATTCTTAGTAGTTATAAATCAACTTATCAGATCATTTGATTAATGAATTTGAGTAATCATTTTAGCAATAAATTTGAGTAAAGCTTGGAGCAATAACTTAGAGAGTGAAATTATGGAGTTGAAGTGCTTATTAGTTTAATGATTACAAATTACGAAGTATTTGTTCAAATTTGTGTTAACCGCCTAGGTTTGATTATTTAATTTAATTTTATATTACTTATTTGGTTTTTCTCATTATTTCCCATAAAAACAAACAAACGAGTTACTTTTGGTTCTTGGAAAAAAAAAAAAAAAGTTATAATAGCCTTTCTTTGACTCAATTAATCCAACCGCATCCTTTCCATTCTTTTCGTTGCAATGACGAACATCATTCAAGATTAACACTTAATAGGGTGTACTATGTTTTAGTTTAATTTTTACATATAGATATACTTATAAATGGGTGAATAAATCCTATTTATAGGTGGATAAGGATATTATTAATATTAGAATGGATGCTTATAATGATGATTTAATCATTTAAATTTTAGATATGGACTTTACATATAAAATGAATGCCTATATCATATTTGCAGGAGCCACCGCCCTTTCGCAAAACATATGCCCTTCTAGTAAAAAATAATGGTTTAAGCTGTTTTATAGGAAAAAAAATAGGCGGCGTGACAATCGATCCCACCAATGAAGATGCAACAACTCAAGACGCATGAGTAAGGAATCTCAGTTTTGCATCCTTTGACAATTGCCACTTGACCAGTTTGGTCAGCAAAGCATCAGACGCGGGCCCCACCCCTGCTTAAACGTAGCGTCCAGTCATAGGTATCCCTTCTGCATCCCAAACGCTTCATATTTCTTTTTATTGTTGGTAGTAGTGGTAGTCATCCCCTGAATTGACTTGGTGTTTTTGTTGATAGAAGAAAATGGTTTCGACGGCGACGATGGATATGTTAAAGCTGCAGCTTCCTCTCCAACAAGAATCTCTCGTCTTGTCTGCTGATGTCAAGACCGGTCTTGTTCTTGTTGACCTTGTTAATGGCTTTTGCACCGTCGATGCTGGCAGCTTGGTAATTTTTTTCATTCTTTTTTTATATTTTTTGTTTCATTTGTGTTTGGTTACTTGATTTCCAATCTGGGATTTTTGTTACAGGCTCCACAACAACCTGACAAACAAATATCTCATATGGTGGATGAGTCAGTCAGGCTTGCCAGAGCATTCTGTGACAGAAACTGGCCTGTTTTTGCTTTTCTCGATTCTCATCATCCTGATATCCCTGAGCCTCCATATCCTCCTCATTGTATTATTGGAACACATGAAGCTGAACTAGTTCCAGGTACTTGCTTGCCTTCGCTTCATTACTTGAGTTGAATGGCATTGGCACGTCAAGTTGTTGTTGTTGTTTTTGTGGTTTGCAGCATTAGAGTGGTTAGAGAATGAGAGTAATGTAACTCTTAGGCGTAAAGATTGTATTGATGGGGTTGTTGGTTCCATTGAGAAAGATGGATCCAATGTGTTTATGGACTGGGTGAAGACTAATCAGCTCAAGAATGTAAGTGGTTGGTTGATTCTCAGTGTGCAATGCATGCATTCTATTGAGTTTAGTTACTGGTTCGTTGGTCTGATTCTATGTCTACCCTTTTGATTTTCAAAGATACTGGTCGTGGGGATATGCACGGACATATGTGTTCTTGATTTCGTATCTTCAGCTCTGTCTGCCAGAAACCGAGGTTTTCTTGCTCCACTGGAAGATGTGATTGTCTACTCTTGTGCTTGTGCAACTTATGATTTGCCAGTTGATGTTGCCCAGAGTATCAAAGGTGCTTTGGCTCACCCACAGGTACTTTGACTCATTTGATACTCTTGTCTGTCTTGCATATTTCAGTTACTTAAAAGACTCACAAATTTTGTATGCGCAAGACTTAAACCTTGGAGCAGATTTATAACTTTCTTTTTTGAATGTAGTTTATATGTGTTATATGAGACTGCAAATTTTCTGTTGTAGATAATGAATTGAATGAGAAAATTGCAAGGAGTGCCATTTTTATCTAGTTATAAGTAGACAATAGTAGCTAGATGCTGAGAAAATCAATTCACATTAGTTGAATGTGTACACGACAATGTAGTTTGGTTTTTTCAAGTATGTTTCTGATGGATGGTAAAAGAATTCTCTCATTAAGTACCTTCCCCAACTTTGGTGACTTTGATTATTAAATGAGGCCATGCAGTATGATGTAATTGTTGAAATAATAACCGAACTTCCATAATGCTTGAGCTGTTGAACCTCATAAGTCATTTGTATACATATCGAGCGTTTGAAAGTTGATTAATATATGACTGACAGCTAGCTATAGCTATTGCAATACCTTTTGTAAAAGAGTTGCTTGTTCCAGAAAGCAGTTATTGGTCAGAAATAGTATAGAGATAATGAGTTTATTGTTTCTATCAATTTGGATTAAAGTTTATTTTTGAGGTCCATTTTTAGTCCCTTCTTAGTTGAATGATGAAATTACTGAGTGCATTCACAATAAGGATTTGGGCATTTTTGCTTGTTAATTATTGGTTTCAGTGAATGAGCTAATATAGGGGTTAATTCAAGGGGACGCTTTGGTAACAATGTTATTAAGATAAGTAGGATTATGACAAAGTTCAGATAGGACTCTGGAATTATAATATACGACAACAGGATTCTTTTTGAGATTTCATCGGCTATAAAACTTAGAAAAATGTTACATGAAAAAATCCATTTGGTTCTGCAGTTTTTGTTTTAAGAATAAAAAATGAGTTAACTCAATTTGCTGTTTTCAAACTGTGCAATTTTCTTTCTCTTGGCAGGATCTCATGCATCACATAGGACTTTACATGGCCAAGGGAAGAGGAGCCAAGGTAGTATCGGAGGTGTCATTTGGTGCATCATGTTAAAGAATCACAAAATTATTATGCATATGATATGCCTCCGTTTTCGTTTCATTATGTTTGATCTATTACTATATGAACTTTTCATAACTATTACTATGTGACTGTAAATAAACTCCATATGTATTTGTAATCAGCTGTTCAACATTAATAAGATCTCTCTATTTTTCTCTTCTAATAATCACAACCTCAGTGGATATCATTTGTGCCACTATATGTGGTACTTTTAATTCTCTATTGTCTGATTAACATTCAATTAGTCTAATGAACATGTTGGATCTCTTTTGAACTCTTCCAATTAAGTTGTTTAATCGGACATCTCAAGTTGTTTTGTCAGCCAGTATAGAACCTATTTTGTCAATATCTATGTTAAGTCGCTTTATTGCCATTTTTGACAAGCTGTTTTGATAGCATCTCATCAAGTCATTTAGTTGGCATCTCTATCAAGTTGGCCCATCGCCTTGGCAATGTACTCACTGCCCTGTCATTTTGCAAACTCAAGTTGCTTCATCTCCCCCATCTTCAGTTTGAGGGGATGTTAAAAGAATTTTGAAATTATTATGCGTATTATATGCTTCCATTTCTGTTTTATTATATCTAGTACCAATTAAAATTTTCCTATATTATGTGACCATGTATTGTCCAGTCTCATATGCCTATAATCAATTCAATAAGACCTCTCTTTATTTTTCTTCACACTTTGGGAGTATGATTCATTCTGTCACTACTGGCTCTCTAAGGCTTCTCATATGCAGCGAAACAATGGAGACAGAATAGATTATTTTCTTCAATATTGCTGTCAATACATCTGAGTGACATAGCTGAAGTCTTGTGGGTCTGATTTCTGGAATGCATACTGGTATACAGATATTGTTATCAGTTATTTGCCAATTAAATCTAAAGACAAGAGGTGCTTCTTCCTTCATGTATAACCAGATGCTAGGCTTATTGCTTTATGCTTTATAAGTACACTGAATGTTAAATTGTATTATGATCATTAGGGCCTCCCCTTTCAATTTGGATGAATTTTCGACTAACAATAAATATAGTGATGCAAATGATATCTAAAGCTTTTAGCCAATAGTGGGAGGTTCTTTCAGAATCCTGCTTGCTGCTGATTGCTTTGAAAAATACATTTTGTAGTTGCTTATTCTAATTGTAGTGATGACTATTAAATCACAGTAGTTTGTAACTTTCCGTTGATGTTGATATTAATGCTACTTATGTTTCCATTCGACAGTCTATTTATGTTTTAATGGACTAATTATTATATTGGCCGTTACCATAATATGTCGACTTATCATATAGGCTAAAGGCTACATACTGAAAGTGGAACTACGAAAATCCATGGAAGAAGTTCAAAATCATTATGACTTGTAGAAACCTGGTCTAAGGATACCTCTTTGTTCTTCATTCATCTTAGTTAGGAAGCTGCTGTGAGGTAACTTTTTGTTTGTTTTGGGCTCTTTTGGTATAAGTTTTGACAGATGGTTTGATTTGGTCTGGTATAATCTTGTCTCTGTATTAGTGGCCCTTTTTGATGGCCTTATGGACTCCTGGTTCACTTGTTCTTGGTTCTTTTGTTAATAATATAAGTTTGTTTTCTAAAATAAAAAATAAAATAAATTCATGTCTCTGTAGAATTGTTCAACTTGATAACCACTATGACATTTTTAGGCCAGGTTTTCACTTGGACTAACTTCTAACCTAGGCAATTTTCCAAATAATAATGCATTGAATGATCAAATATGCCTTGGACTGATTTGATTTTATCATAATGTTCTTCCAAATGTTGCAAGCAATGAGCAATAACGGATTTATTCATATGTAACAAATATATTTGTGACTTTGAAAGCATATATTTGGCTAACAGTTGTGTATCATCTAATGCTTGCTAATTGCATACTCACAAAACTCTACATTGCTAATAATGTACATTTCAAATTGAAATTCTGGTTGCTCTGGTTGGGTCACAGATATCTCTCCAAGATATTGGCACAATTAAAATCTGAATTCTGATGTAAGGAACAATATACATTATAATGGACAGCAAACATCTACATGAAAGATAATTCCTAGGTTCAGTTCTGTTGTCGTGAACTGAGGAAAGATACCAAACTGAAGTCTCAAGAACCAGAGTATGCACCAAGCAGTCTGGTTGATATATTTGAGGAATATGAAGTGAAAAAGTCCCAAGTATTCCTATTGATTTGATAATTTCAAACTACAAATATCTACCACATCCGTGTATAGTTAAAAAAGACAAAAAATAAAAAAAGGGAGAAAGCCAGAAGCTTGGCTTCTATCAGAACACGATGAAATAAAATAAAAATAAAAAATAAAAATGGTCCTCCCAGATTATAGTGATATAAGCCAACACATAGTGTAATACTTTACTCATGTTCTGATCTACGATTGTACTTCCTTTGTAGAGCAGGGTGCATGCAGGAAAAGAATGATGTCTTTTGCTTCTTTGGTTTGACACCAAAGATAAATGATCTCAAAGGAACCCGAGACTTACTATCTGCACGTTGATATTCAATGTTAGGACTACTCTTTGATGCTGAGACTCCAAATTCATCACTCAACACACCTAGAGTCTTTTCAACTTCAATTTGAAGATTTGTGACATGATCAAGACCTGCTTGCAACTCATCTGCAACCTTGTTATTCTCTTGTTTCATGTTTAAGACCTCACCTTGGAACTTTGCAGCTTGGTAGCTTGTAAACTTGAAGTCATAATCTTCAGCGCTCACCTTCAAAGCCTTTGTTATGTCTTCTTGGATGTTGCATAAAGATGAGAACCTGGACTTCAATTCCTCCTTTAGTAATGCACCTTTCTCCATCCACACTGTAAGTTCAGTTTGTATCTCTCTCAGATGCTTGTATAGTGGTCGCACATCTGATTTCAGAGAATATTTGTAGCTACTACTTCCCTCGCTCTTATTTTGTTTCTCCTCAAGTTTTGACACCTCTGCCTGCAAATCTTTGACTTCAGTTTCGAATTTCTGTATCTGATGGAATGCAGCGCTGAATCTTAACCAGAAATCTAGATTCTCCTCCAGAAGTTCGTCAATGTCCATCCGGAATTTTTCTTCAACTGGTGAAACACTTTGATCTTGGTCCATTTGAATCACCCTAATATGTTCTTCTACTTCTGCTGTGCTTTCAGTTACAGTTGCTTTCTGTACAACATTTTGATAACCTGAATCATCACTCTGATCAAAGCCTTGTTGCAGAAGGCTCAGTTTCTGACGCAAGGATTGTATCTCTTCATCCTTCTTGGCATTGACAGTTCTCAGTTCTTTCAGCTGCATTGTCACCTGAGAGTTGCGGTCCTCAGTTTTGGTGTTTCCTTCACCGAGCTTCTTCTTGAGTTCCTTAAAATTCCTTAAAATTGTAGTGTATTCTGTCAATAGAACCTTTTCTTTATTTTCCATACCATTCAAGAATAACTGCTTCCAGTCTGGCTCATTGTCTTGTTCTGTTGCCATTACCTGTGGTAATGATGAAACTTGCTTGTCAACGTTGTCTTGGGTTTTCTGGTCCTGACGTGTCTCTAAAAGATCACCAGGTTTACCATGTTCCTGAGATTGACTAACAACTTCTCCTTGATTTCCACTGGTAGTGGAAGCATCAAGTTCCTTTATACCCTTTACTTCTTCCGTTTGTACATCCCTGACATTTGTTGGGTCATCATCTTTGTTTGGTTTCTCGTCATGCTCTTTGAGATCTTTTCTTGACATGATAGACTTCTCTTCTTTTTGTGTTGCACCTGAGACCTTGAAATCCTCATCAAGCTTCTCACTGTGCAGTGTCTCAGAACCTTCGGTGAGATTCTGTTCACCTCCCTGTATATTCTCTTTTTCCAATGAGGTAGTGACGAGATCCTCAGATAGCGTCACACTCGGCTCTAAATTCTCTTTTTCCAGTGAGGTTGTGACAAGATCCTCAGACAGCTTCACACTCTGCTGTTTCTTGGAACCATCACTAGGATTCACCATGCCTTCTTGTTCTTCACTTTGCTTTAGCAACCTGGTTTGAACTGAGGAATTTTCTTCTGTTTTCAATGCATGCTCAAGATTACAATGAGCTTTAGCAGACTGGAGGTTGTTACTCTGGTCATCAGCATTTGAGTGAAGTTCTTGAAGTCCCAACAACTTTTTCTCTGTCTCCATCAGCTTGATGCTCAATTCATTTTTTCCTTCGATCAGTGTAGCCTTATCATCTTCCAAGCTTCGAATTTGTGCTTGAAGCTCATCGGTCTCAGTTCGTAGTCTCTGTAGGAGAGATGTCTGCGACGAAACTGCTGTTTCCAAGTTAACCACCTTGTTTACAAGTTCATCGATCTTCTCTGCCATTTCTGTCACAGTAAGGGATGCATTAGACCCAACCTCAAAGTGCTGCTTTAGCTTCTGTTCTAAAGTCTCCAAATCCTCTCTCTTTTGTTTAGTACTTTCCACGTCTTGGTCTACTCTTCCTATATCTTCTACTGCCTTGTCAGAATCAAGTTTTGCATTGGAATTTTGCTGACTTGTTTCATTACCAACGAACTCATGTTTGAAAGACATCAGCCTATTTCGAACATCCTTAATCTTATTGTCTTCTGCTTTTGCTTGCTCAGCTGATTTCTCCTGTTTCTCCTCCAACTGAGCCAATGTCTCTTGGCATGAATTTATAGCTGCTGCTGCCATCAAAGTACGAGCCTCGTCATCATCGATGACCATGCCTTCTCCAAATTCATCTTGCAAACTGCATACCTCTTGCTGCACTTCCATGATTTGGTTCTCGATTTCCCAGTACTTTGCTAGCTTACCTTCATAAGAGCTCTTCACAAACTCCTTTTCAGTCTGGAGGGCCAGAATGTGTTTCTGAAGCTTGTCAATCTTGTCAAGTCCCTCGGGTTTACTCAAACCGGATTTAGCAGCTGTACTAGAAAAACTCTTTCTTGTGGACTTACTGGGTTGCAATTTCTTCTTGGATGATGTAAACGTGCGCTTTAACTCTTTTGGCATATTTGGAACCTTTGGTATATTCAATTTTGCCAATTCTGGAGGCCCCTTTTGCTTCCTAGGTGAGTTATCATCATCGTCATCATCCATTGGAAACTGAACTTGGTCTGGAAAAACAGAAGCAATAGTGTTGTTGGCATTCTGTAACTCGGATGACAAATGGTCATAGCGTTCAGCTAAGGCTCTATAAGCTTTGTAAGCTTCTTCGACAAAGCTTATAAGCTCCGGTCTCCTTTTGTAGTACATTTCCGCCCTCTTGGCAAAGGAGTCTCCATCTTCTTCTAGGAGTTTAAGTGTGCATGCCACCTTTTCCTCTATATCTGCAATACCCATTTGAATAGTGTTAAAAGTTTTTCCATAACACATTTGCTTTTATAAACTTTAAACCAGTTAACAATTCTATTTCTGATGTGGCTGCACTATCATATTATAACAGTACGGCTCTGTCCGGAAGTGTTAAATATCACTAAAATTATATGGAGAAGCCATCAAATCTAATACTGCAGAAATACTGCTTAGATGCATAATAACATCAGAATTTTCATATGGTGAGCCTTGTAACACACATCATTCAAACACATGCAGATCAGCTTCTTATTATCTAAAATAGCATAACTCTATTAAAAAAAAAATTAATCCGCATATTTTAAGATATGTGAAATTATTGTTCAATCTCTCTTTGTTTTTATATCTATAAGATTCTGTTAAAAGTTGTTTGAAAAGGTAGAAAGCCAGCTGTGTTTTTCTTGTTTTGTTTAATGAAACCTTGTTTTTCTCAGCCTAGTTTTCTTAATATTATCATGATCTTCTTGTTCTTATCAAAATCAATAATTTGATTGCAACCATAATCCAAACTCTGGTGGAAGAGCAATGGAATTCAAAGTGGTTCCTCACTTATATTATAAATCAAATAAAACATAAGGAAAAAGGAATTGTTCATAGTAAAGAAGAAAAAATAGAAATAATGATTCAATACAACTTAGAACACAAATAATATTTCATTGATAAGCTTAATCCAGAATACATATCTCAGGCTCCACATAATTATGATTAAACATACATATATATCTTCAATCAAAATATCTGATTTGTAAAATGCAATATATGATCAACATCAATCCAACAATAATAATCCAAAGTCATTCTCAAACATAATACAAGATAAAAGTTGATAAATGAAATACCTTGAAGGTTCTGCTCCATCCATTTGGACTGCTTAGTTCTGATGTGGCTAGCCCACCACCATGAATATGCATTGCTTGCAGCTCTCTGCAACATCTTTTATTTGTATTTTCAAATGTATATATTACTTTGTCTGCTGTGTATATACCATGGACATGCAATGATGCAAAAGGTGTCTTCTCTCTTTCTACCTTGCTCTCTCTCCTCTAGAACGGAAGAAAAGACACGGAAGCCCAGCAGAGCCTGATTAGAAAGAGAGAATAGACAAGATAACAGACAAAACAAGACAAGAGGAGTCTGGAGAAAAAAAAAAAAAAACACAACAGATGGAGAGCAACCAAAAAACATACAAACCTGCTACTTTGCAATGTTTGGATCAAACTTGTTCTTTTATGGTCACGAGCAAATATCGCCCCTTTTCACTCTTCTAAAACATTAACAAAAACAAAAGGCTAACCAAAGTTGTTTTTGTTGCCCAAAAAAATAAATGTGCAACTGGGATTGACCCACCAAAAATATGAAAGCATTGTCGATGCACACATGGCCTTTGTTTGTGACGACCACTTTCTCTTTTTTAACGGAAAGCTGTTTTGTTTCCATAAAAAAAAATAAAAAAAAATGCAAAGCTGTTTAAGAGAGGATATGTTGTCACTCTGTCACCGAGCTGTGAATGACATCTTTTTAATTATTATAAAATCTACATCCATTGTTAAATTCTGAGAAAGCACCTAATTTTGACAAATGGGCGCCACTTAATGAAGGTCTTACTAATACTCATGAGTCATGATGGACGGCAAAGGAAAAGCCAGATGAGGAGTGCCCACTCATCAAACTTGGGTGGTGAAATCAATGGCATCGGCAAAGACCGGTATTTCTGTTATTTTTTTGGACGGACTTCAACTCAGTATCCTCTCCTCCATACCATTTCTATAAGTGTAACAAATTCCAAATTTAACTCAAATTTATAATAACGATATTAACTTTAGCTACTTAAAAATATTTACTGCGATTAGTCACTATTTATATGGTTTAGATTAGGGATGTCAAAATTTCCTGATCCGAACCAAACCAATCGGGTTTCAACCAGTTTGGGACGGGTTGAGATAGTGAAATCATGTTTCAAATCGGATTTGAGTCAAATTTTTTGATCCAGTTTTATTTTAGGTCGGGTTTAGGTAATACACTTTTGATCGATCCGACTTAGTTAACCGATTTTATTATTATTATTATTATTATTATTATTATTATTATTATTATTATTATCATCATCATCATCATTATTATAGTTTATTTTCAAGTGTTATGTAATGTTATTTGGTTATGGGACTTTATTTTTATTATGTACTAAATATTATTCTGGTGTATTTTATGAAGCTTTGTTTTGTGATAGTTATTATGTTGGTACAAATGATTTTACAATTTTCATGAGATTTATATTGATATTATTTAGATGCAATGTTAAATTGTAGTAAAGTTCAAGTTATTTTAAGTTTTAATGTTTATTTATTTTTAATATAAATTTTGTGACTTGTTAAATGTCGAATCAGATCAAAATGAATTAGGTTTGGGGTAGACCATCCTAAAGGGGTTCAAGTTTGTGGCGAAAAGTGGCGATCAGTTCGGATCACGAGTCGAGTTTGGAATGCCCTATCAAAATATCTGGTCAAGTTTGGAGCTGACTGATCCAATCCCAATCAAGTCTATTGTCATCATAATCCAAATATTTATTATTATAACAAGTGAGATTAAACATCACTTGTGCAATTTAAATATTTATTTGGATAACGGATTACTCTAACTCTCATAAATAAAGAAAAACAACTCCCCAACCATGCTTATAATTAAGCCCATCATGTGTGACATATATTTATGTAATAAAAGGTGAAAATTCTTCACACATATTTATAAAATACATATAGTACACCTCATCCACCTTAATGGTGTCAGTGGATAGTTACATAGCGCTTGTTTCACACAAGTTTTTCTCTAAAAATCGTTTCAAGAACAAACATTGTTTAATTTTGAAAAATCACCCTGCTAAAATTGAAAGTAAGAAAGTAGTTACAAGACTTGAAATGTTCAAGAATTATCCCATAATCTGGTTCTGTTCACTCCTCAACCGAGTGGTAAAAAGGAAGCAATTACAATTGACTACAGTTTGAAGCATTGAAATGGTCACAGACAAAGATGAGACTTGGGGCCCCGGATAATGAGCGACACACCGAAGGAAACGGGATCCTCTGTGAGTCGGTCCCTCGAATCGCTTGCTGTCAACAACCGCCCATTATAACACGCCTCTCATTTCATCTCATGTTCTCATTTCCTACAACTCTCCTTTTTCTTCTTCCCTCTGTCCCACTACATTAACTCGGACCTATACTTTCCCCCCCTATCATTATCTTCCTTTCCACATATTTTCAATAATAAAATTTAATTGGTTTAATTAAAACACACATATACATGTATATGTATATATACATGTACTTTTTTTATTTGAAAAACAAGGATTTGAGTTTAATAATCAAGCTATACCTACGACTAGGGAAATCCTTAATTTGTCTTCTCACTCTTGCAAAACCAGCATAAAAATAAAATAAAAAAAAATTCAATGGACTTTAAACCATTAAGTCCTATATTGAATTCACACTTTCAGGATGTGTCAACTTCAAGAAATTAGGGGACTATTAAATCTGACAAGGGAAAAATCAAAGCTAGTGGACCGACCTCCTTCTTGAACTGGAGGTAGAGGCAGGTCCAAGAAGAGGAATTGTTCAAGTACTTTCTGGTCAGCAATTAAAGATCACATGGACACGGTCCAGATATTTTCCACCTAAAAAATCCAAGGAAAATACGACAACAAACAATATTATGCAGGCATTCGAGTGTCTATTTTAAGCAGTTACAACTTACATGTTGGCCATCCATCTAATGTGCATATAAGATAACAATTATTTACAGTACTAGAGAGCTGCTAATTGCGTAGAATTATTTTTCACATACTTGGTATTTACAAAACACCATCGATCCGCTATATCTGCGACCTAGATTTAGATTAGCCATGCACGGACGGTGACTATCTGTGAGATGCGACAGGAAGCAGAGCATCTATGTCTTTCCAGAAATCATCTCTAAAAGTGGTAATTTCTGAACTAACTGAGTTTACCCTCAACTGGGAGGGTGTTAATTTTCTGCACTTTTACTCAGTAAGCTGATGCAGATCCTACCACTCTATGTTCTGCTCAAAACTTCGTTTTATCTAGTTTTCCTCCTTTATTCCATGTTGCCATTGATTGATACTCTTCTTCGGGTGGATCACAGCAACTATTACATTGATGGCCATTCCATGAGTAATATAGGTAATAGGCAGCAGCTACAAGGTCGGTTTCACGAGTTCTGAAGAGAACAAAGCCACTGCTCCATGAAGTTGTTCCCCTCTGCATATTCAACCAAAACAAAAAGAGCAATTCAGACCAATGATGAACTTCAGGTCTATATGACGACAGATGCATACTAACATTCCGTTTCCTCAATGTACAGGCAGTGGACTAGGCTACTAGGGAACACAATTATAAAAGTTCTATGAACAAATACCATCAAGTCAACCAGCGAGAAAACATTAAACCCAATAAATAGCAATGCAACCCACTCATTATTAGAATTAAATGAAAAAAAGGCAGTTTTAGGCAAATAGCAAAAACCGATAGATTTAAGTCGTACAATAAGGCAAAGTAATCAGTCAGCAACTTTGTGGCACAAGTAACCAATTTCAGAATAGAAAGCTGTATGATGAAAGTGAGATGAGTTGGGTGATTTGACAGGAAGCAATACGGTAGTTCGCTTATACACTAGCCTAAGTTACATAGCCCTGTTCAGAGCTAGTGAGTCCCAAGGCTCCTCAGAGAGATTTTAATGAGTATTCGGGAACTTAGCAAGAAGGTTGCTACCAATTTTCACTTACAAAGCAGTCTAATTAATTACATCACAGAATCAACTGATTGAAGCTCCGTCAAACAGAAGCGGTATCCTCAATTGATTCGACCAATTATGCAAAAGCAATCATCAATGTTGAGATCATATTCAAAGCCTTTCTACATACTTCCTAAAATTAGCTATCTTGGAGCCATAAAGTTCATAAAGCAATGGACAGATGCACAAAACGATTGTGCATCAGCATTATCCAAGCCCAAACAAAACTAATTCATTAATAACTAGAGACTAATAATATTGCTCACTCAAAAAGAATTCAACAATGATCATAACAATCAAATGCACAATAGATAGACATCTACACAGTGATCATAATTGAACAAAGCATCAAAGATCTGACATAAGACCAGTCAACCACCAACTCAAATGCAAATTTTCCAAGATAACCAGCAAACAAAAGTCAATAGCTCAAAAGGGACGCTTTAACAAATCTACTAAAACAAATGCTTGCATTATACACTATCAAGCACCACACCATACAATGGAAAACTAAAGATTGCATGGAGGAACAAGGAAATAGATGATACCAGGAGAGAACTCATTCTGCAGATTCTTGATTGCATTCAACAGCTGTTTATTAGGACCCTCCACCACCTCCTTGCAGCCAGGCCTATAACAAGGAACCAAGACCGCAAAACTGTTATCGGACTCATCATCAGACTGAAAATCAGCTCCATGAGGCTCCAACCACCCAATTGACCAATCAGAATCATCGGATTCAGACACACCCCCATCTGATGGCACCAATACAACATCAAACTCCCTATCAACCCTCCTTGCCTCCCTGCTCTGCCATTTCTTCTTAACCTTCCTTGGTGTTGAAGCAATCCTAGTTGATGGGAATTTCACAGTCTCACCAAAAGTCCACTCATTGGATGATGAACTTAAAGCAGCAGACCCATTTGAGACAGTGTCTTTCTCTTTGTTACCACCCCATAACCACCACGAGAATCTAGTCAAAGAAACTGCCATTCGATGAAGATCAAAATTTGGCTTTCAAAAATCAAATCAATTAAAGAATCTAACAAGCCCCATCAACCTCAAATCCCTCAATTCAATTAACAAAACCCAAAACTTAGCAGAAAAAAGTTAAACCATCATTAAAAAAAAAAAAAAAAAAAAGGGTGTTGTTCAAAAAATATCACCACAACCACAACACAAATGGGTCACTTTCCAACAACAAAATCATCACTTCACTGTTACTCCATTCAAGCACCCCAGAAGTAGAAACCAATTAAAAATAGACTAAATCACTTCAAAACACAACAAAGATGCAATTTTTAACCTTTAATCAAGACTGCAATTGCAAACCAAAGTTTTTTCCTTCAAAATCATCTTTTAAAACAAAAGCAAAAGTTGGGTATTGGGTTGCAACCAAAATCGAAGCTTTTTATATTTTTATGATCAAAATCTCTTCAACATAACACCGCCGGAAAAATTATGCAAAATTTTGGAAAACAAAAACGAGACCCCCAAGTCAGTGACCGAATTCACTGTAAGAACCGGACCGGAGAGAGAAAATGGACGCTGAAATTACAAAATTGGGCTCTAACTATCTCTATCTCTCACTCATTCTCTCTCTCTCTGTCTCTCTGTCTCTCTCTCTCTGGTCTCCGCTGGACTGAGAAATTCAAGTAACCAAATTGCCCTCTTCTATGCTCTATTTAAGGTTTCCTTTTTGATTGTTGTGGAGGCAACATTCATTGGACGGTTGAGATGAGAAGGCGCTGGTGAGATGAGAAAATTCGTGGTTAAAATATTGTTCGATGAGGAGATATCAACCGTTCGTTTGCTGAAAAGTGGGTATCAGAACCGTCCAAAGTTTCTGACGTGGCTGGCTCTAACCCAATCATTCGTTGCTTGTGGTTGACTAGTTGACACGTGTAAACTACATTAGCCTATATTTTTGGAATCAAAACAAAAATAGTGAGCATTATAAAATATCCAAATGCACAATTTTAGCCGGTGAATTAAAGAGGGAATCTAATAAAAAAAATAAATGGGTGATGCTACGTTCAAAAATTTAACCAAATTCATTATCAAATGATATGATAAATTTATGTATAATTATCATATCATTTCAAAATTAATATAATAATTACAAATCAGTTTATCACATCATTTGAATAAAATTTTTAAGAAGTTTAATATTATTAAAAAATATATATTAAAGTTATTAGGTCTCATTTGGTTTGCATGATAGAATTAGATTATTTATATAAGATTAAAATGGATCAAATTGAATTAGATTGGATTTGATTGAATTAGATGAGAATGGATTTGATTGAATCGATTTAGATGTTATCTCATGTTTGATGAAACGTATGATAGAATTAAAAACATGTGGTACAAACTTGGATTTTAAAGCAATTAATCAAGGACTTTTCACAAAGTTTGTAGATATTAGATTATTTAAGTTTACTTTTTCCCCCACCATCAGTGTCACTTACCTTCTCCACTACCACCCTCTTCCATCAGCGATCGACGATGTCGAAGAAGATGTTGAACAAGATGGGCTGTTGACGGTGTAGAAGAAACTGGACCATCAGCAATGCCAAAAAAGCTCGACGATCAACGAGCACAGAAGACCGTAACGGAGACGAAATGGAAGGAGAGAAAGACAAAGGAGAAGGAGGACTAGTACTGACACGTAAAAGGAGAGGGACATGAGGGAAGAAGAGAAGCAAACAGAGGCGACAACAAGAGAGGCGGAGGCAAGGCGAGAGCTGGAGGAGAAGAAACAAGCAGATCCAGGAGTATTTTAACCCGTCTGCTTAATGAGTTGATTTTATCCCAATCAATGGGATAAAATTAGTGAAAGGTTAAATGTAGGATGCACCAAATATTGGTTTCGATAAAAAAACAATCCAATCTCAATCCTAACCCGATCAACAAACACGGCCTCGAGTAGTATATTATATAACCTTAAATTCGATTACTTGTGATAATTGAACCTCGAATCTTTTGGAGAATGAAAAGTAAACATAAATATGTGCTAAATGATTAATCTTATTCTCACTACAGTCTACCAAGTCCATGACTTGATTGGTGTTACAGACTTCACAGAAATAATTATTTATTTTGCTAATAAAAGATATAAAACTTTCAAATTAAATTGTGCTTGGTTTGTGTTTTTGGCTCAGAACTTCATACAAAATTTTAATGCAAATCAAAATAAGAAACTATAAAACTTAAGCATTTTAAAATTATAAAATTTAAAAACTAGTTTTCGCATACATTAAACTAGTTTTTGAGTACTGTTGAGAGCATGATATCATAATAAGCTATAAAGATATGATTTTTATAATCTCAATTCCTCTAAATTTAATCCACATCCACTATTCTTTCAATATTAATAATTCAGAACATATATTTCAAAATTTAAAAGTATTGTTTGATTTTAAAATTGATTTGATTGTATTGAAACAACATTTTCTTTTTTCAAAAAAGTTAGATGTATATAAATAAGGAGAGCAATTTTCCTTATTACTTTTTCAGTGTATTGTCTTCAAATCACTTCTCAACACTTAAAAATCAAAATCATATATAAGTATTAAAAATTAAATTAAAATTAGGTATAAAGATTGATATAATATTAGAATTTATGTTGCAGATGTCAACTCTTGTGTTGTGCAATGTGGTGATTCTGGTCTAATTATAGATTATATAAAGGCATTGCGTCTGGAGGTTAGTGTTGTCAGGTGTCAAACCATTTTCAAAATCGAAAATCATCTTACTCATAAATTGGCTTTCTTAGTTTTGTCTTCAAATAAGTCTTTAGGTGGTTAAACATCACTTAGAATTGTATTTTTCTTCACTTGGTTTAGTAAAGTATTACCCTTTTTTCAAAAAAAAAAAAAAAAAAAAGAATTTAAGAAAATAAATGTAATATAGTAGTTGACCTATCATGATCATCAAGTTTGCTAGATGCAGAAGTTGTCATATGAAGACAAGAGTGCGTTCATATAATTTGGGGATATCAGGAGGTGTGCACGTGATCTCTCATTCTCACCCTCGTCCCTCCACCTACTCACTATCATTCTCTTCACTCTTCATCTCTTTCAAAATGTTGGTATAGAGGATTCATACATTTATCCTTTTTTTTTTTTTAATGCCATATATATATAATTTTTATTAAATGATTTTTCAAAATATATGTCCTAATTATTCATACCAATAACAAAAATAAAAATATAGTTTCTTTCAAATTTATACAAATTATTATATCTTGTTTGTATATTAATTATTTGTATTTATAATTAATTTTATACACAACCCTTTTATGAAAAATAAATCTTTTTAATATGTTCTCTATAAAATTATAACGTTACAATAACAATCATTAAAGGAATTTTGTAAAGTAAAAGAATGGGTAACAATGTGTTTATATCATTATGTGTTGCTTTAAAATCATTATAATATTTAAACGCTAAAACATAACTCTCACTTAAACAATGATTTAGTGGAATTATATACAGTTTTGTAATAAAGAATTATTGTAAAATATGTAAAGACTTTACCTTATAATCTTTCTAAATTTGTAAAGAACCTTTCCCACAAGAAAGGTGATGGATTTTTAAGTCAATATCTCAAGGAACTTCCCCATAATTTACCCCTTATGTTAAAGTCATGGACGTAGTTTCGTGTCAATTAATTAGTATTATCTTTTTGAGCTTTTGTTCAATATTTCTACAAATTTTTCGTAGTGGAATTAGAAAATTGAATGTCGGTTTCAGCTATGTTTCCTTAACATTACGGGTCAGACAAATTGACAAAAATCATTTCTTCATTTAAATTTTGATCAAAGCTTTAATTTATCTTCTGACACATTAATAAAAATAGAATAAGGATTTTCGAGGCTTATTTTAAACTAGAAAAAGTAAGTGCTAACTTTCTAACGCCCCAAATTACACGAAATTATCATCGTTAACGTGAATAAAATAATATATGAAAGCAATGGAAAGAGAAAAAGAGACATTGAATTGGATAGGTTTTGACCCCCCAAAACATATAAAAGAGATATGCATCTTTTCTTTTACAAGCTGCTTTTGTTTTCTGAGATTAAATTATTTCTTTCTCTCAAGTAGTGGGATGGTCGCTATATGCACCAAGAATCTATTCCTCTCAATTAGAACTTTTCTCCGCAACATTTCATTTTTTCAGGCACCTATGACTCTAGAGTATAGACTCCATTAATTCTTTGAGATTTCTTTTTTTATTCTTATTTTGACTAACTAGGAGTCTGAGAGTATTTTCTTGGACATTCATAGGATTTAAAGGATCCCACTTCATTACAAAAATGATAAGACTTTATATCACGTTATAGAAAATGAATTCAACTTAACAAACATTTATAGCAATATGTAATTATATATAATAATTGAACATAGAATAAATAAAGTATGCCATCATCTATAATAATAATTGATAGTTAAGTTAAATTAATATGGACATTAATTTATAGAGGGCAGACACAAAATATACAATACAATAGCACCAAATTTCTTTTCAAAAAAAAAAAAAAGTTAGAAATCATACACTTATTACAACTTAATATAATGATATCAAAGAAAAACTTTCCCACCATATTTTTATGTTCACTTTTCTTTCTTTTTTTTTTTTCCAAATGGGAAAATATGAAAATAGAAAAGGTTGAAAGAGGAAAGTTGATATGTTGAATTGTGTGGACATAATCATTCAACTGTACAGAATAAATCTCTTCATCAGTTAAGATTTGGGCCACCTCTACCAGTACCTAGGAACTAGGATTATGATAGACAGATTTTGGCCTCTTCTTCAGAGAAAATCTCCACTGATGAGTGATGATCTATCAATTGTTTTTATTTTTCTGCTGCCATATACAATTATGGCTTTTGATTGTTTGTTCTGTTGACGAACTCATTTTTTTCCTTCAGTCATCCCACTACTATTTTAATAGCTAGCCATATGGCATTGGTATCTTGCATGATCCGGACAAACTTTGTTCTCATTTGTTATGTGTTATATTATTCGTAGATTGAAAAGTTGTTTAATAACTCTATAAAGACAGTTTAATTAATAAACTACTATGATTACCAAAATCTCCCAATTTATTTCCCCACATTTGCTTATAAAATTTGTTATTTTAATTTTACTTAAATAAAGTTGAGGTTGATTCAATATGTCTGGCTCTTACATTCAGTGACTACTAGTTTTTGTTCTATTAGAACTGTAAATATTAAAGGTAAAATAAAAACAGCTGTAGCTATAGTGAAGATAATTTTATACTTTCATAATATTTAAAAGCACTTATATTCTTCTTTTTTTTAAAAAAAAAATAAAGAAAGCCGCTATAGGTAAGATGTGGCACCATAAGATCGAGCATATGCAGATATCTAGTTTATGATGCTTTGATAGTGTAAAGAGAAGACATCTGATTCGTACACACGACGCAGTGAAGTCATTGATGTGTACAAACTTCAAAATAATAAAGAGAGGCTAACTGGATGTTCGAGAATTGAGAGATAGATAGAAAGCAAACATGCACCCACACACCCACTTGCAGTGGCAGGGAGCATATTATTGGCAGGTTAACTTTTGTTTCTCCACTTTGAGGCGCCTCCATCTCCACCAAAACCTCAAAAAAGCATACATGTTATCATGTTAACAATTTCAGTGGGGCTGTCCAAAGCTAGATAGAAAAGTGTTTGCTTATAAACATTCATATTGGATTATTACTAGTTAGCTAATTAATGATCCAATATAATGTAGGTCTTGATTTGATAGTAGTTGTTATCTTATTATATATTACTACAAAGGTTAAAAATTCAACAATTAGATGCATCTGAATTCTGATAAATCAGGACTCAATAATTTCTATCTATTCATATGATATTGTTTTTCAAGACTTAAAACGAAATCTGAGTTTTTTTTTTTTTTTTCTGGCAACCTAACTAAATCAAATACTATATTGATTAGCACAATATAAATATTGGTTCTCATAAAACAAAGATAATAACTACCATAACCTGAATATTAGCACTTCACAAAAAAGATCAATGTAGCTACACACAAATATAAAAAAAGAAAAAAAAAAATCATATTTGTGTCAGTATTCTAAGGCTCTTACAACTAAAATGAGATTTAAACCTTACAAGGTTATTTAAAACTAGAAAGTTTATTTTGAAAAGTTTTAAGAATTTGATAATAATTACAAAGTTTATTATAAATTTTGACTTTTTTTGTTCTTTATCTTTCAACTGTTTCGTAATACGTTTACACTGCATAAACAATCATGAAGTTTTGAAGAATCGAATTTTATGTCCAAGTTGAGCACAGCTGCAAATGGTTCACAGTCCATAGAATGTGAAATGATCTTCAATAATTGGACAAGTTGAACATGCTTATAATACAATTCATGCATGTGATACACATTGTTGTGCCACATATTGTATTTAAGTTGCCGTTAAAACCAACAAGTTAAAAGATTCATATAACCTGGCTTGATTTTGAAATAGGAGGCTCGATAATTTCATATCTTACAGTTACAGATACCTACCAATTATTCAGCAATATTTAGTGTTACAACAGCCAGCCTCTTCCGTCTGTACTTGAAACTTAAAGTCAAGGATATTTAATTATTCTATAACTTGTTTGAACTTGCTGCTTTGGCGTGTGCGTATGTGTTTGTTTTGTTTTTTTTTTTTTTGTTTTTTTTTGTTTTTTTTTTTTTTTTTTTTTCAGTATGCTGCTTTGGTTTTTTAACCATTTATTGCTTTTATTTTTTATTTTTTTCTATTTTGAAAATATGGATGGTTGTTAGCATTTCTATATATATATACATGAAAAAATCCTAAAACCCTTGGCTTTTGATAATATGTTTTTTCTTTTCACACTATTATTTTTATCCAAAATCTTCCCTTTATTTTAAAATTAATAGTGGAGATCAAATTTTATTAGTATGTAATTCTTTTATTTTAAAATATTATTTATTTATTTTTTATTTTATAATTTAATGTATTGATCTCCACTGTCTATCTTATTAATGGATGGTAGAGATAACTTTTTATTAGTTTATATTTTTTTTATATTAGAACATTGTTTTATAATTATTTTATTTTTTAAATAATTTTTTTTTATTAGTGTATAGTTTTTTTTTTTAATTTTAAAATATTATTTAAGTTTTTCTACTTTTATCATTTTTTTCTTAATTTGGTGTGTTAATCTTCCCGTCTATTTTATAAATATACTGTGGAGATAATTAAGTTTTATTAGTTTATAATTTTTTTATTTTATAATTATATTTTTTTATAAATAAAAGTCTCGGAATTAAAAATGTCTTTTATTACTTTATCTAACTTTTTCGTTAATTTTGAAACGGACGAGGGATTTTGGATAAAAATAAAACTAGTTTGAGAAAAAAAAAAAGCATATTATCAAAAGTTAGGGAGTTTTTTAAAGATTTTTTCTTATTTTAATTAATTTTTTCATTTCATTGCTACTTTTACCCTTAAAATCAAACGGTCAATGACGTCAATTTAATGGAATTTGTGACCGTCAGAAATATTGTCGTTCTTTCATATGCCTTTAAGGGATATTTTGAATATTTATTTTAATGTTAGATAATATTTTAGATAAAAATGAAATCATACGGTGAAAAAAGAAAGATATATTGCCAAAAGTTAGGGAATATTTTAGGATTTTTCCTATATATGAAAAAGAAGAAATGAAAAATGAAAGTAGAAATATTTGCAAGATATTTTGATATATGGCAGTTTAGTGTCGAAAAAGACAAGCAAGTACAAATTATTGACCAAGTTAACTGTTGAAGAGGTTTTCAGCTTGTTTGTTTACATTATATGCCAAGAGTTGTCAACATCTTCCATGTTTTCAACTTAACCCTTAAATTCTATCTTTTTAGCATTAACTTTATATACTTAGTTTGCGGGATTTAGCTATCATACCAAATCTGAATCAGGATATATAGTTGTAGATGCTTATTTCCTTATAAACGCAAAAGGATATTTTGATATATGATAGTTTAGTGCCGAAAAAGACAAGCAAGTGCAAATTATTGACCAAGTTGTTGATGAGGTTTTCATCTTGTTTGTTTATATGCCAAGAGTTGTCAACTCTTCCAGGTTTTCATGTTAACCCTTAGATTTCATCTTTTTAGCATTAACCTTGTTATATTTACTTTGAAGGATTTGGCTATTATTATACTGAATTTGAATCAGTATAGTTATAGAGATAAAAGTAAATAATTATTTGTTCTAATGCCTTTAAAATTGATCAAAAGTATTTCCAAAGTTATATAGTTTTCTTGAAAATCTCCATTAAAGGTGATACAAAAAACCTTCATCATAGAATGATTTTCATAAATTTTAAATTTCTCAAATATACTTATAATTAAAACTCAAAGAAATTCTTTTTTTTGGGGTGGGGGGGTGCGGGCACTTGAAGGGGGGATTTTTTTTTTTCACGAATTTCTAAATTACATGAACACACTTGAAATTAAAATTAAAAGAAATGTTAATTTTTCTTGAGTTTTATATTTCTCTTACTTGAAACATGAGAATTTTGAAATGAGAGACTTTAACTTTGTTGAGAATATTAATATGATTATCAATTAGATTATGCCACGATCATTATGATTTTTAATTTCTTAAATTATTATAATTTGAGATTTTGGAGAGGAGAATAGCTGGCTTTCAAACCCAAAATCTTGCTCTATTGGTTCAAAAGATGTACTATCAATCCCATCTTGTTTTTATATAATATAAGTGCTTGTTACATCTTTGAAGTCAGTGTATGTGTAAGACCTTTATTTTACATGATTTTTTACTTTGTAAAAAGTTCATTTTCACATGAATTCATCGAGTAGATAAAGACAAACCCCAAGGGACCCTACCTTTATCACAGCCCATGCTTTTTCGTTTGAGGGTGCAGGCCCTCCAATGAGAAATGGAGCTTAGCACTGAACATAAGGACCAAGTGAAAAAGGCTCAATCCTATACAGTATAAACACCTCCCTAGCTAGTACCTACTCAGGCTACTCCTCATCAAACCATACGCATAAACACAAGAGAAGAGCTTTGATATACATAGATAGAAGAGAAAGGCATTCGATTTGTTTGTCTTATCAAACTCTTGACATTAAGCACAAAGTTAGATATGATTAATTACTTATATCACATCCTATAATGTGAATGATAGTAGAATTTGATTACTTCTAATCAAATTATACGCATAAACAAAAAAGAAGAGCATCGATATACATGATAGAAGAGAAAGACAATCGATTTTTTTTGGTTTATCAAACTCAAGACATATCACATCCTTTAATATAAATAATAGTAAAATTTATTATGTCGTTACGAAACAATTTGATTCACGAGTGATGATCAATGCGGCGAAAAAGGGTAATGACATTGAGAAAGAAAGACTATGAGAGAGAGAGGGCCTGCGCTGCTTCATTATTGATTGAACGTTCACTCACATCAGAAACAAAGTTAGTATTTGACATAAAGCATAGAGCACGTGATGAGTTTTGTGGCTCAAGCCTGGCTTTCATGTGTTTTTTTTTTTTAAACGTCTCTTTAAAATCATCTGATTGTGCTCCTGAGCTGTGACTTCATTCTATAGATGCTTTCATTTCCTAGCAATCTAGCATCATCATTCATGTGCTAGATTATTGATTGAGACTACTCGTTTTGTTTTGGCTCATTTCAAATTCCCATTAACACAATCAATCATTTCGGGCTGCCTCCATCGTTTTATTCCTCTACTGTCAGTTTATGACATATTTTAAAAGAGAGATTTTGGTAGATGATTGTGTGGTTTAAATTGATCATGGTTAAGTATTTGATGTTTCAATTGAATTTGAGCTACACTTGCCACTTGATCATTCTTTCCTATTAACTTACAATATGTCAAAATAAAATCTTAATATTGCTATTTCGTTTTTTTTTTTAATAATCGAATGTATCTTAAAAGTAGTGACAAAAAGTCATGCAAGAATGCCAACTAACTGCCACATAATTTGTAATAAAAATAGTTATAAAAAATGAGAGATTCACAACTTTCCAATATTTTCATTATAATTGGCGCGCGACATTGGATTTGATATTGATCCTGATCATTGAATTGGATTAGACTTTTTTTTGGATTAGATTAGATTAACATTGGATTAGATAATGTAGTGGCAAAAAATGACTAGGCCCAATTGTAAGCCCAAGACCAGAAACCAGTTGATAAAGTCCATCTGTTGTGGATCCCTGTTGCTTGGCCCATCCTTCAAGAGACGCTTGCCTTGGATACAATTGGAAGTTGTTGCTGAGATCTAGGGCCTAAGGGATGGAGCTGTCCTACCCATTAAGAGAAAGGAGCTCCATGCCAATGAAAATCGGCCCCCAACTTCATTTTGGGGACCTCTGAACACTCTGCTCTTTGATGCAGCATTCTTTTCATCTCCACCTGAATCACTGCCAAATTGCAACACCACTTTTCGGTCAAGATTATCCAACTCTGACGAGAAAGAACTCCATTGGCGTTCTACCGATTTACTTCACCTTTATAAACATCTCCACATTAAATGTTGTTGAATTTATTCTTTATCTACCATCTACCGTCTTATTTCAAGATTAACTAGTGTAAGTGTCAGAGTGTTTTTAGCTGACATCATCTCGATATTTAAGCATTCTACCTCAAACTGTTTCTTAACTTTTTTGCAGGTCAAAACTGGCCCAATCAAGCTGATAGTAGAGCCAATGATTTGCTTCAGCAACTGTAGGATCTAAAATCTACAGATGATAATAAATATCAATATTCAATTATATTAATATTCAGTCTCTAAACTTAGTAAATATATAATTGGATTATATAATCAAAGTAAATATTGAACATCGAACATGACCTGGTAGATAGCTGTATTTCAAAGAGCAGCTTTACAAGTTCTATTTTGAAGTTTTTTATCTAAAAATTTTATTTAGATAAATTATACAAAAATCCTAATGATATAACCTTTTATGAAGAGAAAGAGAGCACTAAAAGCTACGTTTGGATGCTTCTGATATTAAAATAATTATTTATGGACTAACTTATGAAATATTTGTTTAAAAGAAAATAGGCGGATGTTTGGTAAATTAACTTTTTAAACAGTCAACTTCATAAAAAAGTAAGGGAAATATATTTGATAAATTTAAGTGATCATGTAAAATGACTAAAACAGACACAATGATTAAAATGCAAGTCATTTTTTCCCAATTTTTTCCCATAAAATAATGAAATGTAAAACAAAATGCTAATAATTTTTTTCCAAAAAAAAAAAAAAAAAAAAACTACTGGGGAAGTGACGACACCAACTTTACTAGCAGTGATGAGAAGGATCATCCTCTTGCAATGGCAACGCTGGAACCGATGTCGATATTGGAATTGGCATCGAACGAGCAGGCATTGATCTCCTCTAGCATTAGTGAAAGCATTGATTGACGCCTGCATTTGGTGTGTAGCTACAACTGGTTTTTCTAAATTTTACAAGTATATTTTAATTACAAATTATTTTAATTTTACTTTTGAATTTGTATCTCCAATTTTAAAACAATCAGTTTCTAAAATTATTAAACAGCAACTCAAAAAAATATATTGTTAATTAAGGATTTGACTATCTTATCCAACCATTAACTTTATCCCTTAATTAATTGGAGCTTTCGGATTGGTTATAAGGGTTATTATTGAAGCCAATCCAAAGCTTTCAATTGAGGAAGTAAAGTTAGTGATGGGATAAAATAGGTTAACTGACTTTTCCCTAAAATAGGGGAGGTAATATTTTAAAGTTTAAGGATTGCTTATCCAATAATCAACTTTCAAAGACAATTCCCAACCAAATTCTCAAAACTTATTCATAAGAGAAGCGGATTATGAAGGATTTATAGAACACCTTCTTACATAAAATTTATGAAATAAGTTATTATTATCTAAGCAGAGGCAATCCCGAATGCACCCCTAAGTGACAAATGCTTACAAAACAAAATTACCATAGTAACGGTTATATTCTCATGTAAATTTAACACTACCAAAAGAAGTTTTTAATGATTTAATTTTGACTCTAAACAAAAGCACTTCTATTTTTAATATTGGAAAAGAACAAAATGCTTTGTCTCTACAAGAGTTTGGTTAGAAAAAAAAAAAAAAAAAAAAAAACAAAAGCACTTTTGATGTAAACAAATCGGAAGACGAACCTCGGCCCGGCCCAACCAGCTCCTCCAACGGCTAGTTGTCTCTTTCAAACGCAAAAAGAATAAAAGGGAAGTTTATGACACAATGATGGGTCAGTCCGACCGGGATTAACGTCGTTTAGTCGACGATCTAACGCCGTCAACCAAATTTAAAATCCAAGAGCCCTCTTAACGGCTCTTTTGGGGAACCACTCACTCTCTCATTTTCTCTCGTCTTCTCTCGCAAAACAAGAACCTGAAACAAATCACGAACACCCACCCTGCAACTACTCTCCGTCTTCCACTAAAATGACGAATCTGTGATATCTGAAGACCAGGTACTCTTCTGGGTCTGTCTTATTTTTCCATTACATTGTCTGCTTACTGAGAAATTGCTTTGTAAAGAAAAGCAAAAAAGATAGTACTATTTTTGTTCTTTTTAATGTTCTATCATCGAAAAAGAAACAACATCAGAGTTAGTTATATTTTATGATGGTTTATGTTCTTGACATTGAATTTTTTTTTTGCAAGTTTTAATATTAGTATTTGGTTATGGTTATTGTGTGAAGTTAGAAGCTTTATTATTAATTTCTTTTGCTGTACGGTTTTTGTTAATTAGGTTCTTGTGTTTTGCGTGAAGAAAATCAAGGAAGGAATAGGTTTAGATCTTTAATTATTTGCTTTGTTGATTCGATTTCTTAGTTGGTGAAATGGGGGGTTTTGTATTTTGAGTCTTCAGGAAGCCAAGCACAAGATTCAAAGTTTATTCAAAGTTACTTTCTTTTTCTTTTTTTACTTTTTCTTTTTATTTTCTTTTGAATATGGCACGGTGTGAGTCTCAGACATTGAACTTAGATCTTATGTATATGTTTGGATTTGGTGTAGTTAATTAGGAGTCCGTTTGTTGTTATTGTGAAATTGTTATGTTATTAGCCCAAGGTTCTCACTTTTATCTTGTATAATAGTTTCCATTTCTCCAATAGGCAAGATTTTATCTTGGTTAACATAGTATGTAGGTGAGTGGATTTTTGCTAATGACCAACTGATAATATTGATAGAAAATTGACAGATTTTTTAATGCTCGAGTATTTAATCTTTTTTCCCCCCTATATATTACACTTTCACTGCTTGTTTTTAAAAAAAAATAAAAAAGAAAAAAAAATCTCTAAATAATTCATTTATGTTGGTTTCTGTAGATGCATGAGTCATGACAGTTTAAGGAATTATAATGCAGCCTCAAGAAGGGGAAAATCCAAATTTGAAAACTGCCTTAATTTTTGTTTTTACTTGTTATCTGATGTTGTGTTATGCGCTGCAACTCGGCATCTAAACTTGTGATTTGATCACATGCAGGTATTTGTTTTAGAAAAAGCTTAAATTTGGGAAAGGCAAGAAGATGGAAAGGATCTATGAAGAACTAGATGAAGTTAAAGCTGAGAATGAGAAGCTCAGGGCAGACTACAAAAGCAAAGCTGAATTGTATGACAACTTGAAGAGAGCTCACAGTGAGCAGCTCATTGGGATTCAGGAAGCAAATTCAAAACTTGAGAAGCAGGCTCAAGAATTAATTGAGAAGGAAAAGGAATTCTCCGAGGTGCAGCAACAGTTTGAAGATCTTAAATGCAATTTGATTGAGAAGGAATCAATCATCAAACGTCTTAGTGCTGCTAATGATAAGCTTAGAGTTGATTCTGATGAGAAAAGCCGAAGATGGGAAGGGGAAAATAGAGGGCTGTTACTGGCTTTAGATGAGGCAAACGAGAAGAACATTGATCAAGAGCAAAAGATTAATGTATTGAAGGCTGAGGTTGAAGGCCTCAAGGGGCTTTTATCAGCTTCTCAGAAGAAGTGTTTGGCAGCCGAGAGAAAAGCCGAAGCTGCCAGAGAACTGAGAGACAGAGATGACATATTGCTGAAATTAGAGGAGGATAAGCGAAAGGTCGAAGATCAGCTAAAATGGAAGAAGGAGCAGTTTAATCATCTAGAAGAAGCACATCAAAAGCTTCAAGATCAGTTCAGGGCTAGCAAGAAAGAGTGGGAGCAGGAGAGGTCTACACTGGTTGAAGAGATTTGTTCTCTGCAGACAAGCTTAGATTCTCAGACCAGAATCTCAGGAGATCTTCAGAACCGGTTACAGATGTGCAACCAAGCCCTAGCTCATGAAGAAAGTCGGAGAAAGTATCTGGAAGTTCAAGTTTCTGACTTCAGAACTCGCTTTGAGAATACTTTCGCTGAGTACCAGGATGCAAAGTCGCAACTGGAGTGCTTGACCGATCAGAGAGATAGAGAAATTGCAGCTCTGAGACATTCATTAGTCACAAAGGAGACATTCTATAAGGAAATGGAATATCGAGCAGGCAAGTTAGAGAGTGAAAATCAAGAGCTGTTAACATCCCTTAAAGAATTCCAGGAAGCTCAGATTCACAATGCTGGAAGTTCTTCGTCCCTGGCAAAACTGAGAAACAAGCTAAGAAATGTGGAGCAGATGCACAGAGATTGTTCTGCAAATCTTAGAGCCAAAGAAGCTGAATGGAGCTCTCTACTGGAGAAAATGGATGGAGAGCTAAATGACTATAGGTCTGAATTAGAAAGAAAGGATGCAACATTAGAAGAGCTCAAGATGGAACTGGAGTCCTGTTACTCTTTAACATCCCAGTTGAAGATGCAGAACGAGGAGATGTCTGTGATGTTACTGGTGTTGAAAGCAGCCATGACTGAGGCTGAACTGAAGCTTGCACATGTTGAGGATGATAGAGACCTCCACAACAAAGAGAGAGAAGAACAAGTTTCTCTACTTACAATGCAGCTGGAGATGAAGACTGCTGCATTGGCTAAAGCCCAGACAGATATTCAAGATGAACGTGAGAAGACAGCATCTTTGTCAAGGAGGATTGAATCTTTCAATCTTATTGAAGAGCAAGGGCCACTGATGCGGAAGGAGATTGATAGGTACAAGGAAATGCTTGATGAGTCATCGAGGTGCCAACTGCAATTAAAAGAGAAAGCTTCACAGATAGAAAGTGAGTTTGGAGAAGCACTTAGAGAAGTTTGTGATGCCTTAGACACAGCAAATCTTGACTTGGCCAAAGAACGTGAGAAGACAGCATCTTTATCAAGGACAGTTGAGTCCTTGGATCACATTGAAGAGCAGCGGTTTCTAATGCAGAAAGAGCTTGAAAAATCCAAAGAAATGTTAGAGGAATCATCCAGGTGTCAGATTCACTTAAAAGAGCAAGTTGTGCAGATGGAACGTGACTCAAAGGAGAAACTAAGAGAAGTTTGTGATGCTTTAGACACAGCAAAACATGAATTGACTCAGCAATGTGAGAAGGCAGCATATTTATCACGGAGGGTTAACTCCCTGGATCACATTGAGGAGCAGAATCTCCTGATGCAGAAGGAACTTGAGAGATATAAGGAATTGCTTGACGAATCATCCAGGTGCCAGCTTCGCCTACAAGAGCAAGTGATGCATCTAAAAATTGACTCAAAAGAGAAACTTAAAGAAGTTTGTGGTGCCTTAGACAATGTGAATTCTGAGTTGGTTGAAGAACGTGAGAAGGCGGCATCATTATCAAGCAGGGTTGCATCCTTGGAGCGCATTGAGGAGCAGTGGCTATCGTTGCAAAAAGAACTGGAGAAATGCCAGGAAATGCTTGAGGTGACTCGAAAGCAAGTGATGCATCTAGAAAGTGACTCGAAAGAGAAACTGAAAGAAGCTTGTGGTGCCTTAGACAGGGTGAATTCTGAGTTGGTTGAAGAACGTGAGAAGGCAGCATCGTTATCAACAAGGCTTGAGTCCTTGAAGCATATTGAGGAGCAGTGGCTGCCGTTGCAAAAAGAACTTGAAAGATACAAGGAAATGCTTGAGGAATCATCCAGGAACAAACTTCACCTTGAAGAGCAAGCTTTGCTGATCGAAACTGACTTAAAAAGCAAACTCAAACAAGTTTGTGATGCATTAGATGTAGCGAACTCCGAATTAGTCGAGAAAACCAGTGAAGGACACCAAGTAGAATTTGAATTGTGGATATGGAAGTCTATTGCTGAACGTCTAATAGGTGAGCTTGAAGAGAGTCAGGTGTTGCGTAAAGAGCTAGAAGCTTCTCTTCTGGCACAAGTTGAGGTTGGGGAGACCATTAAACAGAAAAATGGAAGCCTTGTCCGCATATTAGAAGAGAAAGACAACAAAATAAGCAATTTCGTGGAGCAGATGGCTTTACTGGAGCAAGCGCTTAAAACAAAAGAACTGGAGGCGGCTAGTTATGCAAGAATGGAGACAGAAATGTCCTTTGAGACAGAGAAAGAAAGTCTTTTACAAATCATGAAGGAGAAGGACAAGATCCTGGAGGATCTCCAGAGAGAGATAGGGTGGCTGGAGCAAGAATCCTTGAGAAGAGAACTTGAAAGCGCCCTGCTTACTCAGATAGGCGCAGAGCAATTGTTTGAGCATGAAAAAGAAAATCTTACCCTGCTAGTGGAAGAGAGAAACTGTAAAATAGATGACCTCTTGCAGCTTGTGAGGTCATTGGAACTGAAATTTAATAGCTCATTAAACTCGTTCTCTTCACAGCTTGCTGAGAAGCAAGCAGAAATGAATTTGGTTCTTGAAGCCTGGGAGAAGATTTCTGCAGCCGAGACTCTGGCCATGCTAGAAATTGAAGAGAAGAAGTTGATGATTGTAGAGCTGGAGGATGAGATTTGTAATGTACAACAGAAACTAGAACTGCAGGAACTTTCTTTGTCTCATTCAAAACAGCAAGCCATGGAGATTGAAGCTGAACTGGAATCAAAACAGTTGGAAATAAAGAGATTGACTAATCAACTGGAGGCAAAACTGACGACTTCAGATTCTATAATTGATGAGCTCAGGAGTGAAAACCGAACTATACTTGAAGATGTGGCGAAGCTGTTATCAGAAAGGGAAAACGTTTTGGGTTTTATGGGAGGGTTGGATGACAGGATCAGTAAGTTGTCCGGTGAAGATATGCAACTGACGGGAAACTTGGAAAAGTTGATGCAGTCTTTCAGTAACAAGTTGGGCGAGGTCTTTCAGGGTGACGATGAACCATTTGACTCTGTAAAAGAGAACATCATTAATGATGTTCATGATGCACCCATGTCGAAGAAATTTGAGGTTGTTCCCGAGGAAAGATCCCCATTTAGACAACTCAATTAGCTTATTATATGGCTTGTACACAGATAGCTTGATTCTTCCAGAATGGTGTTTTTAAGCTTGTATATGATAAAATCGTGGGTACACGCTTGTTTTTGCTTGTGGGAATGTACCACGAATTCAGATTACTGATTTAAAAGCAGATGCTTAACTTTAAGACATGCTTTAATTTACTTGGCTCCAAAATTTATTTAAAAGCTTCATTCATGCAATTCATTCTTATTTTTAGAGTTATTCTCCTTACTTTATATTTGGTGCACAGCAGTATATTCAATTCACTGCTGCTCAAAGAAAATTTATATGCATTCAGGTTGCAGTGACAACAGAGAAGCGTCGGAACAGAAAATATTGCAAAATGGTTTATCATCAACCATTTAGTTGGGACTTGGAACTGTAAAACCAATTCCTTGCACAAAAAGTACAAATGTTCTGCTTGAGGTTTGAGAGTAAAAGGAGGACTTAAGCTTTTTAAAATGATGGAAAAACATAAATCAAAATGATATGTGCACTTGAGCGTCTCGAAATATGATCAGGAGTGGGACTGCAAAACCACAAAGGAAACTGGAGTTTTACCTAACTATTGCACAGATGTTGACAGCTATTTCCCATGAAAGAAATCAAAACATTACTACAAATAATACTGCTCGCCAAGAATATATTATTTTCAAACAACACGAATGTGAGGACCAGTATTTCAATGTCATGGAAAGTTATGAGCCTATATATTGATACAATTTGAAGGTAAGATATATAAGGTAATAGCAATACAAATGATACAAGTATTGTTACATTCTTCAATTTTATGGTATTTGTCAGAGCAAAATAATCTCCTGCACCACACAGCTTACTTCCAAGAATTAGTATTCCTGTTGAACAGCAAACAGGAAATTCAATCCTTGCTGCTGCTTGAGGTACACGACTTACGACTAAAATCAGACAATCCTTGCCTCAAAGCATCAAGGTTTACTCCATTCTCCACCAAAATGCTTGTCACACCCATTTTTGATACCTGCAAATAGCCCACAGTTTTTAAACAATTGCACAAGATTTCTTTTCCAAACAACACAAGATAAACAACTCTTACGGCATCAGTGTTCCTATCCTCATCGTCAAAGAAGAGCATTGAACTAAAGGGTACACCAGTGGTGCGGTGAATTCTTTCGAAATGATCAGTTTTGTGAGTCCAACTAGAGAAAATCTCCTGCATTGTAACCAACCCAACTGTTAGAAAACAAAAACATAAAAATTGAAACCACCCACCAAACCCCTCATCCCCCCAATAAGAGACTTTTACCAGCTATATAACCAAAAAAAATCATTGACAAGTTAGAGAGTGAGTGGGTTGACCTGGGCCCCAAAGATGGAGTGGAATCCCAATTTGTGAAGAAAAGATTTAGCTATGTTTGGAGTTGGTGATCTAGAAGCTACTGCCATTTCAACTCCTTTCTCTTTCAATGCTTCTATTATCCCTTTCACATGTCTATAAACATATGGCATGTCATCATCATAGCAACACTCACTGACATGAGATGAGATGAGATTAGATGAGATGAAATAATCCACATGCATATCAGTCCATTCTCCCAAAAACAAAAAAAAAATATATTAAAAACGAAATTAATAAGTACCAGTAGAAGGGCCAGAGAGTGTAGTCGAGATCGAAAACCACCAGACGCGGCAGATTTTGGTATTGCCCTATTATTTGCAATGCCTCCTTTTTCACCTCCTCCGCCATCAAAAGAAAACCAAATGATTGATTTGATTTTTATTTCCATGTTTGATGACGTGGCAATCCACGTGGCGGAGTCTTAACCACTTTTGGAGGAGAGTGCACGCCATTCTTGGCACACATTAAAATAACTCTCTCTCTCTTTCATCGCCTCCATAAAAATAAAATTAAAAAAGGAAAGACGAAATTGTGAAGAAAGAAGCTTTGGAGGCCAGAGAAACTCTCCGTTTCGTCGTCAGACAGAGACTTATGATACCGTGCGAGGTAACTCTCATTTATATAATATTCGATGCTTTTAGGTTTTTAGGTTTCCATGAATAGCAAAATTTTAGGTTTTATATGATTTTTGGAGATGACAAGTTTTATTTATAAATTTGTTTATTGACTATAACATCTAATACTGTGAAAATGGTTCTAAGCCGCCTATATTCAATGCTTTGACATGGTTTTTTCGTTATTGATAGAATGTGTTACTTAATTTTGACTGCATGCAGGTTTTGAAGTTGTGAGTTTTGATTGGTAGAAAATAGTGTTATGATCGTATACTAGTCTTACTGGCTGGCGGATCGATTTTACTTCACCCATGGCTCTTGCTGGTTCTTTGCAATTGTCCCATGACTCGGGCCTTTGCAGGGACCGGGCCTCCAACAAACACTTCAAGGTATTAAAAGTTTCATCTTTTTTAGTTCAGAACTTTTATTTCTTTTTCTTTTCTTGCGGTTTCGTTCTTTACTCACATCTTGTGTTTGTTTTTTTTCAGAATGTGACAGGAAGGGGAAACTTACATTTACTGAGAGCCGTTCCTACATCACGTGTTTCCGTATGTTTTTTAGCTTTTCCTTTTCTTTAGATTGGATGATGTTCCTTTGCAATGATGTTGAAATTGGAAATCTGATTGTCACTTGGAAAGTGCAGACACATTTAGCTTACGCGTTGCACCAATAAACCTTATATCTTGTGTCAACCTTTTTGTCAGGTTATACGACTAAATGGTAACATTGCATGCAGATATGATAGTTCCCTGTTAAAACATTTTGATGCCATCTTGTCTATTCAAAGATGTTGTTTGCCTAATAAAATCTGATTTACCTAGGAGTTTGATGATATTGATTGTTGTGCCCTCTCAGTAAATTTCTTTTCAGATTCTTATAAATAAATGGATTAATATAAGACTTTTTTTTTTCTCTATTGGCTCACTATTGGAGTCATGTTACTTTGTTGGGATAACACCTTCGTATGCTTTAAGGACATGATTTAGTTTGTGATTGTTGTATGAGTAGATGCAACACCCAAGAATTTTCCTTTGAGATGAGGATTTTTCCTCCATAATTTATACTTGTCATGACTATTAGTGTTGATTTAACGTCTGTAATGGAATTTACTTTGTATCTTGCCTACAGGTCTCTAGCAGTTGTTTTTAACCGATAATTCTAGTTTTATGGAAACTTAATGACCTTTTTAACAGTGTTTGAAAATATATTTTCTGTTACAGTTTTTGCAACAAGGTTCTCGGAGTGGTAATCTCTCAGGCAATTCATACAGGCCCATACATGGGGTCCCTTTTAGAAATAACCCTATTAGGTGTCATTTTTCTCCTTTACCAGTACAAGCATGTAAACTTCCTGGTCTAAGAGCTGCTTCGATGGCAGTTGCCAGGTAAACATTCTTTCACCTGATTTGCTTGCATTGTTATACATATTTGCACTACTATGTGCACTCAATACACCTGTTTATTGAATAGTTCTTCCCTTTATTACCTTTTCTTCCATTCCAATGTAGAAGTTGAATTACACCTAACATAAATGGAAGCCTAGAGTCATTGAGGACATAAGTTGATCTGCTATTACAATAAGACTACCGGTATACAGACATAATAAAGGACATGTATTATGGAACTGTGAACAGCCAGAATTAGTTTCCTTGTATATGAAATGTGCTGCTGATCTGAAATAAATAGAACAAAGGTTTTGCTTCGTTAATTTATATGTTGCTAATACGCTGACTGTTGTCGATATATTAATACATAAAAGTTTGATGTAGGGAATTGAAGGCTAATTGAGTGGCTAAAGATTTTTGGTTCCAACCTAGAGGTCCAAATTTTCTTTGGACCACCTACTACCATATGTTCCACATTATTCTCAATAATCAAGACAGGAATTTGACAATAATCTCTAGTTTAAAGCCCAATCAAAAGAGAAAGCTTAAATGGTCTAGCTTAAGTTTTTTGACAGGAATTTGACAATAATCTGGTAGGCAATTAGGTAGATAGGTTTTTAAATGGTTGAAGATGTAAATGGTCTAGCTTAAGTTTCAAGCAGGTGTATTCCAGACATTGTTCCTGAATCCTGATAAATTTTCCCTTGTTATTCCTTGTCCACCCTATCATTTAGCGACAATTTTTTTTCTCATAGTCATTTGCAGTTTCCATTGTGGCCATTGATTTGTGGATTTTTAGTTGTGTAACAATTCTCCAGATGGATGTGTGATGGAATCAAGTCAAATACGTCTTATATATTTGTGTCATTAATGTTCGGTTATTTGTTTTGTATCTGGCTTTCATGTGTTCACAAAATGCCATACTGTTGACAATGCATGTATTTTGTGCACTGTATTCTTCTATACTGAACAACGAATAATAATTTTATAGTATGAAGGTCCTATGATGTTTAATAAAGTAGTCTTCTCATAGTTGAGTTGGTTCAAATGATAAATTTGTATCATGCAGGTCCTATAATGTTTTACAAAATAATCCTGTCATAGTAAAGTTGGTTCCAGCTATTGGTGTTATTATTTTTGCTGTCTGGGGTCTTGGGCCATTTTTGCGTCAAAGCAGGAATCTTCTCCTTCGTGTACGTGCAATCTTTTCAGAGTTCCATCCTTGCGTTGTTTACATCAGTTTCTTCTGTCTACATTGTTTGTTAAAAAATGGGTTGATGCACCTAAAGTATTACCTAACATGATCAAATATTTTGCAGAAGAATGATAGTAGTTGGAAAAAGAGTAGCACATATTATGTTATGACTTCATATATTCAGCCTCTGCTGCTGTGGACTGGAGCAACACTCATTTGCAGGTAATGCTTTATTCTTCCATGTAAAATTCTAGTTTCAATTCGTTTTAATTAGACTGCTAATCAGAGTTCTCTTCTTGCAGAGCACTGGATCCAGTAGTTCTCCCTACAGAAGCTAGTCAGGTTGTTAAGCAACGGGTCTTGAACTTTGTGGGATCACTGTCAACTGTGCTGGCAATTGCTTATTGTTTATCAAGGTATGTCTGTTATCTCTCATATGGGCTTTTCTTAAAAAGAAATGCCTTCATCAGAGTAGTTGTGTATCCAACATGACAGATTAAAATTGTTCTGTTGCTTATGGGGTTTCAGCATCCTCTTTGACTCAAGCATTTTGCATATCTTAATTTTCTTGTTCTACACTGTCCTTACATTCTTAAAGTTGAAATCTCTGCCTTCATTTGTTTACTGCTTTTTATGACTGAATAATTATAATCATTGGCCAATATAAGAAATATTAATATATATTACTCTGAATCTTAAATGTGGATATTATTTTTGAAGTTACTGTTGCTTATGTTCTCACTAAACATCGCTAAATTTTCTTGTGCAGTGTGATTCAACAAGCACAAAAATTCTTCATGGAGACAAGTGACTCCAGTAATACGAGAGATGTATGTATTGAGAATAGTGACTTAATTGAATATTAGATGTATTTATGATTTCTATATGGTATCAGGAGGTCCTAATTTCATTTAAAGCAGGACCTTACGTCCTCAGCTGTTTCATGCATCGTATAGATGAGTAGGTCTTCTTTTTTTTTTTTTTTGTCTTCACTTGTTATCTAACACACAACAACATGGTTTTAGATGTTAAACATCCTGACAGTTCTGACAATGATTTGTGTATACGCTACTGTTTTATTTCTTTCTTAATTGAAGAATTGGAATAGTATCTGTTTATGGAGTGCATCATTCTTGCTGCCTTCTGGGTGCATTGATAATCTTGTATCTCATAAAGGCAAACTGATGCTGTTCAAACAACTTAAGTTTTATTGATTTCACTAGGTTTTTAAAAGAGTACTTCACTTCAGGCTTGTTTTGCAGGCGAATGCCAATAGGGTAATTTATCATCATATGTAATTATTTGGACTGATTTATAAATCATAAATGTATGAAAGAGAGAAGATAATCTTTCAATTTTATTTTCAGCTTTTCTGGTTGGACGGCCTGAAATCTTTTGTAGTATACTAAAGCAAATTTCCAACTACAATGTATCTTCTACTAATAATATTTTGCTACTTCCTGTGCAGATGGGTTTCCAATTTGCTGGGAAAGCTGTGTACTCTGCTGTATGGGTTGCTTCTATTTCGCTGTTCATGGAGTTGCTAGGTTTCTCTACCCAGAAGTGGCTTACAGCTGGAGGTCTTGGGACAGTATTGCTAACTCTTGCTGGTCGTGAGGTATAGCATAGTATGCTTTCCATGTAGATTCATTTCAATTAGTATTTCTTGTTAACCTTCAGAATTTGACAACTGTTGATTGTTTTAGATATTCACAAATTTTCTCTCAAGTGTGATGATTCATGCAACTCGACCTTTTGTTGTGAACGAATGGATACAAACAAAGATTGAAGGATATGAAGTGTCTGGAACTGTTGAGGTTTGTATTTGATAATGCACCCTTCTGATAAGTGGCTGCATAAAATAATAAAGTGCTCCAAAGCTATTTGTGCTAGACAAATTGTTATGTTGTACAAGAATTTGTGTGGATCCATGTTATATCTACCGAGCAATAATTTGATGTTGTTATTGTAATTTAATTCTGCATTGGAAATGATAAGCGCCTTTATTTTTTGGGTTCTGATGAGAAGTACTAGTACTTAAAGAAGGGATTTTCTTACGCTTTTCCTGCAATTTTTACTGTGCAGCATGTGGGCTGGTGGTCGCCTACAATTATAAGGGGTGAAGATCGTGAAGCTGTTCATATTCCAAATCACAAGTTCACAGTTAATGTTGTGAGAAATCTCAGTCAAAAATCCCATTGGCGTATCAAAACTCACCTGGCCATTAGTCACTTGGATGTTCATAAGATTAATGTAAGGCGTTATCTTGCTTGTTTACATTATTTCCTTTTGAGCCATTAAATTGTTTTGGGAATTTATTTGGTATAATAAATGTCCATGGGTCCTACTCTGTACAGAATATTGTTGCTGACATGCGCAAAGTCTTGGCCAAGAATCCTCAAGTTGAGCAGCAGAGGTTGCATAGAAGAGTATTTCTGGACAATATTAATCCTGAAAATCAAGCTCTTTTGGTTAGTTTCAAATGTCTATATCTTCTAAGTGATAATTCTCTTCACCAATAACTTTTTAGTGTCTTTTCACTGTTAATTTTTGCTAGGTTATTTATAAAAAATGTTACAGAGAATAGAAAGGCCTGCATGATCTAGTATATAAGTACTCATTTGGATTACTCTGACTAATATTCTAGATAAGCCTAGAAGCCTACTACTGCAAATTTCTGATAAATTGATTTTTTGTTTTTGTTTTTGCAATAGTTTTTAAATTTGAAGGTTGTGACGGATAATTATCTGGATAAGCGTACTACTACATATTTTTAATGTATTGTTTTTAATTTTTCTTCTTACAATCGATTTTCAAATTGAAGGTAGCAATAGATAATAGTATTGTCATTACTGTATTTATTCTGTTAATCAAATATCTTATAAATTATTATTTACTTTATTTTTTTGATCTGGTCACATAACATGTTGCATCTTGCATCGGGAAAATGTCTACAGCCTTCCACAAATCAAGTTCTTAGGGGAGAATTCAATAAATTCCCTTGGACAGTTTGACTCATCTTGAAAAACAATCTTTGGTTTTGAATTCATGAAAACCCTTCTGTCAGTTATTGTACACAATAAATGGGATTTTCTTACATAATTTAATTTCCAAAACCCTGTAGTCAAACCACTTAAGGGATTTTGATATTCTCTTCAGGTTTAATTATAGGGAAATAGAACCACCAAATTTTGGTGTACACTGAATCACTGTACACAATAAATAGCCAGTAAAGCATCTATTAGAAGATCGACCATGAGCTGTATAAGAAAAAACGCGCCAAATTTATGCCCCCTTATTATGTTGATTACTATACTAATAGCTGTATACTTTAATTTTTCTTTGGGCATTTTACAGATTTTGGTGTCCTGTTTTGTGAAGACCTCGCATCATGAAGAGTATCTTTGTGTAAAGGTAGAAGTTATCTCTCTGGTAGTTTTACATTATAATGACAAATATGGCCTCTATAATTGGTCCCAGTTTGTTGGAACTTCATGGATTAATAACAGCAGCAATGCAGTGTGCTATACCAATTTGCAATGGAAATTAAAATCTCTAACTACTTTGCATCTCTTTAATTTGTGTCGTTTGTAATTGCTTATTAACTGTAGCTCATAATGTAGAAGTGCAATCCTGAATGTCATCATTATGAAAAAAGATTTATCGTACTCTGATTTTTATTCTAAAATTTTTGAGTGGTTGATTGGTAGAAGTGTTTCAAATACCATATTGGTGCTCTCATGTGTGATACGTGTGGTACTAAAAGTATGTGAGAGTGTTAGAGATAAAGGTTGTCAAAATCTCAAGGGCACATAGTAATTTATCTCCTGATTTTGTCACTTTAGAACACTATTTGTGTTTTCAGGAGGAGATGAAACCTAATGAATTCAGGATGAAAACTTCATGTCTCCATCAGATGAATGGCTGAAAGTCATTTTTCTTTTGCTCAGTTAAAATGAGAGATCTATTTGGCAGATCAAAAGTGATTTTTTTTTCTTTTCTTGGCTTAAGATAAGATTTCTAAAGTGCAACCCATTTTCTGATGTTTGGTCTGGACCACTCAACATGCTTTCTGATATTAAAATCTTATTGAACCATCTGGACATGATAATTGAAACCTGTTTCATCCTATGATAGAAGGGGGCATTTTTTGGGAATATTGCCATGATGGTCATTTTTGTGTGTCGTATACCCCTGGCTTTATGTTTCTGGCACCGTTGTCGACCCTGAAGCACCTTGCCATTTTATCCTTAAGAATCATGACTAACAGATTATAGGATTTGAAATCCCATTTCAAAGCAATTTCTTGTTTGGTTTTATGTTTTTGTGAAGCGACTGAAAGTTACTTTGATCTACAAATTGTTCACAATCTTCATGTGCAGCTCTTGGTTGAAAACATGATTTGTTTTGCTTTTGTTTCAAATTGGTGTTTGTTGTATGTCAAACTTGGTTTCTCACCTTTTGGCAGCCAAAAAGAGTACTTATTTTGGTTGATTGTTCCTAAACGGTCATTGCACATGCAGTCCATTTAAAGTTCATTGATATTAGCATAAGCTCATTATTTCAATTGTTTTCTGAAACAGGAAGCTATAATGTTGGATCTTCTTAGAGTTATCAGCCATCACAGAGCCCGACTTGCTACGCCCATCCGCACAATGCAGAAAATATATAGTGATGCCGACTTGGAAAATGTACCATTTGCAGATTCAATCTTTAACCGTGGTGGAGTGGCACCTAACCGTCCTTTGCTAGTAATTGAACCATCTTACAGAATTAATGGGGAAGATAAAACAAGATCTCAAACCAAGACCACACCACGTGCAACACCTGACACAAGAGCTGATTCCAAGGTTGGAGTGACACCAAAGCCTGACTCCAAGGCAGATGCAAAGGTTGCAGAAACGCCAAATTCTGGCACAAAGGAGGACCATAATAGCGCAGGAGGATCCATCTCTGATCCCAAGAATAGTGATAAAGTAATAGCAAAAACAACATTAAAATCTGTACCCAAGACAAATTCTAAGGCTGCAGAAGTATCAGGTTCTGAATCCAGAGTTGGTTCAGTTTCTGGTAATTTAAATAAAGACAGAAAATTGACCGACAGCAAGAAACCTAAGGCTGTGAATCAGGGGAATGTAATGCAGGATGGGAAGTTTGATAATGTTTCGGCTTCCTCATCAGAAACTTCTATCGACAAAACAGGAGAATCAGAGGAGTCAAAACAGGAAGGTGACAAGTTGCCAGTTCCAAAACCACCAGTATCAAGGCCTGCCTTGGAAGAAAATTTGGTTCTTGATGTTGCTCTGGAGGGCTCCAAGAGAACCCTTCCGATTGAGGAAGACATGACTCCTCCACCAGCAGATGGGAAGAAACTGGCTACTGCTTCCTGGAATGGGAACGGAAATGGGTCTGCAATGGCTGAGAAGGAAAAGAAAGATGGTCAGATTTCTTCCACACCCAGTGCAACATCTGTTGGCAGTGAGATCGATTAGAGTAATGGGTACAGATATTCTACTTGCTCCTGTGAATTGCTAATAACCTCTGTTTAGGATCAGGAAACTGCACTGAAGCTGTTTTTTCTTCCAATAGCTTTGTTACACTGTACATTTTTTCAGTATATTCTTCATCGATTAGTGCCATTGAGTGTAGTGTGAACCATCGATACATCAAAGAATGCCAATTTTGTCAGCTTCTCAAATGTATTGATTGAATATTTGGTGAATTTGTAATCTTGAGCCATTAGAGTTTACTTCTGTATGGTCCAATTATTCATAATAATTCATACACATTCACACTATTTTTTTTTTCCCTTTTTTTTGGCTAGTCAAAACTATGTTTCTGGCAGAGGTTGGACTACAATAATGTGCAACAAAGTGTCATGACAGCACATCTCCTCTTAGGAGAAGAAGTTGTGTGCCTCTGTATTGACCTAAATGGTGGGTTCAACTACCAAGCGTTATAAATTTTGGGTAGGTAGTCATCTCTTATTATAGGGAGTATAGTAATTGATTTCGATAAACCTTTAACTTTTTAAGTGTTAAAGAAAGAAAGAAAGAGGGAAAAAAGAAAAGAAAAAAAAAAAAAGGGTTGACATAATGAAGCTGTCACTTGTACATCAATAAAAGAAAAAATATCTATCCTTACCCAAGTTAAACTTTAATGTTAAACTTTATTTTTCCCTTTCTTTTTGATGCCCAGAACTCCTCCAGTATCCCTTTGTTCTCCAAATTTTTGTTGTATAAATTTAGAAATTGGAGAAGAAATATGACTTTAACCTATCATTTTAACGTGTGGGTGTAAAGAACCTCAATTTTGTCGTACTCTCGATTTTCAAACAAAGGATTTCTATCAAAGAGACAAGGTCCAAAGCTTCCAGTTTATTATTAGTCACAGATTTGGCTAATTTGTTAGTTTGGGTAAGATTACCAATAAAATTCTTAAATAACAATCCCTTTGTTTGATTATGAAATTCTTCAATCACTACTCTTGAAATCAATCTAAAAGTTATTATTGAACAATATGATTTGAGTAACTTAATTAAATCAGTATGTTAGTCAAATTCTTTTATTATTATTATTATATTTTCAGAACTTCCCCGGCTCCTACATTTCCTAGCGTGTGAACTTGGGTTTTTCGGGCATGTGAACGTCCATTGAGTCCTCGACTACCACGTTTGTCTGTAGGTATCAAAGCCAGATTCTTCTCGAAGTGATAACAGAATACAACAAAAATTTCATTAAACCAGGTTGAGTTTTAACCAACTAGACTACAAAGTCGTTATGCGTCCGAAATCTTCCCCAAATCAGAAGTTGGTCGTCATAAACCTCTCCCAGATATACCAAAGACTTGTCTTGGAAGTTTCATGGAATTCATACAAATCTCCTCCACAAAGATCTTTGTTTCTTTACCTAACTAGGCGAGTTACTTATAACCGAACCAATTCTCAAGCAGATAGTTCGCCTTGTAATTAATAAGAATCAAATTTCTTGATCCGAGATCAACAGTACCTCACCAAATCTCTTGCCAAAACATGGATATTAACACCAAAAGAATCAAATGTAAAGTAAGCTCTAATCACACAAAACGCATAGAAACAGCTCTGCACTTATACTAATGAATGATATACATCACAATATAGCTCTGGTCTGAAAATGAAGTACAATAACCTTCGTCAGATCCAGATATATGCTAACAAGTTCTACATGCAACATTACATGAATCATTCTACTAATATAGGAGAAATCACATTTATGTTTATTTATAATATTAATACTAAAATCCACAAACAATAGTTGGGGAGGGGGGCCAAATCTGTAAATAGAGAAGGAAGCCTAGCATCCTTCAATGGCAGTTAGATGACTAAGCCATTGCACATGCAATCAGGAGCAGGATATGTGTATATGGATTGCTTCAGTTTTCTTAATCTGATCTGCCCTTGTCTGTTTTCATGTCCTTCGACCACTGCCTGCTCAAAATCTGACCAACTAATACTTTTGTTTAGGAAGAGGTTGCCCATCAAGGCCATGTTTGGCCTTATCGTCTTCATGTTCTCATATGTTCGATGTCCCACCTGTTCAAAATCACAAAAACTTTTCATATTCTTGAGGATTCGTAATGGAAACCCCGATTCATAAAAGTTGCTAGTGCCAGTTCCAATGAACATCATGAGTTTTAGATGTTTTCCATATGCACCATTCTATACCTTTAGCATTCTTAGGCAATCAAAAGTTCAAAACAGTAGCCATTTTCCAATTTCTGTTATCACTAAGTAAGGTACTAAATCCCTATTTTGTTTTTTTGCAGCACTGCATAATGCATCAAAACAACCATTGCTTGCACTCACAACATCCTAACCTGAATATTCCTTGTATTTCTATCAACGGGCAATAAGCATCATACTGGAGGAGAAGAGCACAAAAACGCATCTCTCACCAATTGTACTTGGTGCCAAGTTTTGTGATGCTACCCTTGTAGATGCTTCCTAAAATAGAAAGAAAGAAGAAAAACCCAACAGTACTCACCAATGCATTGTGCATATTTCCTGGAGAAGCAGAGATGAAGACGTCACTGCGCATGCTAATATAGTAATCAAGCGCAGCTAACAGAGAGGCCTTTCCTTTAATCCTTGCTCGTTCCTCAGAAGAAGCAAGGCTCCTTTTATCTTCCATTAATGGAAAAATTTTTCGTAAAGCTGAAATTCTAGCTTCCCCACCATATACCTGGAAGCAAGGTCATCGACAGATCAGAAATCTGGGAAAAGTAAATATCTGTCATTTTCATAAATGAAACCAGAAGGGAGAGAATAATATGGCCAAGCCCAAGTTACTGTGATTTGAGACCTTATGGGAGGCAAGATAAAGACGAGTACTATTGTCAAAGCCCAGTGCTGCTAGCAGCAATCCAATCTCTTCTGGAGTCAATGGGCAACGCCCCTGGCTCCTCAACTCTTGATCAGTGAACTGAGAGTTGAGGACCCTTCCCTGCCAAATCATTTGCCGGTACTTGGCCAGAGCCAATTTTTCAGCTTTGCCCCCACCAAAGTCACAGGCTGAATGAGCTGCCATGTCCTGCATTATCCCAATGCAAGTGAAAGAGCATATGAGAAACATCTGACAACCAAAACTAAAATTACTTAGTGCAGTACAACCAAGTTACATGCAAAACCTTGAATAGAATCATAACCATTGCCATTACTGTGATAAAATACGGTCCTGCCCATGACACGGATCCCACTTAAATGAATAATCCAAATTAGAGTAAATATTGTTTACACCATGCCTAAAACCTATTTTCAGGAGATCTAAGATTACTGATGTGATAAAGTGAACTTTATAAATTGTGTCAAATTTGCATACCGTTAGTTTTCAGTCTGGCGATTTTTTAAACAAACTATGTGAAGTGAGAACACATAATAAGCAAACTTGAAAAGAAACAAATTCTCTTTTTTTATCTTATCACCACGCTCGGTAAGCTTATGAAATAAAAGGTTAAACAATCTCCAATCTTTCACCAGTAAGAGCATCATATTCCAACTGTACCTTATCAAATCGCAAGTGTAGCACAACAAATTTCCAGGGTTCTTGTTTCTCATTTGCACCAGTGGTTTCCCACAGCTCTTCTCTACCAAGTGCTCTATATGTGGTTGAAGGATTCCTTAGTCGATTGACAAGGGTATCTCCCAGTTCTCTAATATGGGGAACAAATATCAAAGCTTGAAAGTTTGCTTTACAACGTAACTGTTGAATGTCCATTGGTAATGTGTCAAAAGTCAAACGATGAGAGAATGGAGAAATTGCAGCAATCCCATAACTGGTCCATGTATAATATTACAAATCTTAGAATCAGTAAGATGAAAATTAAAAGCGTCAAAATGACACAGATCTACACACATCTACGTAAACAACTGGAATACTCCGTAAAACTCAACATTATAAGATTAATGAGGGCAAGCACTGACTATAATTGGAACCATAGGAAGTATCAAAACTTTCACTATCTTGAATTACACCTACATAGTCCAGCTACCTTTGCCTCAATAACTTGAAAGAAGCATGAAAAATACATGAATATGTTTTTATCTTGACATATACATGTAGCAGAACAGAAATGAAAAACAGTGGGCTTAATACATAAGCAAAATAATTGACCAGTAACTTTTAAAGAGCAAAATGACTCCACACCAAAACATAAGGTTCATGTAAGGACCAACCTTTTTAGTACAGGCAAGACATTGTCTAGATACCAGTTAGCCGAAGCATGAACAGGTGCTGTCTTGATTCTGGTATCTCGAATAGCTGTGGCATAATACTCCCTTGTGCTCCAGGAAAATTCCTCTGGAAGCTCTTTAACAATAGAAATATCATCTTTTAGTACATTAATGAAGTGATCAACATCAAATATATCCATGAAGGAGCTGCAGCAGAAAGTAACCACCTTTAGAACCATGTCTCACTCAAGACCCAAGGAAATTTATATGCAAGTAAATTAAGACTGTAAAAGGGGAAGTACATGTTGCCTTCAGAAAAACTACCTTGAATCCTGCCAAACAGGATTTACTTCGAGATATGGAATTACAAGTGTTGCATTTAGTATTTTGGCAACAGCAACTGCATCACATATCTATATCACAAGCCACTTAACGGTCATTATATACACAAAGATAATTGAATTGAAATTTGTGTGAAGGCTAATAGATACAAGACTGCATGTTAAAGAAAATGAGAGAAACTTTATTGTTTGGAGACACATATAGGCATCTAGAAAAGACGAGTTAAAATCTACAAGTACGTACCCCCATTCTCTGCTGGTTTAACCCTCCATCAAGAAATACCTGAATGTATCCGTGGGATTTTTGAGGTAAGGCTGCTCCAAAATAATGGATGAATTTGTGGGAAAAAAAATATATTAGAGTGCAAAAAAGTAATAATTACTAGCAAAATGAAAAGATACTTAATAAAGCAAGAGCTAAAATTATAAAAACATTTTAAATTTTATTTTCTTCACAAAATCTTAAGGATTTACGGAAGAAAAACTTATATGGTAATCTTACTAGGAGCCTTTGCAGATTCAGCACATGGTTTCCATCCTTGATCAGCCAATGGAGTCCAGAGATCAGACTGCTTTCCATAAGGCTGAAATGAGTAACATACAAGAATAAGAATGAGATTTTACTACTGGTGAAAGAAGAAATAATGAGAAAACACAAAGATGCTACTAGGGAAACAGCTACTTACACTTTGACGCTGTAGAGCACTCTTGAATAAAGGGAAGTGTCGGGGTTTCAGAGCATTTACTTGCTACACAAAGCAACCTTTTCGTTAAACAGTACGAGTACCTAAATGTAAATTTTCTCAACATGGTGCCAGATTACATTTTTTGATCTACATAAATTTCACTCGCTCTAAAAAAATTGCATGCCACCTTTTGTAACAGAAGCAGCATATTAGCATATTGATCAATGGGACAATGCAAATGGTATGTACAAAACAAACATAAAAATAGAACATATTATTAGCTTAGTGAATTTGTAACATTTTATCCTAGTCAGATTTTTATAGTTGTCTGAATAAATTGGACTTATTCAGAAACAACACCCCTAACCTATTACATAACCTAAAGAAACAAATCAGATAAAAACAAACATTGAAACATATGTACTCAATGGACTGATACTCACTTTTTGATTTTGCAAAGCACTTTTGAGTAGAGGCAAGTGCCTTGGTTTTGGAGCATTCCATTCCTGCACAGAGTAACACCATATCAACTGCCTTACCGACTAAAATAGCATGGTTAAAAGCATGTATTAATGCACATCTCTTTCTCAAAAGCAGCATGTAACTTTCAAGATCAAACATAAAAACACTTTATCTACAACCTCTAGACAGGCCTCCAGTTCCCAGATGACATTCAGCCACAATTTTCAAGTCCATTAAATCGAATAACGGTATCAAGATATCCAACTCAAGTAATTCAACTCACCAAACCCATATAACTGGATTCCACCTTGTCACAACTTTTAGCAAACCTAATCTCAACTGTTCCCATAATATGACTAATTTCCCACTCAGCTACTAAAAACTCTACTTGCCAATCATTTGTAGTCGCATCTGACACCAAACCCCCCACCTTCCATTTTTAGTAACCTTTCAACACTTTAACTAGACCATCAGTTATACACTATAACTAGACACAAAATCAGTACTTTAACAATTTTTCCTCAATATCTATAATCAAACATCCATAACAAGTCCATAATCAATAAAATAAAATAAAATAAAATAATTAATTAATTATCCAATAAAGTGTAACAGAATCTATATCCTCCATCAAAAACAAAATAAGAAGCTACCTTGTCAAATAAAGCACAGTAAAACAAACCCAGAGGGAAAAAAAAAACGTAGACTTACAGAGAACATAGAAGGGGAAGCGTGACTTAATGGGCTAAACAAACTAGGCAATAGAACTGGAAAAAGAAGGACCAAAAGACCAGCAAGAGCTCCTCCTCTCTGAGGCTGATGACAACCATTATTCTTGTACTGAAACTTCATCTTCCAAGCTCAACCCCAGATCTAAAACTGGGTTTCTTTTACACTAGTAGATAGTAGACCAAGAAACTTCAATATCGATAAAGAAAAGAAGGAGGTGCCATTTATCACATGTATCACCACCACCCTCACTGTCTTTATATCTCCACCTCTCTTCTGACCAGTGTCTGTCTGTGTCAATGTCTTAAGGCATCTTCACATGGACGGACACCTATGTAGGTGGAGTTGGCTTGATTACACAGATTACAGAAGCTGTGTCACTTTCAAGGCCCCCCCAGTGGGACCAACCACACTCATCAAGATTTTGTACGTTAGAACTTTTAATTCTCCATGGTGTTTTTTTTTTATGGTTTTTGGGCAGTGGACCGTTGTGCTTTTTCATTAAAGTTTATCACTTTCTTCATAGCACCGACACGTAGAAATAGTCATTTGAAGACTTGAAGTTGCACAGAACTGGTTGGTAGGGTAAGTTCATCACGACACATGCACCCTTTTTCCTCTTCAAGAATCTCTCTCGTCCTTACATCTGTCTTCCCCATTTATATAATTTTTTTTTGTGCGTATGTGAATTTTGCTTCGCTAAAAGAAAGGATTTTTTTTTTTTTTTTTTGAGGGGGGTCATTACATGCCCTTTTGATTTAAGATTTTTAAAGACTAGATGTTGATGTTAATATTCACATTTAACCTTGTAAGAATCGTGGGTTTACTGATAGAGGAATTTGTTTAGTTTTTTGTTTGGACAAGGGAAGAAGCGATTGAAATTTGAGAGTGATGGTTACTGGTTTGGAATAAATTCATTCTAACAAATTGGTAATTTAATCAGTGAAAAGCATATGCTTTTCTATTTCCCATAACTTCCTTTCTAATGTTTCTTCAACTTTATTCGGCCATGTCAACGTCATAACATAACCACTAGTTTTAATGTCTATGTTTCCATTATTCCCCTTGTGATATTATATATATATATATATATATTAATTCTATCCTCAAAGTCTCTTAACTATAAAAATCATTCATTACATTTGAATTAAATAGAAAAGAATTTGTTTCAGAAAATATAATACAATGAATGAATTTAATTAGTTTGTTTTAACTTTTTGAAATGAGGAATCATTCATGTTAAATTACTATATATATTTGGACAAAATTGAAAGACACAAATTTCTACACAATTTATTGATCGTTGAGTGATAAAGATTTTAATGGTTTAAATCTACTCGCATCTTTTTATACAACTTAATTTGATCTTCTACATAAACGTGTTCTCTCTACTCTCTCCAATTAATATTAAAATTCCACAAACCATTTCTTTGCATCTTTATTTTTTGTTTTACTCATTTTCAAATTATATTATTTTTACATTCCTTTTTTCATGTTTTATCTATCTATATTTATTTTATCTCACTTGTTCTCTTATCCTTATAATATGCTTATAATTTCTTTGTCATGTTATTTCTTCTTTTTTAAGGTATAAAAAATAATAGTGAAGCTTTATTACTTAAAGGTAAAAATAATATAAATTTAAAAAATGAATAAAAAGAAATAAATAAAGATGCAAAAAATTGGATTGAGTGAAAAGTATATTAATTGGTGGGTTCTTAATATCAATAGGAGAGATGAGGGATGATGTAAATGTAATGATGTAATGGTGAGGGGTTACTATTTTTTCATCAACTAATCCTTTTTTTTATGTGGCAAATGTTCGCCTATGCTAAGGTGGCACATTGACTCCATGACTTTATTAGCTTTCCTAATTATGGTACCATGCATATGTGTCTTCGTGTATTTCTTTATTTTTGTGTTTTTACACAAAAAAGTTGAAAATGGTATCTTTGTTTTGTATTTTATCTCATTTAATTTTAACTTTGTGTTAATAAAATCTGGCTCAAACATGAGACGAATCCCGTCCAAACAGGATCCATCACAGGTGGTGTAAACCCAAAGTTTCAGTGGACCGATCCCAGACCCCAACCCTCTGTTCAATGAAAGGATATGGGCTTTGTGTTGTAAAGTGGGTGCGACAAGAAAAATAATATGTTTCACTTTATTAATAGTATTTAATGACTGTGGTTTGTTTTTTTCGGCGTACGAAATTTTACAAAATAGAATAAAATAATTTTAACCTTTAATATGATCGTAAAAAATAAATTGGGCCCAGTGAAAACTCTTTTAGGTAGTAACAAGATGCAACAAAGTTGTAAAAAATTAAGTAACACAATAAGCATAAATTACACATGGATTCAAACAAAGATCCGTTCTCCATCAACATAAATGCATAATCTTAACTCAAGCAAATTTGAAATCAAGGTATAAATGAAGTAAAATTAGACATGCTGGATATTCATAATTGATCATATTTTGCAACCAACAAGATTTATATAGTTAAATTTATATTCACTTTAAGTTGTACTTGATTTTTGTATTATTACACTATAATTTTGGAGTTAGATTAAAATAAAATTAAATCACACAAATTGATGAAGACCCAATTTGTTATGTTATCAAAGAAATTGAGTCAAATTTTGCTAAAACAAGTAAATGAAAAAGATATTTTGGTAAATTTTTATAAGGGTAATTTCATGATTATTTGAAAGTACTTTTACGATTAAGAGGCTCTATCTCTAATTAATCTAGTACATTTATTAAAAGTCTCATTTGCTTTGAAAAAATAAATAAAAGTAAATAAAATGTGTATTTTAGTAAATATAATAAATTCAGTAAAAGGAATGACTTTAAAATTCCAAGAACGAATTCAAAATAATTCGAAAATAAAAATTTAAGATCTAAGTTCAAAAATAAAATAAAATAAAGATCTGCTACCCCAAGGTCAAGGCCATGGATGCTACCTCCCTATCTGGTATAGGTTGAGATCTGAATCGATATTCTTGACATGCAATGCATATGCACTCATCTTCAAAAAATAAAAAAAATAAATAATGCATATGCACTCACTGGACATAAAATTTTCCTTCTTTAAACATAAATAATTTATATTTTGATTCATATTAAAGAGTGCATTAGAAAAAATATCGGTGATATTAAATTTAAGTAATATATTATGTAACCAATTTGATGATTAAAAAAAAAAAAGTAAAATGTGAAAAATTTAAGTAAAATTTCACATTTAATATATGAAACGAGACTCTTACATATGTAATATTTGAATAGAAATATAAATATAAATAAAAAAATATATGCGATATATTTGAAACAAATATGTATTTATTTTGATAAAAAAAAAATAATACATATAAAGTAAATATAATTATATTATTATAAAAAAATTTTCAAGGTGAGCCTACCCTAACTCACATAAGGCTACATCCATAATGGTAAGATAAAAATAGTATAAACTATTAGAAAGTTGATATTTTTGTTTAGGTGCATTATTTTTAGGGTGGGGTTATTGCTACCCGTAAAAATGATTTAGATACTCATTCTTTGAAAACATATGTATTTATATAATAAAATTATCTTTAAATAAAATTATAAAGAATGATAAACACAAATTAGTGGTATAATTTGTTTACTTTTAAAACTTGAAACAATTAACCTTTTTGTTTAAAAATAAAACAAACAAAAATCCATAAATATTCATAGAAAAAATCTGCAAAAAATAGTAAGGATTGATTTAAACAATTTTTAGTGAAAATTTTGGCCGTTTTAACTTTCAATTATGGCTACTTCTTCTTATTCTTGATAAAGTGTCAAATTAATGTTAGGTTTAAGAATTTATATTTAAGAGACCTAAAGACATAGACTAAAGATAGAAATTTTATTTTAAATGAATATAATTAATATTATTTGTATAGGGTTAATATTGGTATATTTTTTAGTGCTTATAATAATATGCAATTTTTAATTTAATTAATGATTGTATTAATAATTTAGGTGTAAAAATTATATTTATGGGTGACGGTATCTCCACCCTTATTTTTAACATTTATATTTCAAGGAGTACTTTTTGGCCAAAATTACCCTTAAAAAATTAACATCATCTTCTCCAATCTCTTTAATCACCAAAACTTTTTAATTCTCTATGGAGCATCTTCTCCTACACATTTTCTTCCTTCTCTTTTGGCACGTCTCTTCTTCTTTTTGTTTATCTCTTTCATCTTTAAATAATACTACATTTTTTAAAAATTTATCCAAAAATTTTGTCAAATGATATGTTAAGCTACACATTAATTTTTGGATAATATATTGATAATGTGATAAATTCAAATAAGTTTATCATATCATTTATACAAATTTTTAGATAATGTAACATTATTTTTCTTCTTTTCATCCTTTTTCTTCTTTATCCTTTTTTTTTTGTTTTCCTATCTTATTTTTCTTCGATCTTAGGTATATGACATTTCTGCATTTAGAATCCATTTCATATTAATTTTCTTGAAAGAATTATAAACCTTTATTTAGTACTACATTATCAAAAAATTTACTCAATTTTATATTTAAATATTATGAAAAACTTATTTATAACTACTAGATACACCATCTTATAGTTAATATGATTGTTATAAGTCATCTTCTTATATCATTTGGGTAAAAATTTTGAAAAACTTTAGTATAAATACAATATTAGTCAAAATTTTTAAAATCCAAAATTTTAATTAAATTCATTATCAAAATGATGTGATAAATTTATTACAAAAATGATGTTATAAGTTAATTTATATCCATCGTTTAATCAATTCATCTTCTAAAATTTAAATGATTATTATAAATAAAATTTTCATATTATCTGGACAAAAGCTTTGAAAAAAATTTGAGGAAGCCAGCATTGTTCATTTATAAATTAGTCTCAGGAAGACGTTAACTAGGCAGGAGAACGTGGCAAGCGAAGGAGCAGAAAACATAGAAAAAAGAGTAATGATAGTACATAAATAAATAAGACGTTGGATCACAAGTAGTTGAGCGTCTCAACTGTCCCTCCTCTAACTCTTTAATTGCTCGTTCAATCCTCCAACCCACTTCTGTCTTGTCCAATCTCTCTCTGCTAGTAGGTTTTTCTTCAAATTTTCCTCTGTAAGCTTTTCAATTCCACTTTACAATACTACACCTCTACAATGGCGGGATTCTTGTCGCTTCTTAGACGCCTCTATCTCTCCCTCTACAACTGGACTGTTTTCCTCGGATGGTAACCTTTCTCTACTCTCTCTTCGTATCCAGCTTGTTAGATTCACCAACCTTTTTTCCTCCTTATAAATTTGATTTTTTATTCAGGTCTCAGGTTTTGTTCTTTGCTCTCAAGACTTTAAACGAATCTGGCTACGAACACGTCTACAATGCCGTCCACAAACCCCTCCTCCTCGCCCAATCCGCCGCCGTTTTCGAGGTACCCATTTGGTTTTTACTGATGGGTTTTCGTTAAATTTGGGTTTTTTACTGACGGGTTTTGAACTCTGTTGCCCTGCAGATTCTTCATGGTTTAGTAGGTAAGTATGTGTGTGTGTGTGTTTTGTCTAAAGAAGCTAATTTTGTTTTGTAGATGATAATAATATTGGTTGAATTGGGTTGTGTTGAAAAGGGTTGGTGAGATCTCCAATAACATCAACTCTGCCACAGATAAGTTCAAGGTTGTTGTTGACATGGGGCATATTGTGGAGTTTCCCTCAGGTTTGCATTGTCAAATCTTGCTGTTATTATTATTATTCTCTTCATTAGCTTACTAATTTGATTGTTAATCTTGTGATTAATTGCAGATTCAAACTCATCCACTTGTTACTTCATTGGTCATCAGTTGGTCTATCACTGAGGTGAGTCCGTGATTAGTTACTGTTGATTGTGTTGTTTATGTTATGTATCTGGTTGCAGGGGAAGTAGAAATACGATTTGTTTATTCAGTATCGCTAAACTATAGTTCTCTTTATAGGGGTTTTGTTGCTGCTGCAAACATAATTTTAGTTGCAAAAATCACTTTTTGTTTTGAATCAAGAGCTCCTGTAGTCTTTTCATGGCATTTAATTGTTCAGTGGGAATTAGATGGACTCAATAATAGCACAATTACTTGTAATTTGATTTTTTGTTGTCTCACTGTGAGGTTCTCTTGTACATCATTCTGTTGTTATTTGAACATATTCTTCTTCTTTTGTTTTTTTAACCTGGAAAGCTTTTTAATGCATTTTGGAATTAGTTAATATTGTTATTTTTGTGCTTTAGTGGGAGGGAAAATGTGCGTAATTCTGATTGTCTGAAAATTTGCTTGATGATCGAACATTAATGCAGATTAAACGAAAAATTTTCAGGAACAACATCTACAGTGAGGCTTACTTCTTATAACTTTAAGGCTTGTGTATAAAACAGTGATTTATTTACATGTCATGTTATGTCAATAAGCAAGAATTAAAGCACTGAAGAACAAGTATTTTTTTCCATTGGGATTGGGATCAGTTCCTAATTCCTTGTTATTCGTCGCGTCTCATGATCATTTGTTCTTGTAAGTTCTTGTTTTTAGGGTACAAGCTTTGGATCAACTAGGAAAGACTTTTAATTTCTTGTAATTTCATAATAATAAATATTTTTAATTGTTTTAATTCCAGATTATTCGATATTCCTTCTTTGGAATGAAGGAGGCATTTGGTTATACACCTTCATGGCTTTTGTGGCTGAGGTATGTAATATGAGTTTGCTTTCAGTGGATAGGTTCTATGAAAGTGATCAAGTTCTTTGTGGCATTGAATATTCAATAATGTGATGCAGGTATAGCACCTTTTTGTTGTTGTATCCAACTGGCATCAGCAGTGAAGTTGGCCTAATATATTTTGCCCTCCCTTACATAAAGGTAATAAATTGCTCTTACATTTAATTTACACAAGAATTGCAGTTATCTATCAACCGAGTGCATTGATTTTTTTTGGGGCTAAAAACAATATAGAGTGAATACCTACTTTTAGGCCAAATTAAGTTTCTTGTTAATGCTAAAGTGGGTTTGTTGCATAAAAGATTTTAGTTTAAATGGCGCGGAATGCGATAAGAATGGCCTAAGAGTGTGGGTAATATCTTTGGTGAAAAGAAAAGAAACAGTGACACACGGTCCACGGATGTACATCTCTTACCTTGGTGTGCTGTCGTGGGCAACCAAATTAAACCTATACTCCTAAAAATTTATATAGTGATGTGAGTAAGGATCGTTCCCACAGAGAGTATCTAGCTTAGTTTTATGTTACACGAACAAGGATGGGGGATAAGGATTTGAGTATAATAAAAACAATTTTAAGAAAAACAACTAAAGAGCAATTCAAATTGAAATATTAAAATCAATCAGAAGAACAAACGTTGGTCTAAGTCAACATCCACCTTCGGAATTTTATAACTGATCATCGATGCAAGTATATATCAATTCACACCTTAAATATTCACCGTTGGAACCATTTTTTATTTTTCCTATCTCTCCTTAATTGCAATTAATTAGAAAACAGATGATCTAACCAATCCTAACTATTAAATAACCCAAGACAAGCACTAAAGGTTTAATTTAATAGTAGCCTTAAGAATAAAAGAAATCGATGAAGCTAAACAACACAAGCTTAAGCGGTTGCATTTAATTTAGTCGAACATTCTTCCTAAAATCTAAAAATTTCTGATGCAACAATTCATTAAATTTTAGTTGCTTCACAAGTTAGAGAGATCAAACAATTACGGATTTGATATCTAACTTAGCAATAGATTGTAACGAATAATAAACTAGTAGGCCTCCTAGTAATTACACGAGACAATCATGAAAATAAGCATAGAAGAACATCCGATACCCAAGGCATAAATTGAACAATAAAAACAAATTAGATCTCACAATTTTATTGATTCCGAGGCTTCAGTTTCCTTCGACCAACTATAAAAATTAGTCAAGCATGGCCATCATAAAAACTTGAAGAAAAATATCAGAGATCAAGGAAGAAGAGATGCCAGTCTAATGATTTCTCCTCTATTTTTTACACGGCAATGCCCTTCTCAGAGACCAAAAAAATTGCTAATCAAATTAAACATTGTCCTAAAATAATAAAATTCAAATTTAACTAATTAAGGAAAATAATAAAAATAGCCTCAACACTAGAAGGAAGGTTGTGATTTCAGTTGGGATTTTCGTGCATCAGATTTGGAAGCTTCCAAAAATAAGTTGCTTTTGCAGGTTAAGTAACATTCCAGAACACCAACAGTGCAGGTGCGGCAACTTTAAGCCCGATTTTGACCTTGATGCAGCTAGTATCTCTCAAAACTCAAAACATGAAAGTTGTAGAACTCTTTCTTGTCTTTCCATAGCATTTTGAACCATCTCGATCAGAGCGCAGATGAGAGAGTTATGTCCAGATTACGAACTGATGTCGAAACTGTCTAAAATCGCCCAAAAAGCTCTGTTTTGCTCTTAATGTCTCCATTTGAATTCTAAATCAAAATATAAGAATAGTGAGTTCATTTAGGCACCAAATAAGCATAAGCGACTAAACATTAAGAGAGAAAAATGTGACATTCTACACTCTCATCATACCTTGTCAATTATGAATATTGAATCCCAGCTGGTGGTGACCCTCCATTTGATCAGTCGTTCCAAAAATATCTTGATAGGCATTAAACTACTCATATATGTGCTAAATCAAATCTCTAGATATGAGAAACAGAATTCTTGCAAAAACAAAAAGGTTGAAAATAGCGTGGTTCTTTAGCTACTTTACGCTATCTTCTGCTCAGTGCACACAATTCTGCCAGATCAGTTTGTTAGCTTAAGTGTATTTCTTTTCAGTAACGCAGTGGCTGTTTCTTTTTGCAATATGTTCACTAAAAAACCCAAGCTTTTGCAGGAATCTGAGAAGTATTGTATGAGGATGCCCAACAAATGGAATTACTCTTTCGATTATTTCTATTTCTCAATCCTAGCACTCGGATTCTATGTACCAGGCATGAACTCAACCTTCTACGTTCACATGTTTTTCCGTTTATTACATGGTTGGTTCGATTGACAATGTTATGGTATGTTTGACTGCAGGTAGTCCTCATTTGTACGGTTACATGCTTAGCCAGAGGAAGAAAGCCCTTTCGAAATCGAAGAGGGAGTAGGTATGGCAGCAGAAATTGTCTAGTGTTTCATTCATTAGTATCAGTTGTTTGTATCCTGTAACTTGTGTTTGAGTGTTTGGTGATGAGCCTGGACCAGATGTTAAAATACCTTGATAAATCAATGAAGAACTCTTGTTGTCTTATTTATAATGTTTTCTCAATTGTTCTACAGAAGTTGGGCCTATTGAGTGCAATGACTTGAATTCTACGTACTGTTTTCTTTTAGTTTTTCTATTTCGAGACAATCAACATTTTGCGAAAAACTAAAGCATCACTTCACTCCTTGGAAAACTTGTGATTAAACATGTAAAGGAAGAAGCAGAGATAGTGAATGTGGTTCATGCTGTTATCGATAATTCGATATACATGTAATTCTGTAACCAAAATTATTTACTGACATTAATTCAAATGAATTTTGAACAATTTTATAACTTGTAGTTATTATTATAATTAATAATAGATGGTTGCAATTATATATATATACACACACATGTACGTATATATGTATATACATACATATGGAAAGCGAGAGAGATGTAATTCTCTATTAAGAACCCCCTTAAATTTTATTTTAGGATTATAAATTATAACCACTTCTTTCCAATGGAGTCTATGATAATGATGGGACAAATTGAAAATATGTGGTTGTAATTAGTGGTCTCAGGACATCTTTATTTTATATATATGGTTCTTTTCTTCTTAATGTGTACTAATATAATAAATTCAATGTCTCAGTTATTAGCGGTTGGATTTATTTATTTCCACTTGATTTAATTTAGTCAAATGCCCTAACTTATATATATATATATATGGCATATTTTATGATACATAGGGGATATCGATATACTTGACAACAAAAAAAAAAAAATTGTAATCTCAGATGATACATAGGGGATATCAATATATTTGACAAAAAAAAAAAAAAAAATTAGTAATTGCATTCTAAAATTACTAATTATAATTTATTATATTTTTATTATATTTGATTATAACTAAACATGTTTGATTATAATTAATATATATAATTTTATCTGTCGATTATTGTATATGTGATCTGACTTATTTACTTATAATCGTATATAATAAATTATTTAAAAATATATAAATATAATAAATTGCAATTAGCAATTTAGAATGTAATCATTCGTTTTTTAGGTCAAGTGTGTCGATACTCCAGCTATACCTAAGGGATTCGTGTGTGTGTATAAATATGTAAATGAATTGTATATTATGAATAATATAGGGGCATACATATCAAATTACTAGTTTTTATACATTTTTTTTTTGTTTTGAAAAACAAACAAATTCACAACTAGGATTGAGCTCCTATACAATTCCAGTATAATTATAGAAAGTTATAGGAGACAACTTTTTTTAAAAGAAGAAAAATTAAATTTATAAACTCTTAAATTTTATATATCCTTGGATATTTGTCTAATGGCTATCCATTGATCTTGTGTTCATATTGAACATGTATATGACCCTCATAATTATATTCAGATTTAAGCAAAATAAACACAAAAACAAGTATATTATTCGATTTTAGATTTAATCACTATTTAGTCTAGTCAAATGCAAGACCATTCAATTTTCAGAAAAAAAATTCAAATGACCCTAAGACTACGTTTAACACGTAAGATTGGGATTGGAAATGAGAATATGACGGGAAGGGATGAAAATTGGATTTGGTTAGATTAAAAAATTATTATCTCATATTTGATAAAACTAAGAATTGAATTAAAATATTATCATATTATATTTAGCGTAGAATGAGATTGGGTTGGAATAAAATTAATTTAAATAATTTGTTGTATACTTAAAATTAATTAAAAAAAAATTTAAAAATTTTAAAAAACAGAAAGTGAAGATCCACTAGATTGGATCTCCACTGTTCATTTGTAATGAACGGTAGAGATCTAATCTAGTGGATCTCTATCATCTTCAAACCCAAACTATTCATCATCATCTAATGAACACAAACAATGAAATCAATCCAAAATCAACCTCATCTGGGCCGAACCTCATCTGATAAACACAAATAATAAATCTCATCTGATGAACACAAACAATAAACCATTTAGGTTGAATGAAATCAACCTCATTTGATGAGAACACAAACAAAATCAATCCAAAATCTAGTTCTAGGGTTTAATCGAACCCAGAACCAACTTCGGTCAAATCCAAAACTTGTCAAGCAATCAACCACATAATGATCGTAACGCAACGACTTCGTCTTCTTTTTCTTCATCTCCTATCGACTCTTCTTCTCTTTTATCTCCTCTAAATCCAACATCAAATGACCCCACCACCACAACAATGATTTCTTCTCTCGAGTTATAGATTCGATCAAACCCAGACTAACATCAACAACAAAAAAAAAAAAAAAAAAAAAAAATTAGAGGGTAGGGATGAAGATGAAGATTAAAAGGGCGACAACGAGAGAAAGAGAGATAGATGGAGTAAGAGGTAGAGAAAGAACAAGAAGAACCCATTCCCATCTCGTCGAAACCCACGAGTGAGCTTTGGAATGATCATTCCCATGAGAACAGAAGAAGAAAAAAAAAAAAGGTTTGGGAATGTGTTTGAATCCCTCCCAAACCTCTTCAAACACCATATTTGATGGGATTGGAAATTTTTAATCCCAATCCCATCAAATGTCTGGCATACCAAAAATGCCCTAAGTGTGAGATAAAGAGTTGTCATACCATGCATACAGACTTTATTTTTGCTAAATTGACCTTTTGTATTTATGTTGCTCCAATTAAAAAAAAATGACAAGAATCTTGAAATTTTGTTAAGCCATTGTATCTGTTAAAAGTGTTGTTTTATGATTTTATAGAGTGGAAATATTGTCAAAAGTATTAAAATTACTCTATGAATTGTTTATTTTTACCAAAGCACTTAGTAAAAAAAAAAAAAAATTGGTTAAGAATTCAAAGCAAATCATAACATTCCTTCAAACTCAATAAAGGAGTCAATGTGATTCTTATCCCCCTACCCAGCCAACTTTGTTGTTCCCCTCCTTACACTCCACCAAAATTCTAACACCTTCGCTCCTAATTCCCTATAAAAAGTCATGGGAGTTCAACAATATTCATGCATAAAGTAAGGATTGCTAGTGCTACCTATCAAAAACATATTCCCCTTCCAACTTTGAATCCTTTTCCACACCCTATCTTTGATCTTATTGAACACTTCTTTTACTTTTCCCTCCCTTTCTTTGACCTCATTGGACACTTCTTTTACTTTCTCCTAAAAGGTTAGCAATCCAAGTATTTATCATGGACATAGAACATCATTTAAATCCTACAATTTCTTAATTTCTTCCCTTGTAGTGTTTGGGATATTTGGACTAAAGGTGACACTAGACTTTTGTATGTTCACCTTCTACACTAACACTGGCTGACTCGTGAAGGGATCTAAATGGGAGACACATGCCTCCCCTCAATTTTTTTTTTTCATCTTTTAAAAAGATTAGGATACGTTTTAAGTCGTTCTTAAGATGACATTTTTGAAAACTATTTTTAAAATTGGAAAACATGTTTTAAAAATTATGTGTAGCATTACTCATAAGAATAATGATATAATTCCCAAAAATTTATTCAAAAATTTTATCTAAATGATGTGACAAATTGATTTGTATCTACCATATTAATTTTGGGATAATATATTGATAATATGGTAATTACACATAAACTTGTCACATAATTTGAGCGATAAATTTGGGTAAATTTTTGGATAGTGTAGTATTACTATTTTGAAAATACAATGTGTTTGGAATGATTTTTTAAAAGTTAGTTTTCAAAAACAGAAAATGATATAAATGTGTTTGACATTGTTTTTTAAAATAAGTTAAATAGTTATTTAGATGAAAAATAGAAAAAATAATAATTTATTTGAAAACATGTTTTGGAAATGGTAAAAAAAACATAAAAAAAAAATTGTTTTTCACTTTTTATTTATAAATTTCAAAAAGTTGTTTTCTATTTTCAAAAACACCTTTTATAAATCATATCACCAAACATTTTACTCTATTTTTTTATTTTTAAAATGAAAAATCATTTTAAAAATACATCCAAACACCACCTTAACTTTGTGCTCATTTATAAATTTTTTTTTTTTTACATTTTACTTATGATACTTGCACTCTATCTTTTTATTCCAATTTTGTTGTCTTTTAGCAATTAAAGTTTTCTTTTGCCAATAAAGTTTTCCTTTTGTCATTTGACTCCTTCCAATTTTGTTGTCTTTTTGCTGTCATCCGTCCTCTTCCACACAGCAAACACTAACTTTTACTCTGTTTCTGCCATAAAAATTTTGGCAATTTTTCATGTATGTTGTTTGAGAATATTAAATACAGCTTTATTTGTTTATTTTGTATTAAACTAAGTGTTCTTATTTTTAAAATTTTTCTTGTATTTCATAATTTAGTTCAACATATATGATATATCAATTTTATGTAAAGCATACAATCAAAGTTGTTAACATAAATGATATGTTTATACCTCAATGAAGATCTAGGCATAAAACCCAAGAGATCACAAATTTTACATCATTATTGAATCGAATTATTTTGTGTTGTGATAGATATACAACTTCAAAATAATCGTTTTTCAAAGATAAATTTTGAGTTTCTTCTTTATATTGCATACATTAGTCTAAGGGATCAATTTTTTGCATTCCACAAACATAAATTGATTCGACTTGCTCAATTTTATCTGCAAGATTGTCTTCCAATGAATTTTTTTGCACTTGAAGATCAGCTTAAGAACTAAATTGCAGTCATGCACTCTCACAGTGAATGTTCACTACTAAATGGCCCTAATGATTTGCAAAGAAAATGGTTGAGAAGAAAAATGATAAGGTTTACTTGCTCTTGACATTGACATTACTATTCCCATCTGTATAGAAAAAGTATTTCTTGCTATGAATAGTGTGAAGACTGATTTATGTAATCAAATGGGGAATACATGATTGAATGATAGCTTGCTTGTATATGCAGAGAAAAATGATTTCAATAAAATTGATATTGAGATTATAATGAAGCGATTTCACAATATTAACTCGTTGGGGAAATATTGAGACTCAACATAGTTTATGTTTTTTCTAGTTCTAAATACTTCCATTAGAATATTTTTAGTATTAGACTATTTGACTCATCTTAATAAGTGTGCAATTTGTTATATTTTATCTTAACTTTTTCCGTGTTATCGAATTTTTATCTATATAAAAACTTCATATTTACAATATTCGTAATTTTCCAATATCATTGTTATTCTTTCATACAAGTGCCCCCTCGTAGGTAATTATGAGTTCGTCACTGTGCACTAGCCCTTTCCATGTACATAAAACACCTTTCTGATTGCATTGCAACTTTTAACAAAAGCCTTTCAGAAGAAAATATTGTCATCTGCAAGAGTAAATGACAAACCACAAAACTTCTAAAGCATCTAAAACTCAACAAATTCGTACTTGTTCAGCCCCAGTCATTTAAGATTCTAATAAACATCATTTGCAAATTGCTCATTCCTGCCTAGGCTGCAGTGACTAAAGTGAGAAAAATATTAAATCAATATTACTCTTTACCAAAATTAATGATGATGTCACACATGCATGTAAGATCAAACTTATGATGTTAAATTGTTCTAAAAGAATAAACATTTCTGTTGTTTATGAGCAAATTGTAGTAACAGGTTTTAAAACTTGGTAATATTATATACACATCGAAATTTTTTATTAATTACGGAAACAAAAATTGATTATGGTTATAATTAATGGCACTTGACAACTGAATGACAAAAATATCATTTCACAACAATACATAATTGATTATTTATATAAAAATATTTAATATATTATAAAAATAAATTTTTTCTTTATTAAAAATAAACAATAAATAATAAATAAAATAAAACACTCTTCAACTGAATCTCCAAAATGGATATGCTATCATGGTTGAGTGAATGTTGGATTTGATCATAATTAACACTGTTCTTAAATGATTTTTTACTTTATTTCAAAAACTATATCATAGTACCATAATTCGGGAATAAGGAATAAAAAAATAAATAACCGACAACCTTTATTCATTAATAGTCTTAATTTATCAATTAATAGTTTGACGGATTGAAAAAGACTTATTTCAATTATTTTTAATAATGATATTTTTAAGACTCAAGCATTTTTCGATACTTTCTCACAAGACTTTCACTTATAAATATGCAGAATTATGATTCCATATTTCCATGCATGAATATAAAATAATTTCAAGCACTCCTAGGGGAGTAGAATGTCATATTACAAATAATAGCAGTATACTTGAAGAGAAGAGAAGAGAAGGCCCTGTAGTTGGATCTGTGAAGTTAACACAAATTCTTAGCTGTTAACACAGCCTGGCTAGGTTAGATTATGATTTCCATTACTAGATACCTGTCAACGTTCCAAAATAAGAGGCCATAGCTATACCTTTTGTGGATAAATATAATACCACCAACCTTAGCTTTTAACCACCATATGGTAAGCTGCAATAACAAATCAATAGATCCATCTGTTAAATAAAATGATTTTCCTTCACAAAAACTTCAAATTTAAGAACCAAAACACTAAAATAAATGACGGAGATCATAATTTTTGTGTTTCTTTTTTAGAGTCGGGGAACGTGACTTGAACCACAGCCTTAATGATGTGAATGTGAAACATAATACTGGATCAACCTCATTTTCTCAACCACAAACTTTGCTAATTCATCATTTTAGCACGACTAAAGATTGGTTGGCCACAATTTTTAAAGTTCAAAGTCATCACATAATATGCACCATGTCTGCATTTAATGAGTGTATTTGATCTAATTAAATTTTAACAGGTACACAATCAATTGGACCAAGCAGCTTGCTAGCTAAAAGCGTCTGGCAGTGACAGACCTAATATTTTCAGTATCTTAGATCAAGAAGGGGTTTAAAAGTTAACAAGTCAAAGGAATTTGAAATTTCCCATGACTTGTTGAAGTCTTATCATAATTCTGGAACACTAGACAGACTAAACAATTTTGATTAGTTGTGTTTGGCTGCCAATAGATTACACTATATACTATTACTATAAATTTCTGTTCAGAATCATTCAATTTCCACAACTCATTTTCAAACTGAAATTTCCCGTGACTTGTTGGAAGACTATCATAATTCTGGAACACTAGACAGACTAAACAATTTTGATTAGTTGTGTTTGGCTGCCAATAGATTACAATATATACTATAACTATAAATTTTTGTTCAGAATCATTCAATTTCCACAACTCATTTTCAACTAACATCATAATGAATGATGGAATCCGTATGAACATGAGATAGAAATCAAATATCCTGAAAATTTTCAGATTAGTTTTTACCAAAGAATTATCCTCAATATATATATATATAAAGAGAAAGACTAGGTACATCTTTGGAGTTAGAACTCACCCTAACTTGAGAGATGTATCTGAGCTTTCATAGTCATGTGGAGGACCAGTGGAATTGCAAGGATTGGTTACTGACTCTGATGACTGCCCTTCCTCGTAAACCACATTTTCCAAATCACCACCAACATGCCTGCGGCCGCTAGAGATCTCCACCACCTTCAGTTATATTCTCATTAACAAATGCACTATCAAAATATAATAGACGAGAGAACAATCTTCCCTACCTCAAATATATGAACATTCATCCCATAAAATCATATCGTGTGGACATGATTTCATTGGGGATGGAAGTACATATATCTGATGTATCAACAAAAATAAGCAAGAGTACGTATGTGGCAAGTCGTTCATACTTGCTGTCTTAATCGTTCATTCTCTTCCATCAATTGAACTCCCTATATTTTACCAAATAAAAACGGTAAGACCAAATAAAAAAGGTAAATACTATGTATGCTTGCTATCACAGCAAACCAAAAAAAAAAAAAGGTGTCCAACCTTTGCCTGAAGGTGACTGATCTCTTTCATAATCTTTTGACCCTGAAAAAACATTTAAAAAATAATTAAGAGGAATTTTCAAAATCATAAGCAAGTAGTCCCCAAGCTCGATTGACAAATGAAAAACTTGGAAAACAAAAAAAATAGTTAAATCATCAGACCTTTTTTTCTATCACCCTACTTAATCCAACTTCGAGAGACTTTTCTAGCCGCTGCAGGTCTTCAATATTCAATCCTTGGAGCTCTTCTCCCCTCAGTTGCCTGATATATGCGGCAAATTTTTTCTCAGTATGCACAAATCACAATACAATTTCAAAATGTAAAAACAATATATGAACAAGAAGGACGCATACCTCAGTTGGTGACTCTTCTCAGCAATATCCTTACTCAACCTGGTGTAGTTGCTGTTCTCTACTAACTACAACATAGAGTAGCTCATTTTAAAGAAGGCAACGAAAATTGGACGTAAATAATTTATTTGACTCCGCAATAGGTGAAATCTAACTAAATTTGTGTTGCTTTGTGAATGAATTTGGTCAAATTTAGCTTAACTCAAAACACCACTCACTAACTGAATGGGTCTAAAGATGAAACCACATCCATTCACTTTTACAAGTGATTTCATTCACTAAATCCGATATTTATTTTTTATTTATATTTCGATAATTTGATTTGATTGATGGTGATTAGACATACAAAAGTTAAAAAAATAAAATAAAATATCTAATATTAAACAGCATATTACAATGCACTTATCAAAATTAAATTCATAATTTAAAATTGTATTATGATGAACTTTAATCATAAAAAATTTTGAGTAAACAAACGACCATCCGAACAATTTTCAATGAAAAATCTTTAATAAATCTGAAGGTTTTTCATGTACAATTTGGTTGAAAATGATAATTTTTTAATCTTATTAATGACCCCACAAGACAGAGGCACATCCATCAACTTTTTTTTTTCCAGTGACTTGAGTTGACTTAAGAGGTTTGGGTTCAATTTTACTAGCCATAGAATTTATTACATTAAGAATAGCAATTCTCATATCTAATTGTTTGAATTATACAAAACCACATCGTTCTTCACAATATAATAACAACTTATCAAAATTTTATAAATTCAGAAGTTGTAACAAGTCCAGATTCAAGAAGCAAATTACAATAACATCAAAATCTGAGAAGACTCTGGATGAGAAGCTTAAAGCAAATCATTTACAGGCAAGATTTATCAGAACGGTTGAGAAATGACTTGCTTGTGATTTTTTTTTTTTTTTCCTATAATGACATTCTATTGAGTTAATATACAAAATATTAAAAAATGAAGATTAAAAAAAAAAAAATTGAAAGAAATCCCATGAAGACATGTCATACCATTGTGGTTTGGGTGTCTGGATATATACCCTAAGCCAGATGGCAACAATTAAGAACAAATACTTCCAGAAGTTGAGTTGATTAGGATTCGATCATGCAATTGGTACACCTATGTGAACCAACTATACAATACTGTACTAAATCTATTTAGTACTTTTCATGGATTTGTGCTAGAAAAGTTGCTATATCTGACTGATAATAGATATATGTCAGAAGTTTGAAAGTTCATAACAAAAAAGATGTATTCACCACTAACCTGCAATTCAAGAGAGGGTTGATCCAGCTTCTCAAGGTTCTTGGAGTGTAAATTGTGCCTTTCTAATATTTCCTTCATGCTTCAGTAAGACAAAGTGCCACAAAGTTAGATAGCTAGCTTGATTTCTACCAAACAAAAAATATATACTTCATTTTGATTTCTGAGTTCCAAGCCATCAATTCTAAGTTAAGATAATTTGACAAAAAGTCTCAGCTTGAAATGAAATTCTTTTTAATTTTTATCAATAACAATGCTTATTGCCATGATCACATGCATTGCAAAAACGCATGCAGCAATCTAAATGGGGAGAACTATAGAGATGAAGGCAGCCAACTGGTTCATAGTTCCTTAAGTTGTTCCTTACATAAGCTTAGAAGACATGAGCTTTCTATCTATAAAAAAAGAGTTACGATTGCAGCTTTTCAATATGTTGGGATTTCTTATCCTGACACCAAAGGGAACCGAGCAAGACAACATGGAATATCTAAAGGTTAACAAATCATGCTTTAGAAGTTAAAGCTGTGATGAACATTGAATGAGATGCTTAGCAGACAACACTAAGTAAAATGAGACAAGATAACATAATTCATTTGACATATGATATATTTCACAGCTTGTCTATCGGAGGATCATATGTAACGATGCACTTTCCAAATTCATGCATCGTCTGTTGAGAAAAGTCATGGCCATTCGTTGGTTGGTAATTGGCCAAAATGTCCAATTCTGAGGTCGATTCACAGTAAAGTAAGCTCAGAGAAGTAATAAGATGAAAATGATGTGAACGGAATTAAAAAAACATAGTACAATAATGTGCCAAATTGTAAGGTCACTACAATCTAACATGGTCTACTGAGTGTCCAGAATGAGAGCTCAAACTACAGCAAAAATCTTCATCAGTAAAATTGCTAAATGTTTACATCATTTTTTGGTTTTCACTAAAAAAACAGATTAAAATCAATGTTCCTTCCAACCTGCTATTTAAGGCAAAGAGTTAGAATAAATATACATAATCCAGTTTCATTAAAATGAATAGCCACAACAACCCTTTAGTTAAAGTTCAAGTTTTCACACATATTTCTAATTCTTATCGACAATAACATGGGAGACTTAGCTATTAATTAATTTTATTAGTTTCTTGTTAATTTCTTTAACTATGTTTTTACCTCAATTTTTTTAGCAAATGAGCTGATTACAACGTAGGGCCTTGAACACGCAGAGACAAAGTTTTGTTTCTATAACAAGAAATCCCCACTTTAATGGTCAAAAGTGTTTGAAATAACAGTTAACCTTAATTTTTTATGCAATGACGAAAATACTCTCACCTTTTTATATTCAAAAAGAAAACAAAAAAATTAAATACTAAAAAACTAAAAATAAATTTAAAAAATAATTAAAAATGGGAAAAATAAAAATATATATATTAAAAAAAACATATGGATCTCCACCGTCTATCTCTAAGATAGCCAGTGGAGATCAACTGATGTATAAAAGAAAAATAATAATAATAATAATATTTATTAAAAAAAAAATAGATCTTTACCGTCCATCTTAGAAGATCAACTAATGTAAAAACGAAAAAAAATGTTTGTTAAAAAAGTTCAGGATGGATCTCCAGATCCATCACTAGACTCATCTCTCCATTGCCGACTTCAATGATGTAGCTATGGGTCCCCATCGTCAACGTCTATCATCGACGATGGAGACCTATCTCCAAACAAACTCATGATGGTTTTAGTGGGAGATCGATGGTGATGTTTGACAACAGATTGGGTTTCAAAAGCTAGATTCTGGATTTATTTTCAATGATTGATAATATTAGGTTTCCAGTCCAGTTTCTGGATTCCCAATCAATTGGAAACCCAACTTCTAGATAGGGAGAGAGAATATAGAGAGAAGAGAGAGAAAGAGAGAAGGGGGAGAAGATGGAGAGGATGATGATAGGTGGATTTTCTGGGTTTCCAGTCACCTGTAAACCCGATTTCTGGATAGGGAGGCAGAATAAAGAGAGGAGAGAGAGAGAAGGGGGGAGAAGAAAAATAAAGCAGGAGAAGATGGAGAGGATGATGACAGGTGGATTTGTCTTCATGATGGTGGATTAATGTTGATGACGGTGATGGTGATTGTAGGTTGATGATGATGATGGATGGACTTTAGAGTGTTTTTTTTAGTAGGATTTTTGGTTTTTTGATGTCATGATACAAAAACCAAAACATGTTGAAAGAGATGTTCAGTTTTTTGGTTTTTTTTGGTTTTTTGATGATGATGGGTTTCCGATGGAAATTCAAATATTGGAAAATTGCCTAGAAACCCAATTTCTGGATAGGTAGAGAGAATGAAATGGGGAAAGAGAAATAGAAAGCAAGAGAAGAGAAAAAAAGAGGGAGAAGATGGAGGGAGGGAGAGAGAGAGAGAGAGAGAGAGGATAATGATAGGTGGATTTGTATTGATGATGGTGATGATGATGGATGGATGGACTTCTGAGTATTTTTTTGAGTGGATTTTTTGGTTTTTTGATTTCATGATCCAAAAGACAAACAAAAAATGTCGAAGGAGATGATTGGATTTTTTGAAGCTGAACTGGGTTGGGGTTGAATGATGAATGTTGGTGTTGAAGATAGTGAAAATCCAATCCCAAATTGGATCTCTACTGTCCATCAATTATGATGGACAGTGGAGATCTAACCCCAATTTTTTTTCTTAATCTTTTCATTTTTTTATATCCTTATTTCATCTCTATCGTTCATCTCAAAAGATGGACGGTAGAGATTTACAGTTTTTTTAAGTTATTTTTTTATTAAATTAATTTTTATTATTTTAAATTTTAAAAGAAAATTAATTTAGAAACTAAGGGCATTTTCCTCCTTGCTCTTCAAACCAAAGTCAAGAATCAGTTTTAACACCCTTTGACCATTAATGTGGGGGGTTTTTCATTACAAAAACGAAACTTCGTATCCGTGTGTTTAACGCCTTATCTAGGGGGGTCGGGTGTAATTAGCTCTTTAGCAAATATCTTCAAAAATACAATACAAGCAAATAGCTGAGACATCGAAATAGATTTACATATATAGAATTAATTATAATTTATCTTAAAGATAAACAACCATTTTGACACCACGTAGGTCTTTAGGCTTTAGCTTAAAAGTTTGAACAATACTGATTAGCAACTTGTCCTAGAGGAGGGACATAGCGGAGGAAAAAAGAAAGAAGAAGAAGGATACCAACAGAAAAACTACATCAGTTTATGTTTATATTCAGACAGACAAGCCAAACAATAAAATGATCATGAATATAATGCAAACACACTCAAAACAAAAGAAATCTAAGAATGTGAGAGTAAGCAAAAAAGAGAACAGTTATCCATTAAATAATAGAAGGTAATTCAATTGTTTTAGTCTAGAAGTTTCTCGGTGCTATCATGAGTTATGGAGTACATGTACAGATATATAGAAGCCATTTAATTTGTTGCTCCAAATCTTTGAGCAATAAATAATGCAACCCAAATGCAAAAGTTTAGTGTACTATTATCCAGACAACCAAATCAATTTGTCTTTGTTTGTATCATCTTCTCACTTTTTCAGCACACAAGTTGCAGTCCTACTAATTCTTATGTCATTCTCTTTCAAATTTTCAAAATTTCCTCTCAGGCCACTTTAGCCTGATTTATTGCACCATTTCTGCATGGAAAATTGCAAATCATCTAACAAATTGCTGCAGTATTATAGCGCAACATAATTCCTTAAACGAGAATGCAAAGCAATCAAATCAATTTAAATGCAAAAATAATTAGGCTTTTTATATTTCAAACATAATATTAGCAATTTCATATTCCAAACTAATATTACTTTTAAATAGTTGTATAATGAAATACAATCAACAGAGTACTTATTACTTTCATCTTAATTTGAAAAAAATCTTCCATGAGACTATCTCACAGCTGATAAACCAATGAAATAGTGTCATTTCATTTTCTCTTACCTTTCCTATGGGTCTTTTTTTTTTTCTTCCTCTTATCTTTCTCATTGGTCCATCTCACCACATCAACTATGTAACAGTCCCATAAAAGATTTTTTCCTTAATCTGAAGTTCAAATTAACACCTTTCAAAATATAATGTACAATATGGTTTGCACATACCCAAAAAATATTTTGTACAAAGCAAGAATACATTGCAAGATGAAAAAAAAAAAAAAAAAAAAGTAGTGAATGTGTCACTATCCAATCATCTTTGACATTTTCATGACGTTTAAAGACAATCAATAAACAACACCTCCCTATTTCAATCAGTGAAGATATTAATTAAAGAAACTGCACTTATGATGACACGGTTTCACATATGATAATTCCTGCAAAACAAGTTCCCAAAAAAATATTCCTACAAAACAACAATGAAAATCCCAACTGGGATTTGCAAACCAGATTCTTCGTAAAAAAAAAAAGAAATCATTTCATACATCAAAAAAGTAACCACTAACATAAGTGTCAAGTTAGGGCTCCATTCATGATAACGTCAAGCAGTAAAGCTTCCTGAGATGTTCAAGATCTCACTGGTCCACGTATCCGGATGCTATCAATAGTTATCCTAACAAGAGACTGCTCTACTGAATACAGCTCAATAATTACCATGAATCTACTTTAGACCAGCTATGTCTAGAGTCTTGGACCACAAGAAAAAAGAATATAAGGGAAAAAAGGGAAAGGACAAAAAGGAAAAACAGCAGTAAATTAAGCAATATACAACAATGTTATAGATAGATGTAGTCTGTAGTTGCAATACATGCTGAGTTATGAATGACTACTTTCCTGTAATGATTCTCTTATATGCTTCAACTGACCTTTTCCATGACAACTTCATAGACACAAGTAATAAAGAATCCTCCTTATCAGCATCTCCAACTAAACTTAATGTCAAAGGTTTTCTTTGCTTCTTGTTATATCAAACTATACCAAATGAATATGCAAGCATTCCCATTACTTGTCCACTCAAATGTACAGGAAATTTGTCAATAATTGCAGTTAGAAAAACAAACAGTCAGTGATGGAGAGAGGAAACACTACACAAAGCTTCAAAGATTATGTGATCTTTAACAACATCATCACCATTCAAAACATATTCTTAGGCTGTCCTATCAAACAGTAACTCCAACATCCAAAGAACATAACCATGACAATTGTTCATCCACTTGTGATCTCCTCACACTCTCACTCTCACTCTCATTCTCATATATCAAGTTGAGACCCTTTATTTATTATTTCATTAAACTCTCTTTTAACTCCAGTAGAAAACAGTTTTACAAAAGAAAAAGAAAAAGAAAAAGGAAGACTTGCAAGTCAACTAAGGTTGAGCCTTCATTAAAAGATGGTAAATATGTAGAGATAGAGAGAGAGAGAGAGAGAGAGAGAGACCTGGAGCTGGCATATTCAAAGAGCTTGCCAGTAGAAGAGAAGATGATGAGAGCAACATCGGCATCGCAGAGAACAGAAAGCTCTTCAGCTTTCTTGAAAAGCCCTCTTCGTCTCTTTGAGAAAGTAACTTGTCTGGCTGTTACGTTGTCGATCTTCTTGATCTGAATCTTCTCTCTCGCCATCTCTCTCTCTCTCTCTCTCTCTATCCCCTTCCTTGAACGCTGTTTTTGTCTTCCTACAAACCAAAACAACAAAAACCATCAAACAACAACAACTTTGTAATTCTCCAAACAAGGAATAAACCAGCAAGTAATCAAGAATACCCACCACCAAAAAGACAAGCACAAGACAAGAAACGTTTCTATATATAGGGACTGGTCCGGCCAAAAAGTGGCAGCATTGTTGCCAAATTTAGAGGAGAATCTGAGAGACAAACCCTAATTAAGTAAGAGAGAGACTCGTTTTTTTTTTTTCAGATCTTGAAGAAGAATAAAGACTGAAACCCCCACCAATCGCAGGCTATGACGAGAAGGGAAAAATATAGGGATTGGTTGAGGCAAGATATTAATTGCATTCCATTTTGCAACCTTACCAGTTTTGGGGGGTTTGTGGACTTGGTCATGCGTGTGCGTGTGCGTGTGTGTGTGTGTTTTTTTTTTATAATGCTTTTTGTTTTTGGTTCGCGAGAGTTGGGCAGTTGTGTTGTCTGTGGAAAAGGCTTCTTTTTCTTCTTTTTTTTTTTTTATGTTTTTGTTTTTGTTTTTGTTTTTGGTTTTTGAAAGTTGGGAGTTGTGTTGCGTGTTGTCCGTGGAAAAGCCACCAATGGATGGATGTGTGTGGAAAAGAGGGGAGTTTTTTAATAAAAGCATAAATTAACCTTTTATAGTCAAGCAGGTTTGATTTTCTTTTCTAACCTTATTTTGGCTGTATCTGGTAGTTGCTGTTAATGGTTTATGGTTTAGTGGTGGAATTTCAATACGGTCAAAGGAGTCTTGGGTTGAAATTGTATTGTAGCAAATTGTAGGGTCCCACTTTTCATTTTGTTCATTTACTCTTGGGACCACTAAATTCCTTTTTTTTTTTTTTTTTATTTAAGACCAAACTAAATTCCTTTCTAATATTCCAAAATTTGATTTAGGAATATTAACTTGTGCCAATCCAAAATCAACCATCGTCTAAGATTAACAAATGAACGAGTATAAGAGAAAGAGAAAGATAAAAGATAAACAAATGAATACTTATTTAGGAGTTTGATTCTCATTTTTAAGGCATTAAAATGTGCCATAAGCACAAATGAGGAGTGGGCTTACCTATTTGCCCTTATGCTATAAAATGGAACACAAGTCCAATCCTTATTTTAGGTATTATATAAATATTCTATATCAATGTCATAAAATATTTTAGAAAAAAATGCTATTGTAGTTTTCAAAGTTTCGAAAAATATCAAATTTTTTAAGTTTTTTAAGAAATAACTCTTTTCATCCCTAACTTTTTCAAAACTTTTCAAAAAAAATCAAAATCGTTAGTCAACTGACGCTCAATGATGATTTTAGACAATTTTTAACAACTTAAATTCATAAACATTTAGATAATTTAATTTATAAATTTATTATTTTATTAGGATAATCTAATAATTTACGTAAAACTAACAACCATCAAGGTAAAAATATTTTGTACGTATTCTGTTAATGTTGACCAACAGTTTACTGACGATTTTGAACATTTTTGAAGAGTTTTTAAAAAGTTAGAGATGAAAAAAAAACTATTTTTAAAATAGTTTTAAAAATCTGATATTTTTCAAAACCTCAAGAACTAAAATGAAGTTTTTCTAATATTTTATGATCGTCATTTTTGAAACAAAGTACTTTGATTCCAATGCTAACAAGACAATCATGATATTTTTTGTAAATTAATTTAGATAGAATTGAATTAAATTAAATTATATTGAGTTTGATGAAATTATTGTTATTTCCAAAAATAACACATGGATAAAATATCAACAAGTCTAAAAGTAAAAGTGAGACAATATAAAAGTCCATTACTCAAGGACACATTAGCAAATGTCATGTCGACAAGAGCATGTAACAGACCAAATAACACTAAGGTAATATGGTGACCTAAGTCAGTCAACTCGCATGAAAAGCAACTCAAAGTCGCAATGAAATAGCAGCTCACAAAACATAAATAGCTCGTAATTTTCTTTAACATTTTAGCAACAGGAAAGTTCTTATTTCACACAGAAGATCACCTCAAACGGGATACTACCAGAATTACATTATAATACGAATATGAAAGTATTAATTGCAAATTAATTCAAATATAAAATACTAATTGCAGTATCATGTAAATTAGGAAAGAAAATCTTAGTCTTTCATATATTCTAGGAATATTATTGTATGTAAATAGGAAACTTTAATACTATATAAAGGGTCATTCATATGTACAAATGAAATGAAGATACAGGTTTGAAAGCTCATACACAATCGACAGCAAGAAGCCATAGAAACTCTAGCAAAAACTCTACTAAATGCAGTCTTTCTCTCAAATAATTAAATAATTGTTGACATAAACATTATTCATAACGTCAAACCACATTAAAAACTCTCATGTCTCTTTGGTTGATTTTCTTTTGCATTATTTCCAGTTATTTATCTTCTCCATCACTATCTCCATATCAATTTCATTCAATCCCTTACAATTCTTTTAATTCACCATATTCACATTAATTCAGGTAATAATCAATTTTTTATGTCAACGATTGCATTGTTTTGAATTTGATGCAATACAACTTTTGTTTGGCGCAATATTGAATTAATTAGACATGATTTTAATTGATTAGATATAAATATTTATTTATTTGATAAAATTAATCGTTAATGAGTGGGTTTACCTATTTGCCCCTACCCTATAAAAATGAAACACAAGTCCAATCCTGTTTTAGGTATTGAATAAATATTCTATATCAACTTCATAAAATATTCTGTGATCCTCACTTCTGAAATGAAGTGCTTTAATTCCAATGTTGACGAGACAATAACGCTTTGTTTGGTAAATTATATTGGTTTAGACAGACTTTGATTGAATTAAATTGAATTTGACAAAATTTTATTGTATTAAATTGGATGCAATACAATCTTTTGTTTAGTGCAATATTGAATTAATTTGTTTATCAAAACAATTTTAAATTAATTAGGTATGATTTTGACTAATTATATATAAAAATTTATTTTCTGATAAAATTGACTATTGATGAGTGGGTTTACCTATTTGTCCCTACCCCATAAAAATGGAACACAAGTCCAATCCTTTTTTAAGGTTTGTATAAATATTCTATATCAACTTCATAAAAAATTCTATGATTCTCACTTTGGAAATAAAGTGCTTTGATTATGATGTTCACAAGACAGTAACACTTTATTCGGTAAATTGATTTAGGTAAAAATTGATTGAATTGAATTGAATTTGATAATAATATATTATCAAATTTGAATACAAGCATATTTGTCGTCTCTTCAACTACCATTTAACTTCTTTGGGGTCAATTGCAGGAGGATCCTTGGGACATGAGATTCTTCACCTGAAATCTCCGACGACTATCTGCTTGAGTATAAATACCCACGCATAGCCAATATAGTGAAAAAGTCAATATATTATTTTATTAAACATTAAAATATATATGTTATTTATTAATAAATATTTGGATTTGGACCATTTATTTAATTGTTATTTAAAAATTATTTATTAATTAATAGCACATACTTTTTTTTTTTTTTTTTTATGGTTGAGATAAGTCTAAAAATCAGTCAAAACCAAATGAGATTTAACTCTATATGTGGCGCAATCCAGTCTACAACTCTCATACGGGAGGGATCAACCCACACATAGGTGGGGAGGATGGCTCGCATAAGGTGAGTGCACAACTCATATATTTTTATATAGTAGAGACGAAGTTGTCTTGAATGAGAATTGAACCAAAGTCTTAAGAGACACATAGATAATGTTTTATCACCTAGGCTGCATCCAACTCTCAATAACACATACTTATTTCAATCTTATTTACTTTCATAATATAATTATGTTTAAATTGCACATCAATTGTGCCTAAAAGGAAATTGAAGACACTTTTTGAACTAACCGGATGCACCTATAATAAGGTCAAAAATAGGAAAAGATAACTATCATTTTTTCTTATAATAATAATGATACGAGATGATTAGATTACGACTTACATAATTGTGATTGCCTTTTTCGGCAAAGCGTCAAATACGAGAGAAATAGTGGCCAAAAGAACCAACCTAAAAAATAGCATTTGTAGTTGATAATTTTTTTTAGAGTATGGGAGGGGTTTAAAATTAACTAAAATTATCAACACCTTATATTTTAAAATAAGGATGAGATTTAAATCTTAAATCTTTGACCTTATATGATAAAGGGAAGAGAGTGTGTACTATAATAGAGTTTGACTACTTCATCTAACTAGTAATGTTATCTCTCAATTGTAGTCTTTAGATTGACTTTAATAATTAATTTAAAATTATAATTGAAAATATAATGTTACTGGTTTGATAAGATAATTAAACAATAGAGCAAATTACAATTTAGTCTATTAGTGTGAAAATAATTGTGAGTGGAGTCAAAGTTTTATTGTTAATTACAATTTAACTTACTACTGTGAGAAAATTCAGTTAGAGTTAACTGTTAACAGATGAAAATATCAAAATGTCCTCACCTTTTACCTATTTTTCAAAAACATTTAAAAAGTAACTAAAGTTTTCATTTAACTAGAAAAAAATTAAAAATAAAAAAATAAAAACAAAAATCCACTCTCCAGATTGGATCTTCATTAGCTATCTCATCATATGGATGGTGAAGATCCAATCTGGAGATTGAATCTCCATAACTCATAAAAAAAATTAAAAAAATAAAAAAATTTGAAAAAAAACTCTTCAACATTGTCAATCCACTTCTTATTCTTCTTTCCCATTAAGAAAATCATCAACAAATCAATAAATCGTCATCAACATTATTAACGACAAATCTATCATCAAAAATCCCCTAAAAACCATCATCAACCTCAAAAATCATTATCTACCCATCACCAAAAATCTCCTGAAAACTATCATCAACTTATCTAAAAATCAAACCAAAAACCAATGCAACATCAAATCAAAACAAAAACTAACGACAAATTATCATCAAATTAACCTAGATGAGATATGGGTTCTAGAACGAACCTAGATTTCAACTGAGTTCTAGAACGAACCCAGATTTCAACTGAGTTTTAACCTAGACATTTGGGTTCGTTTCAAACGAACCCATATGAGATCTGAGTTTTGAAACGAACCTATATTTCATCTGGGTTATTTCCAAACAAACCTAGTTTTCATCTGGATTTGTTCTAAAACCCAAACTTTATCTGGGTTCTTAGATTAATTCAAAATGAACCCAGATTTTATCTGGGTTTGATTTGAATTCAGATTAAGAAGAAGAAGAAAAAGAAAAAAAATAAAATAGAAGTAGAAGAAGAGAAGAGAAGACGAAGAAAAAGATGAAGAACAGATGAATCTGGGTTCCAATGAGAATAAGAAGAAGAAGAAGAATGATGGAGAAGAAGAAGAAACACAAAGAAGAGATGATGTGGGTAGAGAGAGAGGAGATGTGAGTTTTTGTTTTTTTTAAGAAAATTAAAAATAATATCAAAATATAATTTTACCCCTATCTTAGTTAATTTTAACAGAGATTCACTAACAATAGTAAGTTAAATGTAATTAATAGTAAACTTTGATTTCGTTTATAATTATTTCAAAATCAGCAGGTTAAATTATAATTCACTCTAAATCACAATAATAATAATCTACCTGAGGGAAAAACTATCATGTCCGTACAGAATCGCCGTGGCACTGCCATTGGGACCCACAACAACGATCATCGTTGGTTGGCGTTGCACTAAATATCTCGTTCCAATTTGTCGTCAATATATCGTTCTGAGAAATTACACACGTGATTCAGTGGGACGATTGATTGTTGAGCCGTGATTGGTCTAATCTGCTTTTTGACCGGCAACCTGATTTTCGGGTTTCCCATATCTTCCAAGTAGATAAATACTGAGACCGGAGTACTTATAAGAAGTATATTGTACATTGCAGACCAGAGCAGTACACAACAGCAGCTAGAAGTGAAAACACGAAGCTTCACGTCCAGGTTCCATGTATCGTCTTTTGTTGCGGGCCAGCAAGAAAGAACACAGAAAAAGCCTGGTAGGTGCTCATCGACTGCCACGTACTCCCTTTCCCAACTCGTTGCAGTTTGATTTGACTTCCCAAAATTAACTGATGTTGTCCGAAGACATGACTCCACCAATTCGTGTCTTTGCATCCGCTCCCAATCCCAATGGCTTGGTGCCGGTGCCCGTTTTAGACATCAGGGAGGTACTGTTAGAAACCAAACTGCAACATATTGTAGTTCAAAATCTCAACTTAATTGAGTTTGGTGAGTTGTCCTTACTTGCTAAATAAAGTTAACATTCGAAACCCTTTTAGACAATAAAATATGATAAATTTTCATATTAAAATATGGGTTGATTTTCCAAATTTTAAGAGTAATATTTTAAATTATACGTTAAGATGATTATATATGTAGGTTTAAATAATCGTCTAACCTAATGTCAAAGGATCCAAATTAAAAAAAAAAATCTTCACTTCATTTTCTTTTAATGTCCTCCATCTAATGTGGTTTGCCCATGTCGATGATATTATAGGTTTAAATCATCTATACTACATGCAGTATCGTAAAAAACTTTCACTTAATAACATGAAAATATTTTATGTAATGAGAACAGGTCAACAAAAAAAAATAAAATTCTATTTGGGATAAAAAATAATTAATATTTTTATTTAATAAAAAAATGGATTTTCATTTCATTTTGCTATATTTTGTATAATTTCTACTAAGAAAAATAATACTACTTGACTACTTGTGGGCTAGAGCCAACGTTATGTTTTGAGTAAATCTTTGGACTTGAATGCGTGATGGGTCAGTTTTTACTGGATTGGGCACCAACCTACTTTCTTTATTTTACTCCCTATGTGGTCTACACTTGGACCTGAAGGGCTTCAATCTGTTCATTGCCTGGCAAGTTAACTCGGATTCTTATTCAACAAAAATCATGCAAGCAAATTAGCAAACAAACAAGTTGAGAAATTGAGAGGAGTAGTATATCATCTCTTAATAGGAGTAGTTAAACATTTTTTTTTAATCTTAAAAGTTTAATGGTTTAAATTTCAAGTTTTACTCTTATCCTAAAACACAAGGTGTGAGTAGTATTTTATAAATTTAATTTTCATTCCTCACAATGAAAAAAAAAAGAGAGGAGTGTATAAGATAGTATTGAAGTCTCAATCTTTCAAATGGAGTCTAATTAGATTGAATTGGTACTTAAAAAGAAGCATGTACAATTTTCATTTAAAAATCAACTTTTATCCCTTTTGGTACTATTTTTTAGAGTTTGAACCAACTTACTTAGAAATTTTGATATGAAAAAAGATATTTAGTAAAACTTTTAAAACCGATTATTTGATAATTTGGATAAATTTAAGAATATTGTGGGGGGTACCTTTTAAGAGTATGTTTGAGATTGCTTCTAGTTATGAAATAATTATTTATTTATTTTATTAGTTTCAAGGAAAAATGTTTTCAATAAACCTTACATAATTTGCTTATTTCATAGTTTGCTTATCTTATTATTAGCTTTTGAGAAGTTGGTTAGGGGTTGTTTTTGAAAGTTGATTATGAAAGAAGTTAATTCTTCTTAACTTTTGAAAGTGATTATTTAATAGTTCGGGTTAATCTAAAAAGAAGGTGGGGGTTTACTTCTTAAGAGTGCGTTTAAAGACATTCTCTATCATCAAATATACATATATATATTGTTAATCTTTTAATAATCTAGTGACACATTATTATTTAAAAAGTGGATGACTAAGATTGTTAAATTTTTTCTCTCTTATATATCATTAAAATTTAAATTTTTTTCATAAAAAAAACTTAGCATTAACAAAAGATTAACAAAGAATCGTTACTTATGTTTGAGATTGCTTTTAGTTATGAATTAATCATTTGTCTGTTTCACTAATTTTGAGCAAAAAGGTGCTTGATAAACTTTTTATAATCTGTTTCTTTTATAATTTGCTTTTCTTATAACTAGTTTTTGAGAAGTTGATGGAATGTTACGTTTTTACTTCTTCTCTCTCACTTTTAAATAAAAAAAAAAAAAAATTTATTTAATTTTTGTTGTCTCTCACAGCAAAATATCAACAAAAGTTAGATCTCGCTACATCCAAGTCTCAACGACAAAGGCATATGTGGGGAAGAACAAAAGCACGAAGAAAGGCAATCTTAGAAATAAGAGCGTAGATGTAACTTCATACAAATCCATTTAACAAATAGTAAGTGTAAATAGGCAAGTGGGTTCCTCATGCAAGATAAGGAGACTGCAGCTCACGGGTTGGATGTCTAGGTGAGTGGAGGGTACAACAATTAGTTTGATCGCAGCACATGCCCACTCATACGTGCTGCCACTGAAATGCTCATATCAAAATTACGACAATATCATTGTCATTCTAATCAATCATAATGTTTCAAATTATTCAACATTATGACACATATGGACCACCATCACAAATGCACCAGCACCACCGCCATCAGATATAATGATAAAACAGAAGCTCCCAAATTGTTTGTTCTTAACAGGTAATTACTTAATATATACATTTTAATACAGTTACATCAAGGTTAAAAAAAAAAAAAATACAGTTACATCAAAACAATTTTTTATTGTTTTTATCGGTGGTTATTTTAGCTGATAGAGTATTTTATTATCGTCGAAGAGATCTTAATATGAAATCAACGCATCATGACGTAACAAGTTTTATAAAAACTTTTATAGCGAGCCAAAATTATATTATATTACATATTTTCTTTTATATTAAATGGTTGGAGATTCAAAATTCACCACAAAAATAGCCAATTATAAATGTAAATATTTAAAATATTTAAATTTCGATTAATTTAGTTGATTTCCGGATATAGATTCAATATCAATGCTTTTGAGGACGATGAGTGACCTAATAGAAAAACGTGCCCTATTTGTTTTTCATTTATAAGGTTCAATGTTTATTGATGTGATATGATAATTTTTTCACGGTTTGTGAATAGTTATCTTCTAATTTTAGAAATAGATTTTAGAACTGTTTATTAAGTAGACTTTATTAATAAATTTTAATAGATATTTGATTTAATATTAAAAGATGAAATATAAAAAATATATATATCAATGTTCTTTCTTCTTTTTTTTTTTTTTTCCAAAATCTCACCTCAAACGAGTAACGCATTTATATGCCGATTAGTTTAAAAAAGCAAATTGCATGGGCTCAGAATCAGGTGGAGGCATTATTACTATGCGCAATGGGCCCCACAGTTCCATCATCTCTATATAAAAAAAGTTGAATTCGAAAAATTGGGGGCGGGTTCGGGCGTTTGAATTGGGCAGCTGGACACCCCACAAGTGGATGAGCCCAATCAGACCATGCCAAACCGACACAGCCCTTTTGCCTGCTCAGCAAACAACAATCCACACACACTCGAACATCACATGCTCCTCCTTATCTTGCAAAATTTCCAACAAAATCAAGCCACTGTAACCTAGAAAAACCTCAACCTTGTATTTCCATAGTTACATACATAATTTAATCTGGAGAGATTCTGACAATCATTTATATCGCAATATCTTATATTCACTATATCAGAACAAATAATTTCCATCAAAATTGTCCAATATTATAAAAAATATGTTTATATATATATTTGTATTAATAATAGAAGAAAGCGAATGACGAAGAAATGCAAAGCACAAACTTCTTGTGTTGCAAAAAGTGGAAGGGTGTACCTTTATTAATCCGCCAAATCTAAAAACGACCCCGTTTGACAGCGAGAGCACCCTCCACCGTTCATTTTATTACAGAGGGAAAGCTCAAAAGCAAAGATTAGATGACCTGTAGACGGAGCCAGAAACCGAGACAGATTCTTTACTTATTTTGTAATTTGAAATTTGAGAGGCGAAAATAGATTGAATTTTTTTTAATTATTTTGGTGGAGATAGGGTTTTGGCAATGGCGGATAACAAGAACAGGTGGAACTGGGAGGTGAGTGGTTTCGAGCCTAGGAAGTCCTCCTCTTCCTCCTCTTCCTCCGCCTCGCCGTCGCCGTCGCCATTCGAGCGCGACGACTACAGGTCTGGGGCGCCGCTGGTGCGCCGCTACTCGATCTCCGCGGCCTCGGTTTCACCGCATTCTGCGGATGTTTCGAAGCAGGCTCTGGCCACCAAGGTCCAGCAGCTCAAGGACAAACTTAAAGTAATGTTTCTTTTTTTTTTTTTTGGTTTTTTAATTTAAATTTTTTATTTTGTCTTTGTGGAGTTTGTTTGTGATGTGTGTTGAGTGGTTGGTGGCTTGATTTGTTGGTGCTAATTGCAATGTGTGGAATAGTTACCGATTTTGAGTGTGATAGTGAAGTTGACGAGTTGTTTTAGTGAAGAATTTGTTTCGAAATCGACATCGGAGGAGACCAGTACCTCTTGCAATTTTTTATTTACTTGAACAAGAAAAATGATATGGAAGTGTGTGTGCCTTTTTTTTTGGATTTTGATTTTGTTAGGTTCATGTGTTTGGTTTGATTTAATGTGTTTGAGGAAATGAGTTTCCAAAAATGTTTGTGTATGGTTTTTCTTTTTTGGGTTTTTCTTTGCAGGTTGTAGTTGTTTTGGAAAAGGAGAATTGGTTTTCTATTTTGATCTATTGAGTTTAATTGTTAATATGGAATTATTATTGTGGTTTGGAGTTGTTGCCTTTCAGAGTGGTGAATTGGGTTTCTCGGGTTTGTACTGCTGGATTGTTTGGGTTTGTTGGTGTGTCAATTGGTGCTGGATTGCACTTAAATGGCATTGGGAAAATATTGTTACATTTGGAAACAAAAGTGGAAACTAAGGTTAAGGGTGCTGGTGGAGAGCCCGTGACACTCAAGTTAGTTGGTTGGAATTTTGTTTTATGAAGCTTGATGAGTTGTGAAAATAATGTATAAGTAAACTTTTATTGGATATTTGCATTGTTAGTGGATGCAGATGTTTCCGAGGGTGGGGTACTGGCCTGGAGAAAATGAGCTTACTTTGACTATGTATGGTTCCATGTTCATGCAATTCTAGGTTATCCTTATCTGAAAGTCATGATCTCATTTCACCCTCTGGAGCATTAGTCTGTTTCAAATTGGAGCATAAGCCTATTTATAAAGGATTCAATTTGTAATTGCTGCATGATCTGATAGTGGTGCAAGGGGAATTAGATGGAGTAGAAGTGTCAAACCACACTTGTGCTTTCATTTACTTGGAGTTGATGTCAGCATGTGATCCCCTTTGTCCTGATAAATGGTCCACTTCCTTAGACTTCCTATTCCTATATCGATGCATGTTCCACCAAGGAAAGCTCATGCCTTGGTCCAATCATCCTCATATCTGTTGCAGTTGCCAGATTAAAGAGTATTTCTTCAGTTTGCAGTGTTGGTCTGTAAAACTGTAGAGTGGAGAGATGAATTAGAGCCTTTGCAGGAGACTCAGTGGTGAATCAATGAATGAGTAGATTAGTTGAGCCCTCATAATTAGATGTTAATGCATAGTTATATTTTGTAAGGTTTTAAGTACTCATTCAGGTGCACTGAACCATACTGGTTGAACTTTAGTGGGCAGGTTTTTGACAGATTATATAAATTTGTGCATTGCTTTCATTCAATGTATATCATGCAATGGAGAAATGTTTCTTTAGGGCATTTGAATAGGCGTTTAATATATAGAATTTGCAAAATAATTTTTCTTTTCCTTGGTTTTATTGGTTGCAAGAGACTTTGTGAGAATGCTAATGATCAGTTTGCGTAAAAATTGGTGCTTACACAGTGGTGCAATTATTTTGCTCAACAGTATTTAAAGATTCTAAAAAACCACCATGTTACCAGCCAATAGTTGAAAAGTTAATTGTGTAAAGTTTTTTCTTTCATTTTGAGAATCATTTAAGAAATCTATTTTTCATTTCTTCTACCCTGAGGTTCCAAGACTCTGTAATATTTGTTTTGAGACTGTTAATAGTTATATTTGACTGTACTTTAGGCGAGATTTGCTATTGATAGGATTAGATAAACATCAAACTGGTAGAAACGATTTGTGATAATTGAAACTGAGTAAGATAAATTAGGAGTCAAATTTTAGTTTGCCTCTTGAACCTTCTGCGTACATGGTCAGGTGCCTCTGCCCTTGAAATGTTCTTTGGTTTTGGCTGACTGCTAGATTCACAGCATCTGCTGTATGAGGCACTTGACTGCCCATTATTCTATTTTAGGTTATATTCCTTAGCAAAATAGATAAACTATCGCTAGATTCTCTTGAAAATTTCTTTTAGAGCTTAAGTACTTGGCATTTTTGTGTAACATTAGATTGGGTTCAGATGGCTGATTTGACTTTAGTATGATCTGGATTATGTAGTTGTTTCATGCATTGATAATACCTGTATCACATTTTCTGAACAGCTTGCAAAAGACGACTACTTGCAATTGAGACAGGAAGCAGGTGATCTGCAGGAGTACTCTAATGCAAAGCTTGATCGAGTTACACGCTATCTTGGTGTTCTTGCTGAGAAAACCCGTAAGCTAGGTAAATGACGAGGTGCTGAACTGCTGATGTATGCTTTGTGTCATCCACTCTGAATATTTTAAAATGGTTTCCTTTGGGTGGAGGAGTTTGAGCCTTTGATTTGGGTTTTTTGTTGCTGATAATGAGATATTTGCACAAGCCTTTGTTTATTAGGGAGTATGACGCACCAATATCCATTTTCCGTGCAATGCAACAAAAACTATTTATTTTTTGATAAGAAACACTACAATTTATTAAAATATATTATGGTGGGCATTCTTCCATACTGTAATAATATACATGAAAGCCATTTAATTTGAAGGGTCACTACAGTATGCTATGTTTATCTTTTGTTGTTATCGGGTTCCATTAACATTTTTATTTTTTGACCGAAATATAAATGTCAGATCAAGTCGCGCTTGAAACCGAAGCTAGAATATCTCCATTGATCAATGAGAAGAAAAGACTGTTCAATGACTTATTGACAGCCAAAGGTATTCATCTTCTAATTTATCTATTTTAAATTCTAACCTCTTTTTCTCTCTCAGAGACACATACAGAGCAACATATAAAGAAAATAACAGGCATATTCTATGCACAAAAAGATTCTCCCTCCCCAGTTTTTCCCATATTTTTTGGAACTCATTTTTGAGTGTTCCTTTTTGGAAGTTTTCTCTTTTGAAACACTTGATTGTTAATTTCAGGAAACATTAAGGTGTTTTGCCGTGCAAGACCATTATTTGAAGATGAAGGTCCCTCTATTGTTGAGTTTCCTGATGATTGCACTATCCGTATCATTACTGGTGATGATAGCATCTCCAACCCCAAGAAGGATTTTGAACTTGACCGTGTTTGTGGACCTCATGTTGGACAAGGCAAGTATAAAATTCGTTTCTTAATTATCATCCGTAATCATTTTATAATGATTCTTCCCCTATTCATTTATTATTTAACAAATGAATTAATTAAAACACCATAAAACAGAGGCTTATTGAGGTGCACCACTTTTTATGCAGCTGAACTCTTCACTGATGTTCAGCCATTGGTTCAGTCTGCTTTGGATGGATATAATGTTTCTATCTTTGCCTATGGACAAACAAACTCAGGAAAGACACACACTATGGTATGCTCTCTCTCTCTCTCACTATGTTTTCTCCTTTTCTGTTTTCATTCTTCTGATATACACTGTTGAATGGATTATCTAGAAGACAGGTTTATGTTGGTCCAACTGGCTGTTTTTATTTGTATGTATTTTTGTTCATGCCTCTCAAGGGTCATAGTACCAATACCATGTTCTTTTTCACATGAATTCCGTTATGATTTTCTTGTATGCTTTCTTGATATGCTTTTGATTTGCTCAGGAAGGATCTAGCCATGACCGTGGTTTATATGCTCGTTGTTTCGAGGAACTGTTTGATTTATCGAACTCTGATATAACTTCAACTTCTCGATTCAATTTCTCGGTTACTGTTTTTGAGCTCTACAATGAACAGGTTCACTGATTCTCATCACTTACTAATTATTATATCTCCCTCATCTATCATTAATGTTAAGTTACTGTAAAGCCCCAAATGTTTAACTTATAGAAAAGACTGAACAATGTTATATAAATTTTAAAATTATATATTTTGTATTTTAGATTTTAATTGTTGAATAATAATTCAAGTATAGCTTCATAAAAATGATCTAATGCAAACCCATTTCATGGTCTTGTAGATAAGGGATCTACTCGCAGAATCAGGAAGCAGTTTAGCAAAGATTCGCTTGGGATCATCAGAATCTTTTGTTGAACTTGTACAGGAAAAAGTTGATAATCCATTGGAGTTCTCTAAAGTCTTAAAGTCAGCATTTCAGAGGCGGGGAAATGATGTTTCAAAGTTCAGTGTTTCCCATCTGTATGTTCTCAATGCTGTATTCTCAATGTTGCCCTTACATTTTTTACTCTCTCTTTCTCTTGTGTTTTTATCTTTGATGATCCCCATCTTAACTTAATGGCTATGCTTTACGGGTAAAATTATGGGAAAGTGCATACATGCATTAGTTTCATCTCTTTCAAATGTTGTTGGACATTTTTGTAAAAGAGTACTGAGTTTAACTTGTGAAAAGTATTCTGAATAGTTCTGTTTCTATTGTTGCACCATTTCTGAAAGCAATTCTGAAGCGAATCTATTTTGAACCTAGTAAATGAATCTAAACTGTCAAATTTCCAATCATTGTGAAACAACATATTTTCAGTTGCCTTCTAAACTTGATGAAAATTCAATCTTATTTTAGTTAATTGATATTCATACTTGATTGACTGAATATTACACACATGGTAGAATATTTGTTGGTAATATGATTTAAAGTGAATAATGAATCATGATAACTGGGTTTAGCCCTCCATAAGTGGCACATGTCTTGTAATTGTGATGTAGAGCAGATTTCAAAAGGTTATTAAATATGATGAAGGTTGTTAATAAACTTTATTATGCCTATAAAAAAAGTGAAAAAAAAAAAACTAAATGTGGTTAACAGTTTAGGGGGAATTGGGAACTGATAGATTCAGTTTCAAATCGTGTTAGCTTCAAAACTTTTGTTGACTGGGCTTCAAAAACCGAGTTCGAAAATACTACTTTTGCAACTAACACTGAATTTAAATGTTTCAAGGCAATGTAGATGGTTAACAGGTACTCGTGTTTACTGTAGGTTAGTACAAGGATTGTGAAACATCTGATGGACTTTGAGGTAGGACTATGGTTAAAAGGGGTCGGGCTGTTGCTCCGAAAAATGTTGCTGCTCTGTGATTGTACAAAGTGTTGGAGGAATGGATTAGTAGTAGACTTTTGGTGCCGCGTTAATCCATAAAGATTTCTTTGTGTATTTGACAGTTTCTTTTGGCGATTATAGCATTTAACAAGTCAATATTCAAATGTTTATAATAAATAGTTTTCTGCTATATATTTAACAGTGTCAAGATGATAGTTTTGAAATATTTTGTATGCTTTAGAGTTTGGTGTGTCTTGTAATTTCTACTATTGCTCTTCTCTAAGTCATTTGTGTGGATATCTTGTCTTATGTTTTCAGGATTATCATGATGCACATATATTATAACAACTTGGTCACCGGCGAAAACATATATAGCAAGCTTTCTCTTGTTGACTTGGCTGGAAGTGAAGGTTCAATTGATGAGGATGATAGTGGGGAGCATGTGACGGACTTGCTACATGTCATGAAATCACTTTCAGCGTATGCCACGCTAACTTTTTCTTCTCTCTTTGATTTGTTTTTGTAGCATTCAATTGTAGCAACATATTGGCACGTATGGTTATTTCTTGCTTATAAAGAGTGATGTGGGAACACCTCCGCACCTTGGAATTTTGATGTGATATTTTCCGTACATTTTTTGGTTGAGGGTAAGGGAGGTTTTGGTGTTGGAGTCTGCTTCCTTGTCTTGGTGTTGCCATCTGTAAGTAATAGGTTGCAAACTAGTACGTCCTATGCATTTTGTGAAATAAATCCATGGATAATTGTTACCACATTAATCCCCAGAACAGGCTTACAGGACTCTGACTTGTTTGAGTTTGGTTTGTCAGCATTAAAAGTGCAATTTTTTAATTCATTTTTGTCAATCTTCTTAGTTGTTAGATTAGCATGTTACAATCTTTAAGGTTTTCTGAATTCTCTCTATTGATACTATGCCTTGTTCTTGATGTATTACTTGTTAAATTTGTAGGTTGGGAGATGTTTTGTCTTCGTTGACTTCAAGAAAGGATATTGTGCCTTATGAAAACTCAATGCTTACAAAATTACTTGCAGATTCTCTAGGTATTGAGTTCTCCTTTTGTGCATAAGTTTTGGTGGTGCTTTATGATGCTCTGAACTGTAGGAGTACTGGATCACTTTAATTTATGTTACTGAATTCCACATGAAGAAACCATGTAAAATTATCTTTTCAACATATTTCTTGTATTAAACCCAGTCAGGGATGAAATTTCTGAAGAAGTCTTGGTATTAATAAAAGAAGAAAACCCTGTACATATTTTTTAACACTCATTGTGTAATATTATAATGAGCTGTTTACCAGCTAAGAGATGCTCAACTACTATGTTTGATCTTGTGCATTATTTCAAGATATAACTCAAGGTGGCTTAGACTGATCTTGTACTTTTTTGGTGGATGGATGACAATCCTTAATGAGATTAACCTGCTTCATAATATTCAAGTACCCTAGCTGTTATTGTGGCTGTCAATCTTTCATTTCTTTTTTTGATATGCAGAGTTATATGATTGTTTTTTTTTTTTTTTTTTAAATATTATTTTCCATTTGAAATATTTAATTATCCAACTGTTTCCCATACTTTTTCACAATTTCTTATTTTCTGTAGGGGGAAGCTCAAAAACTTTGATGATAGTTAATGTATGTACAAATGCTGCAAATTTGTCTGAGACACTGTCATCTCTCAACTTCTCTGCAAGAGCTCGTAATGCAGTTCTAAGCCTTGGAAATAGAGATACGATTAAGAAATGGAGAGATATTGTAAGATCATAATTTTTCTTCAAACCGTTTGACCATGCATAACATGTGCTCGAACCTATACTATGTCTTATTGATTTTATGAAGCTGTTGCTTGTCTTAATCCACTTACATTTAATGAACATAATTTGCTGTTTTGTACAATTATAATTATATGTAAGGGTGAGGGTGACAGGACTCCTGTCTGATAGCTGTTACAACATTTAATTACTTTAAATGCTGCTTTGGCGCCACTAGTAAATGGCAAGGACCTTATATTGACGAGAAAATTATACAAGTTTGAGAAAAAAAAAGGATTAAGCAAATTAAGTAGGAAGCTCCACAACTGCAGTTCAATCTAGGCATTGTTTTGATGTTCCCGTTGTTTTTGTATTCCTTTTGTTTTATCATTATCATCATGTTTATCATTTATTGATTTCACAGATCTTTTCCTTCATTTTAACTTGTCCTTTGAATTCTGCATGCATCAGCAATTATTATGTGATTAACTTATTGACGTAAGAATGAATGTGGATCTTAATTTTCTAATTTTGTGATGGTCTTTGTAGGCAAATGATGCACGTAAGGAGTTGTATGAAAGGGAAAAGGAAATCCAAGATCTTAAACAAGAGATGTTGGGTCTTAAACAAGCACTTAAAGATGCAAATGATCAGTGTGTCCTACTATACAATGAAGTTCAGAAAGCGTGGAAAGTGTCTTTCACACTACAGTCAGATTTAAAGGTTTTGTAACTTCATGATTTTGGTATAGTTTCCAATTCTATAATGAGTAACATGTTACTTGGATGTTTGGTTTTTTTCTTCATTTTTGTTTGAAACACTTTATTGCTTGAATCATGTTTAGTTGTAAACCTACTTTATTTTTATATTTTGTGTTCTTATTGCTCGGAGACATTTGATAACTAGTTGAAGGTCTCCATACGAATTTGTTTGTTCTTCCTAGGGTATATCATATAGTAACCATAATGTTTAAGTGGTTTTTCAGGTAATTAAGTAATTGGTGGTCCTATTTTCTGTCTGTGAATGTTCCTATATTGATGACCTGCCTATTATAAGTTTACGATGAATTTTTTTCTATCTTAGAAAGTGGTTTGAGTTATTCACTTTGTTGACCTGGAAGTTGTGAAAAATGTGATGCTCTGTTCTGCTTGCTTTTTTTTATGCATGTGTATACATGTGTCTATATTTATGTGCATTTATACGCGTTTCTACTGTCTGCATTTGTTCCAACAATTTTGGTTTTGCCATTTAGGTTATCATACTGCTAATCTGTTTCATTTCATTTGTTTAATGCAGTCTGAGAATATTATGCTTACAGACAAGCATAAGATAGAGAAGGAACAAAATGCTCAGCTCAGAAATCAGGTAGCTCAATTATTACAGGTGGAGCAGGAACAAAAGATGCAGATTCAACAACGAGATTCAACAATTCAGACATTGCAGGTCAGTCCTGCATCAATTACCTTTGTTTATCCATTTATGTATGCCAAAATAAAATAATAAATATATTAAAGAAAAAGGAAGTTCTTGCGCCCTGATGTAAGTTGTTTTAAATCAGGTTTAGCTCTGCATCAACTACTTTGGTGTTCTGGTTTTATTGCTCATAGAATTTCTTCTATACATAGTTGCTTCGTAATGTTGATGTTCTCCAATTTTCTATTTCTTGTCTAGGCCAAAATTAAAAGCATTGAATCGCAACTCAATGAAGCACTTCATTGTAGTGAAGTTAGGTCAACATTTGGCTCAGAACTTGTGCCTGGTGTTTCATCAATTTCAAATGCAAGTGGGGATAACATGGACTCCTCTGCAGTAACCAAGAAACTTGAGGAAGAACTCAAAAAGCGTGATGCGCTGATTGAGGTCTGTTACAGTTCCTTGTTCTGACAGTCTAGTCGTTAATGATTGATGATTTTGGCATTTTACATTAAAAAAGGAAAGAGAGCTAAAATAGATAAGAACCTGCTCCGCTGGATCCTTCTGTACTTTCATGTTCTTTGGATCATTGGTTGGAATGGCTCGAATTCTCATTAGCATGAATTGTGGCTGATGAAATTTTTATTTACTCTCTTACAGCTTTTCAATGTGTATCTGTAGTCTATTGTCCTTTTTAGTTTCCTGCTGAGTTAAAAACATGTTTTTCAATGTGGTTTCATCTTACAGGAGATATTTTCTTTTCTTTTTTTTATTTTTTTTTCTCGCTTGGGCAGAGGTTGCATGAAGAAAATGAGAAATTGTTTGATAGGTTAACGGAGAAAGCATCTTTGGTTGATTCACCCCAGGTAGTTGTTTCTTCCTCATATGAATATAACTGGTGCTTCTACTGTCCATGTAAGAGTGTTATTAGATTTCCGACTTTGTTTCTTTCTTTGCAGCTGTCAAGTCCATTATCTAAGGGTGCAGTAAATGCTCCACATGAGTTGGCAAGGTGTGTTTTTGTCAAGTTTGATAGTTTTTGATATTTTATATTCTCTTGGTTTCTATCAATTAAAAAAAAAAAAAATTTATCTTGGTTCCCTGATGTCTGGTCATTGAATTCCTTTGTAATTTGTTTTCTTACAGAAATGATAATAACAATAAAGGACGTTCCACAGATGTTCCTTCACCATTATCTGCAGATAAGACTGAGAGCACAGTGGCTTTGGTTAAGTCAGGTCCTGATAAAGTTAAAACTACCCCAGCAGGAGAGTATCTTACTGCAGCTCTAAATGACTTCGATCCGGAACAATATGACAGCCTTGCTGCCATTACGGATGGAGCAAACAAGCTTCTGATGCTGGTATATTTTTGTAACTGGCCTTGCTGTTCAGGATTGGAATATCAACTGCCATATTCAATGCTGTTTGGTGAAGATTTATAATAGCATTATTGTGTTTTTCATTTAAAAGTCGAGGAAAAAGGTGTTTCCCATTTTAATCCATATGGATGAGATTACAATGAATTAGATTCATATTGGTGTGTTTGGTTATGATAAATTTACATATCAAGCTTTTAATACTATTGATTTTAAATCAATTGTATGGAAATTGTCAGCAGTTGTCTTGTTCTAATAAATAATTTTTTTCCATAATGAGTAAACACTATCTTTCAAGAATATAGGTCCTATATAAATCAATTGAAAATGTCACAACTGCATCAGAAGTATCGTTAGAACAGGTTTAGACATTGTGCATCTGTTTTCATATTTTTGGATGTGAACAATCATATGTCAGGGCTTAGTTACAGTTATTTTATTGTTTGTCAAGCTGGATATGTTGATTTTTACTCTTCTGCAACTCTTTGCTTATTGTTTGTGATATTATAGTGGAATAATTTCAAAACATTTGCCGTAACATAGTGTTGCTTTTGGGTAGAAAAGTTTCATAAAGTATTTTCTCCTACTTACTGTGACTCTGTTAATAGCTTTTATGCCATGTTTTCCAACAATAGTAAATTACCTACCCCTTAACCACCCAGGAGGATATAAAATAAATTAAATGAAAAATATAAAAAAAAGAGGGCTAATTACTCCCATTGACTGTTTAATTATTCAGGTTTTGGCAGCTGTCATTAAAGCAGGTGCTTCTAGGGAGCATGAAATACTGGCTGAAATTAGGGACGCTGTTTTCTCTTTCGTCCGTAAAATGGAACCAAAGAGGGTGATGGATACCATGCTTGTTTCTCGCGTCCGAATTTTATATATAAGATCTTTGCTTGCTAGATCCCCAGAGCTGCAGTCCATCAAGGTAATTATTCATAAGATGCTAGCATATACCTCACCTGACGTCTACTGAGATCTGATGGTATATCTTTCAAAATTGTAGGTTTCCCCTGTTGAATGCTTTCTAGAAAAGGCTAATACTGGACGTAGTAGAAGTTCCAGTAGGGGTAACAGCCCAGGAAGATCTCCTGTAAGATACGTGGATGAGCAGATCCAAGGTTTTAAAATACATATAAAGCCAGAAAAGAAGTCTAAGTTGTCCTCGGTTGTTTTGAGAATGCGAGGAATTGATCAGGTAACTTCTGTTATCTACCTCTTTTCTACCCCACACTTCTGGATTCCCTTTTTCCTTGGCCCTGAAGTGAAGATAAAATATTCCTCTCACATTTTAAATTTATTATTGTCATTTGTCACATTGACTGGCTTTCCTTATCATCACTTCCTGTATATACACCCTTCCTCAATTTATGTTGGGGATCCAGGATCTTAATCTTCTGGTTGATTTTTCTAATTTTCATAGACTGAAATGTTTCTCATGTGAGCATGTAAACTCAAATGAACAGGATACTTGGAGGCAGCAGGTCACTGGGGGAAAGCTAAGAGAAATACAAGAGGAAGCCAAAAGTTTTGCAATAGGAAACAAGGCTCTTGCTGCTCTTTTTGTTCACACTCCAGCTGGTGAACTGCAGCGGCAAATTAGGTCTTGGCTTGCTGACAACTTTGAGTTTCTCTCTGTTACTGGAGATGATGCATCAGGAGGAACCACTGGTCAGTTAGAACTTCTTTCAACTGCAATTATGGATGGTTGGATGGCTGGACTTGGTGCTGCTCTGCCTCCAAATACTGATGCACTTGGGCAGCTTCTGTCTGAGTATGCGAAGCGAGTCTATAATTCTCAATTGCAGCACTTAAAGGTATGTCCTGATCTCTGGGGGGTCCTGTTCTTGGCTAGCCCTTCTGGATGAAAATTAGAGTATACACACTATAAGTATTTGTGGAGGTTGAATGAAAAAAAACTTGTGCAAGCATTTTATTTTTATTTCAGTTCCTCGCTTTTGGGCATGGTTTTGCACTTTTGCTTTGTCATAATCACGATCTTCTTTTTCTTCTTGATTTTTATTGCCTAATTCAAGAATGTTTTTGATTTGTTGATGCAGAAGACATCTTCCATTTCCTTTCCAGTTATGTTTTTGTTACAATTTTCATTTCCATTAAATTTGAAAAGGACCACAGCGTCATTTTATATGCATTTAAAAGTAGCACTAATTCTTGGAAGAACCAAATCTCCAGAGTTGATGTAGGACAAATTAGTTATTTTTTCATTCATTTGCACCAGTAAAATAATTTTTTGTTGATTGGATCAGCTAATTTCTTTTTAGATTAAATTGTGTTGGTATTTTGACCTCTACAAATTCTTGATTGCATGATAGTTTTTCAATGAAGGTTGGCCGGACCAGTTCAATATTTCCATGTGCTTTTGTCCCTGCTGAAAACAATTGGCATAAATTTTATAGACACTGGGTTTTAATATCAACGATTTGTTTGTCAGGATATCTTTTCTTCATCAGATGTGCCTTTTCTGTAGCTTTATTCCATTTGAAAGCACTTGCTTTATATGCCCCAAAAAGTTTCTTTATATAGTTGGTTTGTGTAGGAGTGATTTTTACAATTAGTCGTTATAATCACAGGAGCTAATATTCAATTTTTTGTCAGGACATTGCTGGTACCCTAGCAACAGAAGAGGCTGAAGATGCATCGCAAGTGGCAAAGCTACGTTCAGCTCTTGAATCTGTTGATCACAAGAGAAGAAAGGTGATAATTTTTGTTTGGTCATGATATATGTCCCCTCACATTTTCGATCAATTTCTTGGATTGATTTATTATTAGTAAATATATTGGTCTGCTTGAAATACATTGCTGGTACTATCCTTTTGCGTGTATTTCATTCATGAGTCTATACATGTTCTGATCTTGCAACTATCTACTTGTAATCAGATTTTGCAACAAATGAGAAGTGATATAGCCTTAACAACATTGGAAAATGGTGGTTCACCGGTTCGGAATCCATCTACTGCAGTTGAAGATGCACGATTGGCATCTCTCATCTCTTTGGATGGCATATTGAAGCAAGTCAAGGTTTTACATTTTTACGAAACTGTTATGCTCTGTTAGATGATTGTTTAACAGTTGAAAAAGAAACAAGTAACGTTATCATTATATTGTACAGGATATAATGAGACAATCCTCTGTAAATACCCTGGGCAAAAGCAAGAAGAAAGCACTGCTTAGATCTTTGGATGAACTTGTGGAACGAATGCCTTCTCTTCTTGATATAGATCATCCGTGTGCACAAAGGCAAATTTCAGATGCCCGTCGCATGGTTGAGGTACATATAATATTTGTGTTTTGCATCTGGAAAACTTTCTTAAAACATTTGTGGATAGGTTTCAGTGTATGGGGTTGGTTTTAAATCTACTTGGGTGTCATTAATCCTGAAACTTGGCTAGGAAATCATTGGAATAACTAAATGTTTGAATTTGTTACCCTTACACCATCGTACAGCTGAAAGAACAAGACCAAGACGGAAATAAGTTCATATTTTAGTATATTTGAATGGGCTAATACACAAAATTGTTCAGAAAACAGTTTACTGTTTCAGTTGCTTTGTCAAGTTGAATTATTCTTTATTAAGGGTTGTAGACTGCAATGCTTTTTAGATTTTAATTGCATATAGCTCTGTCTGAGTTTGTACATCAGTTACTTCCCCTTACCTAATTGTCATTCTGTTGTTTATTGTGGCAGTCAATTCCTGAAGAAGATGACCGCATTCTAGAAACAGCACATGTCCGCAAACCATCTGCAGATTTGGCAGCCGGCACTGAAACTGATGTAGCACAGTGGAACGTCTTGCAGTTTAACACGGGCTCAACAACCCCGTTTATTATAAAATGTGGAGCAAACTCGAATTCAGAACTGGTCATTAAAGCAGATGCTCATGTTCAGGAACCTAAAGGCGGTGAAATTGTAAGGGTTGTTCCAAGACCATCGGTTCTGGAAAACATGAGCTTGGAGGAGATGAAACATGTATTCTCCCAGCTCCCTGAGGCACTAAGCTTGCTTGCTTTAGCGAGGACTACGGATGGTACCAGAGCTCGGTATTCTAGACTGTACAGGACTTTGGCCATGAAGGTTCCATCACTAAGGGATCTAGTTGGTGAACTTGAAAAGGGGGGCGTGTTAAAAGATGTGAAGTCATGAATGCCCAACAGCATAGAAAGATTACTTGTTTGCCCAGTGCTGTATGTTGTATGCGCGTCTGTGTTTATATGTTTCTCTGCATTGCATTATAATGTATTCTGCTTTGTGCAATAGTGAATTACTCTCTGCACCAAACCTGTAATCTATTGAGCACTGTATTCACACGCATTGATCATTGCTGATATTAATAGCAATTTTGTGTAGTCTCTATCAAATGCTGTTTGTGTAGAACTTCAGTCATTAATGAATAACTTCAAATTTTTTCCCGCGAGTCAGCCAGGTCAGGCTTGCGATACTTTTTGGATGTTTTATATTGGTTCAGTTTAACAACTTTCCACATTACTTGGAAGTGGCTTGCCGAGTTGGTCAAACCTATTTTGTTCGCTCACCAAAAATGTAAGGTTTGAGTACTTGTTCACCAAAAAGGTGGATTATTATTACTTAGTCCACTTATGTGTGGATAAATTACGTATAAGTCTCTATAAGTGGAGGACGGTTTTCTCACTTAGGGTGAATCTTTATCCCGATTCTTAAAAAGTAGAGTATAAATAACTATTGAGTTGTGGGTCTTATATTAAAGTCCTATTGATGTGATCTAGGTAGTTGTAATAAGAATTTGTAATGTTAAAAAGAAAAACAAAACAACTTTCAACATTAGAAGAGTTTTTGAGGTAGTTGTTCGATAAGTATGTTAGTGCTCATCTATTCAAATAAAGATAGATTGTTTATTATGAATTGTTTCTTGATAGATTATTTGTGGTATTAGCACATGTAAACAAAAAAGCATATAAAATTAAAGTCGTTATTTCGCACATCTTCAAAAAAAAGAAAATTGTTATTTCGTACTTATCAAAATGGTAATAAAAGCAATGGAGAAATATCAAATATATATATATATATATATGTATATATATTTGAGTTTTGGGACTGGTTTGAGGGACAAGGAAGACCAAGTGAGATGGAATTTTGGTGGTGTGGTTTGAGGAACAACACTCATACAGAAGAGATCAACTCATACATAGGTGGAAGAGCGGCTCATATAAAAGTGGGAGAAACCCACAATTTACTTTATAATTAGATATACCTGATTTTAAAAAGTATGAACTAACCAATCAAATTTATTCGTTGCATTCTCTATCCTAAAACAAATTCTCTCTCCTATTTAATTCAAATGCAATTGATGAATTTGATTAGTTGATCTTTACTTTTTAAAATAAGGTATACTTGATTATAAATGTTTTTTTTTCTCTCTCTCTCTCTCTCTATATATATATATATAATAATTCTACCATTAGTATCTCATAACTTTAAAAAATTCGAACGAACCAATCAAATTTATTCATTGCATTCTCTCTTCTAAAACAAATTTTCTCTTCTAGTTAATTCAAATGCAGTAGATGGATTTGATTGGTTCGTCCTAACTTTTTAAAGTTAAGAAGCACTGATGGTAGAATCACTATATATATTGATATATATACTGATGGTAGAAGCACTATATATATAGTGCTTCTACTATCAGTGCTTCTTAACTTTAAAAAGTTAGGACAAACCAATCAAATTCATCTATTGTATTTTCTTTCCTATTTAATTCAAATGTAATGGATGAATTTGATAGTTTTGTTTTAATTTTTTAAAGTTAGAAGATACTGATGATATAATTACTTTATATATATATATAGTAATTCTACCAAAAATTAAGATGAACTAATTAAATTCATCAATTGCATTTGAATTAAATATGAGAGAGAATGCAATTGATGAATTTGATTAGTCCGTCCTAACTTTATATATATATAATAATTTTACCATAAGTGTCTTCTAACTTAAAAAGTTAAGACGAACCAATCAAATTCATCAATTACATTTGAATTAAATAATAGAGATAATTTATTTTAGGAGAGAGAATGTAATGAATGAATTTGATTGGTTCGTCCTAACTTTTTAAAATTAGAAAGTATTGATGATAAAATTACTCTCTCTCTCTCTCTGTATATTTTGAAATGAAGCTACTTAATAATTTTTAATCAACATCTCATATTGGAAGTTTGTGAACAAAGTGTTCTTAGGTGCAACGTCTTAATTTTATTTATTTGCAAAAGGTTTGTCTTTAAATGATTAATAACATAAAAGAATTATGGTGTGTTTACTTTTAATTACAGGAATCGAAATGAGAATCACAATGATCTAGAGTCGAAATATTATATCAAATCAAAATAAGTTATTTACTACAATTGCAAGAATTGGAATAAAAATCAACAATATTCTCATTAAATTGTTGACTTTGCTTTGGAATCAAAATGAATCAATTACAAGTTACAAAAATGCTCTAAATTGTTTTCAACAATATTATTGTAAGTATATTGTGTATTTACATTTTACATTTTATTTTTGTTAATGTTAATGAATACCAAACAATCCATAATATATGAAATCACATTATAATTTATTTTTTCATTGTTTTTAAACAATAAGTTCATAATATTATATTCTTTTTGAATTAAGAATATGATAGTCATTTTTGTTTTATATATATATATATATATAACTTTTATGGTCAATATTTTTTAACTTTTAAAAGTTAAAATGAATCAATTAAATTAATCAATTACATGTTTTTTCCTAAAATAAATTTTCTTTACTGTTCAATTCAAATGTAATGGAAAAACTTTTCAAGGTTTATCAAAACTTGAAAAGCCATACCAAAAAGTTTTTAGCATTAAAAAAACTATAGAAAAGCTATATCGGACACTCTCTTAAGATTTATCAAAACTTTTCAAGACTAAACATTACGAACGTATAATCTCACAATGCATGAGGGAAACACACAAGTTCTTGATTAATAAAGTAAAATTTAAAGCCGACGTATATAGAGGTGGACATCTGGAACCTAATTTAATTATTTTTTATTAGATTGAGTCGGGTTAAATCTTAAAAGATTTAAGATTTATTCGGATTATGTCGGTGGGTAATCCGATGAACAGGGCCCGATCCGACCATATACAAACGAAAATCACAACCCGTAGCCGCTTTTCTCTTATTTGTCATCTCTCTCCACTTTAGTTCTCCTCCGGTTCAGTCTCTGCCCACTGCTCCACCTCCTCCACCGTTCTATCTCTGTTTCAGTCTCCGGCCTCGTCCACGCTGCTTTTAGTTATCACTCCGCACGACTCCACTTGCCGTCTCTCCTTTCCAGCCTTGCTGGTATCTCTGCTCTCTGTTTTTTTTTTTTTTTTTTTTTTTTTTTTTTTTTTTTTTTTTAAGGAAATATAATGTATTAATGGTTCCGGGTTTGTTTTTGTTTGCATGACCATGTCATTTTGTTTTTCTGATCTGGGTTTTGTTTAGACATTGCCGATAAATCTGTGGGTTGTGTTCAATTTTTCATTTTTATTTGTTTTTTATGTTGTATGGGTTGTGGGTGGATTTGTTTGGATTGTAATCGAAATTTTGTTTGTAATTGCTGTAACGAAAACGCTTGATAGAATCTAATTGTGTTACTTGATTTGATTTTGCTAGTTTGATTTTCCTTGATAGAATCCAATTCTGGTTTGTACTTAAAAGGGTAGATAAGTGAAACAACATATGAAGTACATGCAGCTGTTCATGTTTTATGCATGTGGTTTGTGCTTTTTTTTGGTTGAAATTCTGGTTGTTGTATGTTTGATGAGATGCTTATGTTGTTATATGTTTATTTTTAATAGTGGCAATTATTTAATTAATATTAAGCTGATTGGATCTGCCTAGTGATTCATGCGAATTTGCAAATATGTTGTGTCATATGACTGGTATTTGTCTTAAATTTGTTAAGTATGATCTAATGGGCGTGAGACTTCAAATAGAAATTTATGCTGTCTTCAAAAAAAGTCTGATGTTTGTAGAGGGAGTTTAGTTTAAGAACAGACTTCAAAACAGGGAGTTTAGTTTAAAAACAGATTCTGAAGTTTAAAAACAGACTTCAAAATGCTTAAGGATTGATCATGTTTTCATGTTATTAAGGTAATTATTTCAAATAAAAAGCTTATATTTTACTATGTATTTAATCTTATTTTATGTTTGAAAGTAAATTTTACATGGTTACTGTTGTTTTTATTTGTCAATAGAAAAGGATGCTAACATTGGAAAAGAAATGCTTGGATGACGATCAATGACAGCTGCATTTTTTTTGGGTCTTTCTGGTTCATGGATTGAACTTTTGTTTATAATTTTTTTTCTGAAACTAGTTTGCAATTTTTAATTGGTTATCTTTTTGTAATTTACCTAGTGGACCTCTTCTTTAAGAAAGCGAACAAACTCACACAGAGATCCAACCTAATTAGGGTTTAACCAAGTGATTCCATTGCCCTTTCTCCTTCTGATAGTGTCTCTTACCCTTGCATATTAACTGATTTTCTGTGAACTACAGGATAGTTAGCAATGATTGGTTTTCCCAGTACAGTCGGCTCACTTTCTAATATCAGTCAACGACTCCTTCAAACCATTTCGGTATGTTCTTTTTTACTCACTGAAAAATAGCATCGTCCAAAATTTATGTTTTACAGTTTTCTTAAGTCACTTCCAATAATACTTGGTGGTAATAGTAAGTTGTGCAACTTCTTGTATGGTGTTTGGAGTTAAATTTTAGAATTTATGATCTATCTCTGCAGGTTTTTCAGTGTGTGCTTTCATTTATTTTCCTAAGGTCTTGTTCAATTTGCCTAGAAGATAAAATAGGGGACACGATTGATCTATAGTAGTTAGTTTAACTATTGCTCCAGTTGTCAATTATTGGATTCGAAACTATGTAAATTAGATAATTTCTATTGTGTGTTCTCAGCAGCTAAATGGTGGATTAGGATTTTATATGTTCTGTTCTTATTGGTCATTAGTTCCAATACTGTTTGCTTGCCATAAAAAAAATATCAACCTTTTGGGAAGCTGACCATTGCATATCTAAGTCCAGAAGAGTCTCCAGATTTTGATTTCTTTTTTCTTTCAAGATAATTTTTCATTTTTCTTTGTTTGAGAAAGGTATGACAGGTGCTTTTGAAACACTAAACAATTTTTAAGACAAAAGTCACTAAAACAAAAGATGATCTAAAGATTGAATAGAGGTCGTTTGTGTCTAATGGTTGGAAATAGGGATCCAATGTGTCATCTCCTCCATCATTATCACCAAAGTCATCCTCCTCCTCACTAGGGATGTCATCACACTCTGGTTCATTGTCCAGTGATTGAATGCTCTTTCCTTTCCCTAGACCGAAATAATTTAAAGTAATATAATTAAAAAAATTCAATGTATATTCAAGTTACTCCATTTGATTATTGATAAACTTACATGTATCTCTACTCCTCTTTTGTCCTTGTTGCCTACTTCCACTTGGTTCACTCATGTCCACTTTCGTTGCATAATCTGTGGACGTTTTCCCAATATCATCTTCTCCTATCAACTCACTGATCATCGGAAGACACTTCAGCAGAAACTAAGGGGTCATCATCATCAGTTACACTCTGGTGCCTAAGGAATTTCTGGTGCAACTTTCTATTGTATATTATGTACACTAATCAGTTCAACTTTTCTATGGCCAACCGATTTCTTCTCTTAGTACAAATCTACAATTATTAATAATGAAAAAATCAGTATTAACGAATAAATAATTTTATAATAAGAATTGATATATTTTAATTAGACGTATACCATAGTAAACGGATTCTAATTTCGCTCACAAACGAAGGATGAACAAGTAAAACTTAAAGCTCTCCCTACAAAGGATGTTAGCTGTGGGGTTTGATCTCCAAATTGAAGCCACCAATAAGCTACAATGCCAAGAACAATCCTTTTAGTAAGAAAACACATAAATAATTAAATAACTCCTAAAAGAAAACTTTACATATCGAGACTATGTTTGCTGGCAGAAGATCATGTCAAAGCAAAGGTAAACATCCATTTCCTATTTTTGAAGCCATCAATTTGTAAATTTGCCTTCTCTTGATCTACATCACTTGGAATAAGCTTCTCCATGCACATTAACAACCCCAACTTAATCTTTAGATGGGTGGGCTTATTTTTTGAATATTGGAATTGAGAATTTAAAAGACAATTTAAAAAATAGGCAACTGATTGCAAATGGTGGTGCATTTGGAAATCCTATTTCTCATTAATTATCTTCCAAATCTCACTATAAGGTCCAAAATCATCCATCTAGTTTTTGGTTATCTCCTCCTTAGCTTTATCCATGCTCCATAAATAAATCTCATTGCGGGCACCTTTTTTGAATTTGCCAACCTCTACAATCGAATAAGAGGTCTAGTTGTCTTCAATGCGTAAGACATACTAGACCTCCCATCCCTCAATATGATTCTCTTGATAATCCATCCCTTCGGCTTCTTTGCTTATGTAAATCTGCCCCACTCCTTTGAAGTAAACATTTGCTGTAAAGGTTGCTTTAGTTCAAACATACCTTGCAATGTCAAGTATGCAGTAGCAAACCGTGTAGAAGCGAGTCGGATCAAATCCTTCTTTGCATGCTTCCTCATCAACGTTAACGTCCATCCATGATTATAAATAAAATTACTCACCTTTTATAGGACATAATTGAAGGGTTCTGGTTGAAAAGATTGAAAAATAGATATTTGCAAAAACGTAGATTTCAAAAATTTTCATAAACTAAAACAATCTATTCGACACTGTTAATGATTATACATCGCAATTAAAGGCACAAGATCAAATTTTGACTTACTTTGATTGATAAAAAAATTTTGATTTCTTTTGTTATATTGATTTTCATCACCCAATTTTTCTTACTATGACTCTTTATAAAAGAAACTGTGTGGACACAATCCTGAATAATCAAATTACAAAAAATTTTCGTAAAAGAAAATTCTGCATAAATCAATAAATGATTAATTGCAAAAAGAATTAGAGAATTCAAAATCTTCCATTTTCCTTTGTGAATTGCGGCAACCCAAAATTGGGTGAGAAATTTTCCTAATTTCTTATTGAGGGAGGTGGCAATATGATGTTTTTCATCAATGAAAGTTTTGTTGAAGAAGCAATTATTATTATTTTTTAAATTCTCATAATAAAATAGTCTTTTATAATGGTAAATTAGGGGTTTTCAATTTAATAAGGAATCTAATTTCTTTTTTAAATTGAAAGACTTAGTTCCTATCAAATATGAAATTAAATTCTTTATTGGCTTGGAACTTTTTACTTTTAATTTAATATGGAATCTAATTCCTATTAAATTAAATTACTATTTCTTTTAATGAATTAAGTGCTTTTTCATTAAATTAAATTATTCTAAACTATAAATAATTTAATGACGTTGGGTGATTGTAAAGAATGTACTCAAGTATCTTTAGAGAGCAATAAACTATATGCTTGTGTATTTAGGAGAGGATTTGATCTCATTAGGATACACAGATTTTGATTTTCAATATATGGAGGAGTGTTAAGCAATCATGCATTGCTGACTCTACCATGAAAGCCAAATATGTAGCAGTTTGTGAAACGGCTAAAGAAGTGGAATGACTTCGTAAATTCTTAATTGATTTGGAAGTTGTTTTAAATATGGATAAACTATTCACCTTTTATTGTGATAATAGTGGTGCAGTGACTAATTCCAAAGAATCAAGAAGTCATAAACAAGAGAAGAATATAGAGAAGAAATATCATCTCATTAGGGGAGATCATTTAAAGGGGAGATGTGATCGTGATAAAGATTACATCATAAGACAACCTTGTTGATTTGTTTGTGAAGCCCTTAACAACTAAAATGTTTGAAGGTCATATAGAGGGTTTAGAATTACGAGATATGTCTTGTTTGTTTTAAGGCAAGTGGGAGATTGTTGGAGGCTTTGTGTCCTAAGAGCTTCTAACTATGTAGACATATACATATATATATATATATATATATATATTAATAAAGTCATTTCGTTTAATTTATATATTTTGTAAAAAATTGTGAATATCATGAAATACATTATTGATTACTGATGCAATCTCAAATTAAGTATATAAATGTTATATATAAGCGGAGTTAGTTTAAAATAAATAACCTAAAGAGTTCGTAGAAAGAAAACGAAGTTGGATACTTCGTTTGTGGTTAATTTACAGTTGTGGTCCATATTGTATTAGGTACTATACTCTCATCCGAGATTGTTTATATGAATACATGGAAATTGACGTAGAACGAGTTTAGGATTTTCTAAGAGCTTTACTTCTTAGTCAAGATTAGTGAAGAAAGTACTCTTAATTAGCAAATAATCTTGATTAATGAGTAATCTTAACTAATAAGTGAAGTTCCTAGGAAATCTTAAATTTGTCCTACATCACAAATGGAGACATTTTATATAATAGAGATTATATCGGAATGGATCTCGATAAAATTGAATTTCTTAATAATATATGTTACATAAAAGAAATTTATATTTATTGGCCAAGATGATCATATATGGATTGATTTTAATCCTGAGTGTATTATGGATTCTTATTTTATTGAATCATATTTTTCGATTTATATAGGTGAGACTGTTATAAAATGACGGTTAATAAGCTTTGTATTTTGAAGATATGATTTAATATATGGTTGGGAATATCTTACATAATATTGGAATCCACTCATTATGAGAAGTAGATGAATAGTATCCTTAAGTGTTGATTCAGGTCTTGAAGAATAAGAGCGTTCGACTTTTTGTTTATGAGTAAACAGGAAAATAAATTTATAAGTTGTTACAGATATATTGTTCATTAAATAATCAAGATACATAATAGAACAAGATATAATTAGATATGTATAACAGACTTTAATGACTTAGCTCTAATTATAAACTACTCATAGAGGATTGAATCATATGAAACGATTAAATTATTGGACAATGAAAATTCAGATTATGTAAAACATTTACAATTTTGAGAGTGTAACCTTAAATTTTTAATGGAGTAATTTTAAAGTTAATAATAGTGAATTATTTAATTAAAAAGCTTAATTAATAATTCCGATATTATTGGAACTCAAATTGCAGGTCCATTTGGTCCTCTTGCTAACTCGCAACCACATAAAAAAACAAAGAGAAGAATATAACTGGTTTGTCCAGTTATTAGTGTCATATATTAATTTTATGTACACGTTCATGAATTATTTAAATAATAAGATTATTTAAATATTTGTAATTATTTTATTAATTTGTAATTATTTAATTATCTTAAAGTTATAGGTTCAATTTTAAATGATATGATTAAATTATTTATGATTTAGAATAATTTAATTTAATGAAAAATCAATTAATTGATCAATGGAAATACCATATGAAATAAAATAAAAGGAGTTTCAATTTAATAGGAATTAGATTCCATATTAAATTCAAAATAGAAGGAATTAATTTAATAGGAACTAGTTTCATATTAAACTAAAAGTAAAGAGTTCTAAACCAATATATTTTGTATTCTGTATCGGAGAAGAACTAAGTCTTTCAATTTACAAAGGAAATTGGATTCCTTGTTAAATTAAAGAACTCTAGCTTACTATTATTAAAGAGTGTTTTATTTTGGTAATTAAAAAAAAAAAAAAAAAGCAATTGCTCATTGAACCAAAACTTCCATTGATGAACAACACTATATTGTTGCCCATCTCATAAGAAATCAAGAAAATTTCTCACCCAATTTTGGGTTGCTGTAATTCCCAAAGGAAAAGGGAGGATTTCAAATTCTCTAATTCTTTTTGCGACTAATTGTTTATTGATTTTTACACAAATTTCTTACGAAAAGTTTTTGTGATTTGATTTTTTGAGATTGTGTCAATGCAGTTTTTTTGTAAAGAGTTGTAATAAGAAAGATCGGGTGGTGAAATTAATCTAACAAAAAAAATTGAAGTTCTTCATTAATCAAAGTCAAAGTTCGATTTGTGCTTCTTAATTGTGTTGTATAATCATTACTAGTGTTGATTGTGTCGTTTTGGTTTGCGAAAAATTTTTGAAATCCACGGTTCCTCAAATATATATATTTATATATTCTTAACCAAAACCCTTAACATATGAGTTAAAGTTAATAAAAATAGTAATAAATACTATGACTATAATGGATAGCTTCTTTGCTTTTCTTAATGCATTTCTGTGTTGGGGTAATTCACCAAGTTTTTCAATCATTAAATCTATGCAATAAGCAGCACACGACATCCACCACAACCGTTTCCTTTTCTCTATTAACATTTCCCTAGCCTTTTTATAGTTTGAGTCATTATCTGTCACCACTTAAACAATAATATTCTCTCCATCCTCTTTAACAACATCATCTAGTAGCTTGAATAACAATGTTGCATCCTTCACTATATCACTAGCATTAACTGAATGCAAGAAAATTGTGCCATGTGGATTTTTTACAAGAAAGTTGCTCAGCTATTTACCCCTCATACCTTTCCACCCATTTGACAATATGGACACACCTGTTTATGTCCATGTCCTCTTCACTTTAGCCACAATAGCCTTAGTGTTTTCTTCCTCCTTCAATATGGAAGTCCTCAACTCATAACTACTTGGTGGTCTTAAACTAATCCCATAGTGTCTAATTGCTCGACAAATATTGACAAACGATGGACTATCAGCAATGTCAAATGCGAGGTCATTCTTGAAGAAGAATCAGCCTATCTCCTTGCATGGTTGGTCATGTGCCTCTTTCTTAGTTCCTTCTGTTTTAGTTCCCCCAAATTTCCCCGTCTTTACAACATCATCTTCCATACTCACCACAAACCTATCCATAGGTTCTCTAATCCCCCTCTACGTCACACTGCCTCTATTCGACCCTACCATAGATCGACTGATGAATGTCATGCACTTGTCAATTCTTTCCTCCTTAACTAATTGATTCACTCTGTTTGACCCATCCGAATTCTCTATATATTTTTTAATCTCTTCCCTAACTTCTGGTGGAACCCTTTGACATGGGGCAACATTCCTTTGGATGCTTGCAAGGTGTTTTTTCATCCTAAACACTCCACGCCCTAATACTTTATCACAAAAAAGTACACTGTAGGTATTTGTACCCCTTTTTCCCTTATATTTCCGTCTCAACTCCATATTTTCACGCTGGATCTTTACAAGTCATCACAACTGCAAAATTTGTTTGTTTTGGCTGCTGCCTGCAATTTATAAGTGATTTTAGAGTTTGTTTTAGTTGATATTGTTATGAAGAAAGAAAATTAGAAAAATGGAGTGAGAGACAGCTTGCTTGTGGAAAGAGAGAGGCTCAGTTGATCTTCAATTGAGAGAAACACCTTTGGTTGTCGGTCAAGTGAGAGAGGACTTGGGTTGCTGATTTGAAGAGAGAGGAAGAAGAGTTTTTAGAGAGAGATAGCTGTGGTTGCTGGTTGAAGAGGTTGCCGATCGTCCGACAGAGAAAAAGAATTCTTAGGTCACAGGTCAGTCGAGATAAATAGCTTTGGTTGATCGTTGGTCAAGAGTGAGATCAGAAGTTGCCGGTCAGCTGATATACGACTTGGGTTACTGGTTTGAAGAGAGAGAAAGAGCAGTTTTTGCTGGCCTGAAGAGAGAGAGAGTCGGTTTTGAAGAAAGATGAGAGAGTTTCGCTCGATCTGTGGTTTTTTGGTTTTTTTGTTTTGTAATTTTTTATTTTTATTTTTATTTTTTAATTTATCAAACCTGGGCTGCCTTTGGATCAACTCGATTGAGTCGACGCGACTCGGGACTGAGGCAGCTGTCTCAACCCAAATGGTTCACCCTCTGAGGCGCCCCTACTGAGGGGCCTCAGGGGCTAAGGCGTCAAGGCGGTGCTCAGTACGTATTTTCAAACAATGGTTGTTAATGTAAGATCAGTTTGGTTGTGGTCTTAGTTTCCTAGGTGTGTAAGATGATATATGATCTAGGTTGTTGTCCTTAAATATTCACTTTGTCGAGTTGATTATGGTTTCATATTGTTTCATAGCCTATTATTTTACTTCTATACGAGTATCTACTAGTAAAGATTTCAAAGACAATTCTTTATTTCTCATTATGCTTGATTGGAGAGTTGTTTGTTGATTGAATTTTTTATATTTTGTAGTTTGTATTTTGTATTGTTCATTGTTATAATGGATTGCTGGCTTACTTTTGTACTCCTCTTTATATTCAAATAAAAATATAAAATTTTCGTTTCCCGTGAAAAAAAAAAAAAAAATGTTTCATAGGCTGTTGGTGTCACCGTCTGCAGTTTCGTGGTCTACGTGTGCAATGCCTTCGCGTTGGAAACACAGAGATCCCAAACAACAAGAAACTTGAAGTCTCTCTTCAACATATATATGGAATTGGTCGCTCTAGAGCTCACCAGATCCTCTGTGACCTCAGTATAGGAAACAAACTAACCAAGGACTTAACTGGAGTTGAACTCAATGCACTTCGTGAGGAAGTTTCTAGATACATGACAGGAGAAGATTTGGTAAGGCATTCTTCCCTGCCCTTTTACTTAAAAAATGCTACATAGGGATTAGAACATAGAGTGTAAGATTTACCTTCTCTATAATGATATTGCTTTTGATGTTTCAGAGGAGATGCATTAAAAATGACATAGGGAGATTAGTAGACATCCAATGCTACAGAGGGATTAGGCACAGTGTGGGGTTGCCATGTAGAGGACAACGTACCAGCACTAATGCCAGGACTCGTAAGGGTAAAAGGGTTGCAATTCCAGGAAAGAAGAAACCTACTCGTTGAACCGAATCAATGTTGTTTGTTTTGTGCAATTGGAGGGTGGTGATATACCCTTCAGATATTAAAAGCTTTGGGGAGAAATTCCCTACTTCCAATGTTAATTAAATTAAATAAGTTTCTCTTATGTCAAAGTATCTCTGGTGTCATCTTCTGCTCTTTGTAGAACTATTCATTTTCCTGTTTAGATGTGATTTCACTTTTTACCCAGTAGCGAGTTGGTTTGTATGGTCTACCCTTGGTGCCTCCATATTGGAGACTGTCAACACTTGGTCATGTTTCAGGTCCAGCAGATTTTGATCTGGGTGGCATGGCCCTGCTTAAAATGAAGATACGATTTCCACTCTCATGGATGCAAACTAAGATTTTGATGTATTTGTGATGGTGACCTTGACCTTGATATAAGCTTATGCTTTTGTAAGTTAGCTTGATATGGATGGAGAACCTATCCTCGAAAAACTCATCACACTAGTCTTTGAACTTTTGTGTGCCCTTCGCTAAAATCATAAATACGGAGAGCTAAATGGACTTGATCTCTCTAACCATCATGCCCCTTCAAAATGTCAAACCGCTAGACTAATGATGCATTTCTGTAATTTAGAGTTCAAATTTTAAGGTCGAAGTGGCCAAGATAAAATTAAAAATACATTAAAAGATGCATGGAGTAAAGCGAAAAATATAATTTCTTTACTGTTTTTTCTATTTATTATTTTATTATTGTTATTATTATTATAGTTGTAACTTGAACAGACGAGAAATTGGTCACTATTGTTTTCCCACGTAAAATTATGAAGAAAAAGCGAAAAAGGAAAAAAAAAAAAGGCAAAATAAAACAATGATGATCCAAACAAAATTAGACTTTGACAGGAGTTTCAAAAACAAAAATCAAATTTCAGAAATTTTTATTGATGATTGTATTGAGAAATTATATTAAGAAGACTAAGACTTTTGAGTCTACTATAAGTTAAAACCTAATTGTATAATGTACCCTCCTTAGATTCGATAAATAAAGTATGTAAATATTTGATTGATACTCTTTAATTGTTCATCTAAAAAGGTTACAAAATAAACAAATTGCATCATTTCTAAGAAAAAATGGTGAAAAAACAAAAAAGAAACAAATGGAAAAGTTGGTGAATTATGAGAAAAGGGATAATCCAGTGTTCTCTTCGTTGTTTGATGTAATCGCTAATTATCCCCTTATCATTTGTAGAAATCTCATATTACCTCTTCTGTGATTTTGACACGCACAATAATGAAAAAGACTAAGAGGTTTTTAAGACATTTTCTTAAACTACAAAGGTATTTTTGGAATTTTTTTTTTCTAAATTATAAGAGATATTTTGTTTATTTAATCAAACGATAAGAGAGATTTTAACGATTTTTCAAATTAGTGGTGGATTTTGACTATTACATCAAACTATAGGAGAGGAAATAGGGTTATTCCTTATGAAAATAAAATTGTGCATAATTCGGTCACATTCAAATAGGCCTTTACAAAGTTAATTTTACTTAAAAGAAAAGAGAGCTCCTCTTTACAATCATTTTTTTCTTTTTTTTTTCACACATATACTTTAAAGAAACTTCATTTAAAATAATTAAACTTGTCAAAACTTTTAAATCGCTTCAATTTGTATTGAAATAACCTTTTCATCAATTTTTATATTTTTTTCTATGAACATTTCATTCTAAATAAATAAGTTGGGAAGAGCGTTTGGGAATCCCTTGTTTTAAATGTTCAATGCAATTTATTGTTAAAGATCATAATTACATATAATTTATTTTAAATTTTTTATTGTCAAAAAGTTTTTGTTATTAATAATTTCACTTTGTTTTTTTCTTTTTTTTTTTAAAAATTTTTTTTAAGAGACTGACTTTCAAAATATCAAACTCATTTTCCACAGTTTTATTCTTTCCTGCAAAAATAAAACTTAAAAAAACACATTCAAAACTAATTAAAAACTTATTTTTTAATTAATATGTTGTTATTGTGACGTAATAATTTTCACTATAACTTTATAATGAAGTATAACATCAAAGATATGGTTTAAAAATGTGATAAAAAATTTGTTTTGTTTTGGGTTTATTAAACGTTAAAAATAAGGACAAGTGGTATATGTCATGTTTTTTAAATGATTTGGGTGTTCGCCTCCTTAATTTTTTTTTTCTATTAAATATTTTAATTAAGGATGAAAACATCATTGCAAAAAAAAAAAAAAAAAAAAATTATTAAAATGTAATGCAAATAGATATTTGATGGATTGTAAGTAGCATCACTCAAATGAAAATGAACCAACCCCCTTTAAATAATTGTAAGGAGTGTTTTTGTGCTTTTGAGAAATTTTGTAATTTTGACAAGGACTATTTGACACTAAATGAAACAACAAGAACGAAATTGTTTAAATTCACTGAAATTTTTATATTAAATTGATACATTTCAACAAGGATTGTTTTATTTTATATAGCTAAACAATTAACGAAAATTAGTTTATCCATTTTTTAATTAAGTTCCTATCAAGTTATTGCTATTTAAATTATTTTTAGAAACTATTTTTGAATGCAATTCAGGATTATAATTAGACTAAGAGTAACGATATTTACACCCCTAAAAAATTGTATGTGCATCCCAATATGATCTGCTTCTAAAAATCTAATATTATTGTAAACCCTCTATTTTTGTTATTGAATGGGTTACCCAGGAATAGTCCCTAAGTGGTGATTAGAGACCTTAAATGATTTATGGAGACGCTTAAGGTCATAGAGAACCCATGGGAATTGATTTAAACTCAATTGGAGATTAAACGGGAAGTTAAAAGAGTAAATGAAATCGAATAATCTTTAATGTAAAAAGGGACTAAAGTGAAGATAACTTTTAATAATTGTGGTCGTAGTAAGATTAAGCTAGAATCTAAGGGAGAAGAATGGAATTGTTTTAGGGGGTAAGTGGAATTATTGAGATTATTGTGAAGGAAAATAGAAGCCAAAATGTTGTGTTGACTTTTAAAAGCAAACAAACAGAACTAGTCTCTCTCTCGGGAAGAAGAAAGAAGAAGAAGAAAGAGAAGAAGAGAAGAAGAAGGACCAGCCGCCAACCAAGCCATCACCGCCGTTCACCATCGTCGAATAGCAGCCATCTAGCCACTGCGAACCGTGAACCAAAGCCAAGTTGTAGTGTGCCAGCGACAGATCGGAGATCAAGCCGAAACCGTCGCGAGCTAGCTCCGATCGGCGAGGAAAAAGGAGGAGATGAGCTGCTCCAGCTCAACCCGCACCAAGATCAGCTCAAACCCGACCTGAACGGAGCAAGATCGAGCTGAACTGCGGCCAGAACAGCTTCTCCGCACGTGTAGATCGGCGGCAGCGACGGCGGAACCAAAGGAGGAAGAGAGGGGAAGAAAAGAGGAAGAAAACCAGTCCAATCTCAGCTCAGATCCATCCCAAAATCTGTCACCAAAACCACCCCAAAGCCAAGTCAATGCGAGGAGGAATTAGGGGTGAGTTGTTTGAGTTTAAAGGTTGGTGATTTGGTTAGTAATAGATTGATTTGAGATGGATTTATTTCGATGTGTTGGTTGGTTAGTTTTGATTGAATAGAAGTTGAAAAATAAGTGATTGAAGTTAATAGGGAGTTTAGAAAACCAAGAAAATACCAAAGATTCAAAGAGAAACCAAAACGCGCGTAAACTAGTTTGATGGACAATCTTGTAAATTGACCCATACGGCGTCCGTTGAGAGTTTGGATGACCCTAATGAGTTTAATTAGGCGTATTGAGGTTAATAAAAGTCGGAGATTTAATTAAGGAATCAAAATGAAGAGTTACGCCTAAAAATGGTCACTTAGGGGCGATGATGTAATCTTTATTATTTTGAGTTTCCGAAAGTGACGCGAGCGTAAATTTATGTATATGTATGTTGTGTAGGTGACGAGCGATCTGGTGGAGCAAGGGAAGAGCGCTAGAGCGCAGTTTTAGAGGCTTCCGAGAATCTATTCGGAATTTGATAGCTAAAGGTGAGTGTCAAACTGATTTTAATACGTTTTTGTTGATTTGATGAATGAATAAATGTTTCATGCATGTTTGGATGTTTTGATGAAAATGAAATATGATTTAAATGATAAATGGCACGGTAACTGATGATATGATTTTGTGATTTCATGAAACGATGGTTTCTCGTTTTGAATTGCTTATATGTGAAATGGATTGAAAATATGAAAATAAAACCTATGGCTTTCCCATATAGTATCATATTAGTACGGTCTGGGTTGAGTACCCGAAGCATGCATTGGTAGAATCAGTACTGTCAGTATGTCACTAACTAAACTAACCGCGGGAGATACCCGTAAGATGTCGTGTCAGTCAGATGTCTGAGAGATTAGCCCAATGCACGTGAAAGGTATATTATTTGCTAGCTTACCCGAGCGAGACATAGTTCTGCTCTGTAGCGATGTAGGATTTCGCTGCATGACCTGGAAAGAGCGATGTAGGATTCCGCTCCATACTAGGGGGCCATGAGGCACTGGTCACTATAGGTTGGCGGGAGCCGGATTGATTGGCTGGACACCTTCGAGCGGAGTCGGACCATATTCGATTTATGAAAAGAAAAATGATTTTTGAAATAAAAACCCCGCAACCATAGGAGATCCCTTTATAAAGTTGATAATCGTGCAATATATGTTTTATACTAATAATGCATGAAACTTGATTTAAATAAATGAATTTGAACTGTTTTAGGGAGGTTTTTGTAAAGTATGATTTTAAATGATACTATATAACACTCACTGGGGCTTTAAAGCTCAACAAACGTTTTCTATATTTTTTAAACAAACCTCCCAGGCACAGGTACCATAGCTGCGGATTTCCCCGGATGACATTAGGCAGCCGCGGCGTCAGTGCTAATGTGATTTCCCACTTATCTTTTGGTTTAATATTTAGAGAAGTAAATATTTTATTATATCCACGTGGTTTTGTAAATATTATTTTGTGGATTTAAATTATGTTTTGAAGTAAATTGATGCATGACATATGAATTTATTGATAAGAAGTTTATAAATTGAAATATGAAATTATGGTTGTGATTGTGTTGGAAAATGAGAGCCTGAGGCTCCGTAGTTTGGGGAAATTATTTTTGTGATTTTTAGAAGCGTTAAATTTTATAATTTACAGGGTGGTAAAGTTCGAAAAACAGACGGGATGCTGCCCAAATTTTTTTAAAATATTTTGAAAAGGTTTAAAATAAAAGAGAAAAATTTTCCCTCGTTTCCGCTGTTTTCAAAAAGGTTGAGAAAGAATATGGCTTAACTCTGCGAGAATCCTTTAGTTGAGCGCAAGGGCTAACTGGAGGGTCACCGTAGGGTGCCAACAGATCGCCTAGGGAAAGGAGTCTGTCAATTATCCTTAAAGAAAATTACCAAAAAGGATTATAATTTATAACTATACCTACAAATATTAATCACTTCATTATGTATATGATAAAATCTTTTTATTTTTTTAAACCTTTAACTTTTCTTTTAAATACTAATTTCAAATATTAAACAACATTTAAGGAAACAAATTTATTGCATATATTGAGAATGATTTTGAAATACAAATTTCAAATATAAAACAATTTTTAAACAATTTTTAAGGAATCAAATTAATTGTAGAATATAGAGAATGAATCAAAATCATGATGAAATTATTATATTTATTAAAAAGGAAAAACAAAAAAGGAAAATATGCTAAAAAAAAAAAAAAGATATATCAAGAAGTTTGTTTTATTCCAAATATTCTATAAAGAATCACTCATCAATTAAAACTTCTTTTCTTCATAATATAATACATTCATTGAACCAAAATAAATCACACATTGATCAAATAACAAGAAACTTATTTGAATACTATCATGTAACTTCAAAAATTAAACTCAATAAAAAATTAAACTGACATAAAACTTTTATATCTTTTCAAATTCTAACTTCTCTAAATTAATTGTTTTTTTTTTTCCAAATATCAATTTTCTTAAAAGAATACAAATTAATTATAAAGTGTGAAGAATAATTTAAAATCTTCTTAACAAATTGATTCTAAAATGATAAGTTTTAAGTTAATTATTATTAGAAGAAAATTATAATCTACTTACATTGTCTATTAAGGAAAAATTTTCAAAATTTTAACAAAATTAATTAGATAACAAAATGAGTATTGTGAGTTATACTTACAAAATATAGTACAAAAACAATAGAAGAATGACAATATGGTATTAATTGGGATTTATTTACAAATTAGAGGTTTATTTACAAATTAGAGACCTTTCATAGTTTTAATGAGATGCACTTATCAAAGGGGTGTACACACAATTTATGAGGGGTGAAAATATCGCCACTCTTAGACTTAAGGGTTGTTTGTTTTTTTTTTTTTTTTGTTTTGTTTTTGTTTTTTTTTTTTTTCACTTTTCACTTAATGAGTTTGAATTTCCCTTATTAATTGATTTTTATTTGTTTTATTTTTTTTAAGTGATTAAACCACTTAAAACTATTCAAAAATCACTGAAAAATAAAAATTACAATTTTTTACTTTTAACCAATGTCAAATCATTAAATGATTTTTAAATATATTATTCTAAATCTATTTTTCTCAAAATAATATATTTCCAAACTTGTCCTAATTTGACATTATGCATATTCCAACTTTGATTATTCTTGTTTAATTTTAGTGGAAAATGTATATTACTTTTACAATTTTAACTTTTGCTGTAATAGTAATTCAACTTAAAATCATTTTATTTATTTTTATTTAACCATATAAATTTAATATACTTTACTTTAATAATTTATTTATGTGTATATATATTTAAAAAAAATACTTTACCATAATAATTAATCATATTTTAATTATGCATAAAATATTATTAATAATACATAAAAATGTTTTAGTATTTGTTAAATAATTTGTTACAATTATTTATATTATAGTAAATAAAGTTACATAAAAACTAATAGTATTTTAAAAAAATAAAAATAAAAACTAATAGTAAAGGGATATAAATGTCAAATTACAAGTTTTTAGACAATTTTAATTTTAAAAAACAAACAAAATTATTATACATTCAAAGGTGAGAGAAAAAAATATATTATTCAAATTTCGGGTTTTAATCACTATTCAGTCTTCAGTTTTCAGCAGCATTATTTAGTCTTCAGATAAAAAAACAAACAACCTCTAATAGATCTTAAATTATGATTTTTACCCTCCACCAATTTCTTGAAAACTTACAATTTGATATTTGTAATAAATAAAACTCTAAATACATTATTGATATTTTGTTTTTCACTCTCAATTGAAACTCTGTTTTTTTTTTTTTTTGGTGTTGGTTTATTTTTTATGTATTTTATTTTCTCAAATTCTTAACTAAGGATTTAAGATATTTATGTGGTAAAAAATAATGACTTATTTCTTGTGTATTCAAGTTGTAATAATATTTTAAGAGTGTCTTTGTTATTCCTTTAAGGATAAGTTGTGCTTTTGAGGCAGAATTGACAGTTGTTATTCATGCCATTCAGTATGCTTAAAACTATAATTAGACAAAACTTTGGTTGGAGTGATTCGACATATGTGGTTTCACTTCTTCTTTCCCGTTTTTCTAAGGTTCGTTCTTCTAAGGTTCATTCTTCTAAGGTTCTTTGGTGTTGGTGACCGGTTTAGGATAAGTGTATTTTTTTATTTACTAGATATGAATTTTTAGAGTGACTCATATTTATCATAAAGGAAACTTGGTTGCAAATGTTCTAACCACTTATTCTCATTCGTTTGTTTGTTCTACTTGGTAGTGGATGACTCCAAGATTTTCGGGCCCCTTTCTTTCTAATGATCTACTTGTTTGTTTGTTTGTTCTACTTGGTGGTAGACAGCTCTGGGTTTGTTTGTTTGTTCTACTTTACAAAGTTATTTCTATAATGTTATATAACTTGTTTCCTTGAAATTTATTTTTAGTATGTTGTATCTGTAAACCCTCGATTCCTCATTTATGATTTTCCTAGTGATAGTCTCTAGGTAATGAATTGAGACCCTAAGAGGTCAATAAAAGTCCTTAAGGTTATAAAGAAACTTTAGAGATTTATTAAAATCCAATTGGAGAATAAATGGAAGGATAAAACGATAAACGGGATCGAGTAATTATTAATGTGACAAGGGATTAAATTGAAGATAAATTTTAATAATTGTGGTCATAGTAAAATTAAGCTAAAAGCTAAGGGGAAGAATGAAATTTTCTTAAGGCGTAAGTGGAATTATTGAGATTATTGTGGAGGAAAACATGAAGCCAAAATATTGTTGTTGACTTTTTAACAAACAAAGACAGAGTCACTAATTTCGCGAAGAAGAAAGAAGAAAAGAAGAAAGAAGAAGAAGAAAGAAGAAAGAAGAAAGAAGAATAATAAGAGAAGAAGTTGTCGTGGACGCCGACCAGCCAAGTTAGCTCGCCGCGAACCCAAACTGAAGTCAAGCAAATCAGCGACATATCAACGTGGAAACCGAGCTGAACCGGAGCTGGATCCGTCTTCCTCTCGCGCGAACCAACAGCAGATCGGCGGTGGAAGACGCGGCGAAAGTCGCGACGAAACCGAGGGAAAGAGAGAGAGAGAAAGAGAGGAGGAAGAAAAGAGGGAGATCCAACCGGAACCAGCTCGGATCCGTCAACAAATCAGCCCAGAAATCACCTCAAAATCAGCTCCAAATCGAAGATAACGCGACAAGGAAAAATGGGTGAGTTATTGAAATTTGAAATGAACGATTTTGTTGGTGTTTAGGTTGATTTGAAATGGTTTTGTTATGATTTAATTGTTGGTTGATTTTGAGTAAAAAATGAGTTGAAAAGTTAGTGATTTAAAGCTTATTGGGAACTTAGGAAACTAAGAAATATCAAACGCGTGTTAAGCTAGTTTGAAGGGCAATTTTCATAAATTGACTCTTATAACATCCGTTAAGACTTTGGATGACCCTAATGAGTTTAATTAGGCGTGTTGAAGCTACTAAAAGTGAAAGAAAATGGAATTCCGGAGTTTCGGTTAATTATGAATAAAGTAGGGAAGTTTTTAATGAAAAATATCCTTTTTGTGGGTCACTTGAGCTAGAGACTATTTAATGAGTTTCGTAAAGTTCCGTTTGGCATATTCTAAGTGAGAATATGATGTGTAGGTGAGGCGGAAGCGAGCGGAGCACGGCACGGCCCCTGAGCTTCCATATACGAAGCTTTAAAAACAAGTGAGTGTTTTTTATAAAAATGTTTTTACTATGATTGATTTTAAATGCATGCCAAATTGATCATGTTGATTAGAATATCAACTGAATTCCAAATTGAAATGGTTGCATGGATTATGGAAATGATTTATGTGAAATGTGATTTAATGAGAAATGAAATTTAAATTGAAATGATATTGAAAATCTATGGTACGCTTGATTGTACGTTATATATATCTCCAGTCTGGGTTGAGTACCTTAAGCGTGCATTGGCTGTGTTGGGAGAGTCTATCACTAACAGCGGGTGGGACCGTGTCTGTTTAGTCCTGTGAGTCGTCCAATGCACGTAAGAGGTATATTAGCTTCCAACCGAGTGAGGCAAAATTCCGCTCCGTAACGAGGTAGAATTCTGTTACGTAAAAACTGGATAGATGGTCTGATCGAGGCAGAATTCCGTGATGGTCTGAGCGAGGCAAAATTCCGCTCTACTTATAGGGTACCATGTGATGCAAACTAATAATGGTTGGCCTATTTATATTTATAAATTCTTTGAAAGTTATTATTGTCACCATTATTGAAACGTTTTGATAGAAATGGAAATCATGCAACCTATGGATTTAAATGTTATTTATTTGGCATGAAATGAATTTTTATTAAATTCCAATTGATATCTATTGTTTCTAAATGAGTGATGAATTTCAGATATATCAATTATTTAATCATGGTATTTGATTATGCATAAATGTTATAAAAGAGTTTTGGGAGGCTATTTGATACGCCTATTTTAAATGGAAATTATATGACACTCACTGGCCTATCAAGCTCACTATGTTTTATATTTTTGTAAATAAAAACCTCCACAGGCACAGGTACAGATACATGCACTTCAATGGCAGGAACTCCGGATCGTGATTAGAGGAGTCGAAGAGGCTGTGCTGTTATTTTTGATATGTATAAATTTTTGGGATATGTAAATAAAGATATGCATGACTTATGAATTTGATTTAATATATTTCTAAACCATATGCATATTTGTGGTTGCTTGTGGTTAGATAAAAATGAGAGCCTGAGGCTCCGTAGTTTGGGAAAATTATTTTGGTGATATTTTAGAAGTGCTGAATTTTACAATTTGCAGGGTGGTAAAGTCCAAAAAACAGACGGGATGCTGTCCAAATTTTTATAAAATGTTTGACAAAGGTTTGAAATTAAAAATGAAAAAAAATTTCCCCGCGTTTTTGTTACTTTTAAAAGGTTCAGAAAGAATACGGCTTAGCTCTACGAGGGATCCTTTAGTTGAACGAAAAGGCTAGCTGGAGGGTCATCGTAGGGTGTCAGCAGATCGCCTAGGGAAATGGTCTATTAGTATCTTAGACTTATTGCAGAGAGAAACATGAATTAAACTCACAAATTTATCATTTAGGTATAATAAACATATCACCGAGTCAACCTCAATTTAGTGTTGTTACATTTTGCAAGAGTTATTCTAAATAAAATGACTAACCTGTTTTCAAGTGACAAGTATGTCAACAATTGAAAGTCCATAGCCTAGCCCACGAACTCTTCCATAACCAACAAGAAAACAACTTATTAAATTAAGAATAAAAATAATCGATAGGACCCTCAAATTCGATCTTTCTGTCACTCTCTTTAGGGTTATTATTTTTGTTTAGAGTAAGTCCCAATTCAATTTCGCTCTTTTTTAATTTAGGATATGTTTGGTCATAGATAGAGCTTTTATTAGTAAATCTTTTAGTGTAAAGCTTTCACAGATAAGAGTTTCCAACAAAAAATTTAATGTTATTTGGTTGAATATTTTTAAAATGATAAATATTTTTGGAAATTACAAAAATGTATTTGAGATGTAAAACCAAGTTTAGCATTGAAAAGAGATATCGGAAATTTTATGAAATATAATAAGGATATTTGACAATTTATGCTTTAAGAAAAAAAAAGCTCAAAATACTTTTATTGGAGAAGCTTAAAATTTATGCTTTTCTCAATAGATATAAAAATGCTTTTTAAATATAAAAACTCATCTTATGTTAATGCCAAAAAAAGCAAAAAAGATTGAAAGAGCTTCAAACCATAAAGAAACCATGTCATACACATTCTTATTCAATAGCAGCACTAAGGGGCTTCTTTTACATGTCAGAAAGAGCTACCATAAGACTTTTCATGGTCTTCTCATTCGCTATGTTGAAAGTGACATTGTGAGATAACATCAACTAGATAGCACCAAATGCCTGCTTATCTAGTAGAGCCCAATCTTCATCATTCATATTCGTTGGCTTTTTCCCTAAAAGAGGCAAATGCATGCTTTTTTAATATAGATAATCTTTGGTCTATATCTTTTAGAAGCTAAAATCTTCATCGTTGAATTTCTTAATTTTGATGTTTTTTCCTTTCTCTGGTTCCCTTTCAAATCTGGTTCCACAGGATTTATGTAAAAGATTGTAAAAAAAATTCCATCCAAAGCTTTAAATCACCAAGAAAGTTTTTAGGAAAAACTAGAGTGGTCACAACGGTCTCACTTAAATCCAGCCTTCTTAGATAGAACTTCATTAGGCTACCACCAAGCTCCTAGAACACAATAAAACTTGGCTTTGATTCCAAGTATCAAAAAATAAACCTTTCAAAATACCAGATTAATTAATGTGAAAATAAAGATGAAATAACATGTAAAATTTACGTGACTCACGCAAAGTAGGCTACGTCCATAAAGTTGTTGTAGATCTTCACCATAGGAGATAAAAATAACAAGTGTTTGCAAACCTCATTTTTCATTCAGAGAGTTACACTACTCTTTTACTCTCAATTTTGGGATGCGTAAAATAATGAGAAGAGACATTTATATAGACGCCTCTAGTCAACCCTTCATTGTTTACTATTAATTGGTTTTCCCTTTAATCACACATAATATTATCTCAAATTTCTCCACTATCAAAACGAAAAATTATTAAGTTTCCTAATTTTGCATATAATTGATTTAGAGTATTCAATTTTTTTGAAAAAATTTTAAGAATAATATTTCAATGTATTAAATTTTTTGATTTTAGGAATCCAATAAAATACATCTCCTTGTATAGGTGACATCGTAACTATTTCGAACCATCTTTTTTTTTTAAAAAAAAAAAAAAAACCTATACCATACCGAACCAATATAAAACCATTTGACACAAAATCCCTAAAATGGCGCTTATGTAGGCCCTTTTCAGCAATAAAAGTTAAAGCTCACACATGTCCATATCCAAAATTAAAGCAATATTAAAATTAAAAAAAAAAAAAACAAATAAAAACCCTCGTAATTGGATCTCTCTGTCTCTGTCTCGCTCCCTAGGGTTTTACTTCTGCTGCGACACATTCTCGTATTTTCAAGTAAGTACCAATTTCAACCTCAGCTCTCTTTTGTCTCTTTAGGGTTGTCGTATCTTCTTCATTTATTGCACGCTTTCTCATTCTATTTTAAGATTTAGTGAATTTTCATTTCGTGAACATTTCTTCTGTTGTTGTTTGATTCTTCGAATTTCAGATTCTTTTTAGCTTCTGTTTATTGTCACTTTCGTTTGGTGAATTCTGTTATGTGTTTTTGGTTTTGGTTGTTGAGTTTTTCGTCTACTTTACGTGGGTATGTCTCCGAGTCTCTAACTCACAACTCCTTTTCATTATCATGCTCTTTCTTTTCTTCAAATGGGAAAACGGCTGCTTCCATTTGTTGTTGTATGTATGTTGTTGTCTGGGTTCTCTTCATATTTGTTGTAGTTGAAATGTTAAATGTTTACAACAGTTAGATTGTTTTTATTTTTTATTTTTAATTTGAAGGTTAAATACTGTTCGGAGATCTGTTTGTGTGGCATCTGTTGAATATTGCGATTTAATTGCTTGTTAGATTTTTAGGGACACTTGTTTGGTACTGTACTGAGATTGTTTTGGGGTTGTGTTTGTGGGTTCATGACATCATTGCTGGAAAACTTGAAAAAAAAAACAGTAGATGGTTTTCTTAAATTTTAAGAGCAGTAGAGCGCTAGGCCATTTAAGAACAAGTCGTGACCTAGAAATCTACTTCCACAATAAGGGAAGAAAAACTTCCTTCACATGTGGGTAAATATGCATGGTGGAACTTGAATCTCTATCACGGATGCAAAGGGGAATTGCACTAACCACTTGAGCTATGAGTGAATGTGCACAAGGGTTTTCTGTGTTATTGTAGGCAAAAGTTGAATATCTTATTATAAGTGAAAATTTCAGTATGTGTTAGTGTAATTTGTTCTATATTTAATGATGCTTTCAAGTAAAATATAAGTGTAACCATGCCGCTGCATTGGTGCAGTAGGCTAGAAGTTTGCATTGGTTCAAAAAATAAAGTGTTGGGTTTTACTACTATAAGTTTTATGGAGGGAATATGACTTGAATTCATACTACTATTGGGCCGGCCTTATTTTGTCATCTTTTTCTCAATATTGGATTCAAATACAACCGTCATCAATCATTTCTATGATAATACTGAACCAATATAATAAAATTCAACCCAAAATCAATAAAAGTGAACTTATGTAGGCCTTTTATTGCAATGAAAGTTAAATCCCTCCTGTGTCTGTAACCAAAATTCTAGCTATAAAAACCCTCATATCATTGTATCTCTATTGGTGTTGTGCTCTTTAGGGTTTTGTGGCTGCTACGTCTCGTTTCAAGTGAGTTCCAATCTTGTTTCCTCGCTTGAGGTTTTCTGTTTATTCATGCATTTCTCTACTTTAATTGCATACTGTTTGATTTTAATTTCTAAATTATGTGAATATTCATTTTACGGACATTTTTATGTTGTTGTTGATGTTGTTTGGTTCTTCAAGTTTTCATCTCTTATTGGATGTTAGGATCTTGGCTCGTAGATTCTGTTTGGTTTCTTGGAAAGAGAAGAAAAGAAAATGAAAATTGAGAATATGTCAAGTCTTATGTTATTCTAACCACAATTTTAGGGTGGTCTTGTAATGTCAATTAGGTTATCAGTGAATATTAATGATTAATTTTTATGTTTTCGGTATCGGTACAGTATCAATTAAGATTTCTAGGGCTTTGTATATTTTTCCATTTCTGCTGTTTCACTTATTAGCTGTACGGTATAGTTGTTTATTTGTGTTTATTGGATACATCTTGCAAACCTTTATTTTCATCACCCTTTGCGTGCAAGTTGGTTAACTTTGTTTTGTATGTGAGTTTATTGTCTAAAGTTGAGTTTCATTTATCAACAGCATTCTGTATATTATTCCCCTTTTGATTAAATTATCACATTGATTTTTTTTTTTTTTTACTCTTTATTTTTTATGTTATAATATGTTGTAGTTTGTAATATGTCGAAGCGTATATATGTTTTGAAACTTCGGGGAAAAAAAATATGTTGGAGATGATCAAGAAATAGTTCGAGCAAAGTGGCTCTATAAGGGTGTGTTTACTGTTTTATTCTGTAGTCGTATTTATTTGTTGGAGCTATGCTTTAAGAATCCGGATCCAAATGATTTTTGTTAACCAACTCAATTTAGATTTTGATGATAGTCAACTATTGTGCTAAGTTACGAAGACCTTATTGCCATTATATGACCAAAAGTAGTTGTCACATTAATTGTGAGGTGCTGGTGGCAGTGAAAACAGAATGCTCTGTACCATATAAAGGGATATTCATTCAACTATTTTGCTGCTGTATATTTATGTAACAGGAATGGATGTGGTTTTGTTGCTTGCTTTCATGGTATTTACTTTTTTGCTGATAGGTCCCATTTGCCTCTATTATTATAAATAAAGGACAATAATGTGGAGTTGCAGTTATAGCTAGTGATGTGAGTGACTTATTCATGGCTGTTTAATGATAAAAGCTTGGACCTGGAGAAATTGTATAGGATCTCAAAACTTAAGTAATTTTAATTGGTTTCTTCTCTTTTAAATTACTTAATGAAAGAGTGAAAATTTCAAAGTAGTGCTTGATTTGGGGGGTTGGATCTTACTGTGGTGCCTCTCTTGACACTTTTTGCCAAAACAATATTGATTTGGTAGCAACTTCAAAAAAAAAAAAAAAAAAAAGGATTTGGTAGCAAATGATTAAGTAATTAACTAATAACCAGTTGAAATAGAACTTAACATTTCATAGATCATGCAATATATCTAAGAGCTTGCTGGTATGCTGTGCACTTTTTCCTTTCTTTTGCCTTCTAGAGCAGTTTTTAATAATCAAATGAAATTGGCCCTTTTCATATGAAATTGTTGAGACAGCCTTTTCTAATTTACCTTTTAGTTCATGTTATTTGTTGCCATTTTGCGAATTATTTCTTGGTTTTCCAATTTTGAAGCCCTAAAATATAAAAAATGAAGTAGTTGGGCCAATTGATTGGTTTCATACTTTGAGATCTATGCTGTTTTCCACTCACCCTAACTAGAATTCAGTATAGTTAATTATCTATATGGCAAGCTCGTAGGCTTGGATGCTGGTAGTTGAGTGCCTCATAAATGTCGACTTTCAAAAGCCACTTCTTTTGGGTGATTGTGCATGGTTCATTGTTATTCTCTTGGAACTATTTGCAACTACTGTGGTGTTCACATCCTTAGAAGATCACTATTTGCAGAGGACTAATTCTTCAAAATTTTGTTTGCATGATAAATGGGCGTGTTGCATGGATACTATACTGGTTAAGCGTATGCTTAAGCTAGTTCTTACATAGGTTTTGGTAGGCTGTAGTAATTCTTTTGTGGTATGTGAAAATCAAGAATTTACAATTTAGTACTCATGATACGTTTGCTCATTCTGTCCTTTTATTTACCTTTGTTAGTCATTTCATAGATCTACAGAACATTGACACTTCTTAGGATTTAGTGGATTTTGTTGGAAAATAGTAGTGATGTGAACTTTGTTGAATATCCAATACTCAAAAGATGACTTTGTTACTCAATTCAACTTTTTTGCTTGTTAAGTTCTTGTGGCTAATAATTTCTTCTTGACGTTCATGTTTTTCTATCATTTAGTTATGGCAGAAAAAGTGTTAATTTTCAAGAGTAGATTATTAATATTGCTTGGTGTTAATGCTTTTGTGAAATCATCAATGATGATCTGCAGTAGTTCTCCCTAGTTGGCACAAAGTTCCAAGTTTTAGTCCATTGGATCCTTTCTTAATGGGGGATTCAGAAAATGCTCTTCCGCCTTCGAAGAAGAGGGCTGCTGGAAGGGAGCTTTCCCGAGATAACCCTGGCCTTGATGATGATGAGGATTCTTCTGAACAAGAAACTGGAACTTTCAAAAAGGCCAGTGATGAGGTCCTTGCAAGCAGAAGGATCGTTAAAGTTCGTCGCCCTCAAACCCCATCAACTCCCTCATCCAATCCTTTTGCTGGTATCCGCTTGGTCCCTTCAACCGAACCCAATGTGACAAGTACTACAGTTGCAACTGAAGCCATAGCTACTAGTGAGAAGAAAGATGATGCAGAAGGTGCCAAAAATGATGCATGCCAAGAAACTGACAAGGGGAAAGATGAGAACGGTAAGCAGTCTGAAAGCAAGGTTGATGAGCCAGCAGCTGAAGAAGCTTCTAGCAATGAGGCTGACAAGGGGGAAGATGTGAGTAGTAAGCAATTGAAAAACAAGACAAATGAGACAGCATCTGGAGCTGTTGCAGATAAGGAGAGTGGCAAGGATTTGGAGAACAGTGCTGTTGTCAATGAGGCATCAAAAGATGAGGTGGATAATGAAAAGGCAGCTGGAGTAGAGAAGACTGAAAATGAGGACAAGAAAGATGATGAAAAGGAGAATGAGGGTGAAGATAAGAAAGATGATAGTGATGAAAATGCTGATGCAAGTGCAGAAGGTTCCTCACTGAATTCATTCAAACAGCTGTCAAGTAGTCAAAATGCCTTCACAGGACTTGCCGGGACTGGGTTTTCTACTTCAACATTCTCCTTTGGAATTCCTAAGGATGGGTCTGCTTTGGGTTCGTGCTCTGGTTCTCTTTTTGGACAGAAAAGTGACCAGCCTTCTTTTAGTTTTGGGCTTTCTAACAATGGCAACTCATCCCTTTTTAATGCAGCTGGGACTTCTATTGTTTCAAAGACAGAGGGAACTGGATTCCCGCCAATGCAAGAAGTTGTGGTAGAGACAGGAGAAGAGAATGAGAAAGTGGTTTTCTCAGCTGATTCAGTGCTTTTTGAGTTTCTTGATGGGAGCTGGAAGGAGCGAGGCAAGGGAGAAATTAAGGTGAATGTATCGACAACTGGTACAGGAAGAGCTAGACTTCTCATGAGGACTAGGGGAAATTACAGGTTGATTTTGAATGCTAGCCTTTATGCTGACATGAAGCTCACAAATATGGATAAGAAAGGCATCACTTTTGCCTGCATAAATAGTGCTAGTGAAGGAAAGGACGGCCTTAGTACATTTGCATTGAAGTTCAAAGATGGTTCGATGGTGGATGAGTTTCGGGGAGCTGTTTTGGCACATAAAGATACACCACCCACAGCAGTTTTGAAGACACCGGAAAATTCTCCCAAGGCTTAAGATGATTGAAAGGTGTACAGCTTCAGGTCACAGAATTCTGCTAGCAAATCAATCATCTGGTTCCTTTCCTTTGATGGAGAAAACGAATCTTGTTTAGAGCTTGGTTATTCCCAAGCCCTTATGTAGCAGAGAGTTAAAATGTCTCGGATCCTTTTTGTTGTTGTTAAAAGTCAGTCTAGTCTGCGGGATATTGCAAGTTTTTTCTTTCAAAGAAATCATTTATGGGTCAGGTAAATCTTGGGTTTAAACTACAAAATTTACAGCTATAAAGACATGGCATGTTTGACAGTTCTATAGTTGTACCCTTTAGTTGGGATGGACAGTAAATTGATATGTTGCAGTAAGTATATTACGGGTCTTTCTATTTGTATTCGGTAGCTTTTCTTCTTGCTTCGTAGAATAAATTACTACATTAAGGGGTCATTTATTTTTTGTATTTAACACTTAATGATGTTGAATTAAGGCAATTAAGTGATTTTTGTTTTTTAAAATGGTCAAACCATTTAAAACCATCGAAAATGAAAAATTATATTTTCTAATTTTTTACTAAATACTTAATCACTTAATGATTTTGTAAATATATTATTATAATTTTATCATTCTCAAAATGATATATTTTTAAGTTTATTCTAATTTTGCATTATATAATTTATTTTTAATGCTTTAACAAACAACGTTGAAAAATACAAACTCTAAACATATTAACATCAAATGTTTTTATAGTTGGATTATTATATTTCTCCAATCAAATTTCGATAAGAATATTTATTTATTTTATTTATTAAACTACTTGTAGAGTAGCTTATATTGTGTTTATTTATTAAAGCTTCACTGTTTGCCTAATATATTGTGTTTATTTGTTTCTCTTATCAAGTTTTTAGTGTATTGCTGGTTATATATTGAACCTCAAAGTTTTATATATTGATTATTTATTTTGGTATGAATAGGACAAGCTTTTGGTATTGGTGTTGTTGGTTTATATATATTGATTGGAATTTGTTTGTGTATATTGAATTTTTATATAATACGATAGCGGTGAAGTTATCAAAGTTTATCCTTTTCTGTTTATTGAATTTGTTGTAGAATTTGTTTCTTCTTTTGATTTTTTTCATCTCAAAGTTTATTTTTATTTAAATATATAAATTTAATTGACTCTATTATAATAATTAATCATATTTTAATTATGCATAAAAGTATTATATATATAAGTGTTTTAGTATTTGTTAAATAATTTACTGTAATTATTTGTATTATATTAAATAAAATTACATAACAACTAATAGTAAAATGATATAACTGTCAAATTACTAGTTTTTAGACAATTTTAACTTTAAAAAATAAATAAGATTACGATACATTCAGATATAGAGAAAAAAAAAAAACAAATGTCTTTAAGATTTTAAGTTTCAATCACTATTCAGTCTTCAGTTTTCAACAACACCGTTCAGTCTTTAGATAAAAAAACAAATGACCCCTAAATGTTAGGTTTCATTTATAATATTGTGATAATTTGTCATGGCAAAGCACTTCTATTTCTTTGCATTTCATTTTGGGTACCTGAATGGTATCACTGAGCTTAGTTCTAATGGAACGGATGCTTGTTTGGCTGGACCAGTATCTTTTGTTTATTAGAAGGTATCATCAAACAGGGTGGATGTGTATCAGGGCCTATAAAGATAATTTATTCTTGTATAGTTTGGATATTTACTTCCGGAGTCATCTAATTCCATGACGATGAATGGAAGCTAAACAACCACTTGAGTTTAGGGGGAATGTGTGGTTGGACTGCTTTCTGAAATGATTTTTTAATACTATTGTAAATAGTTAAAGGTTGTATTTATAACTTGTAGCTAATTACTTTAATTTAAAATATGGTTGGTTCAATTTTTATGTTATTTCTTTTTTCTTTTCTTTTTTTTTTTTAAAGTAAGTTTTATGTTATTTCAAAAGTATATCTATAAAAACGTTTTGTAGAAGTAGATTCCCCACATATTTTTATGTGGGATCTAATTTTGTAATGTTATAAGCCTACCTAGTATATAAAGCCTTCTCAAGTTTATACTGTATAAAAATGTATATAAAAACTTACAAAAGATGCTTTCAAAAAAAATTTCAAAAAAAAAAAAAAAAAAAAAGAAAACACTTGCAAAAGATATCATGCGTGTGATATATTGCTTGTGGTGCTAAAAGTAACGGGCTTTCAGTGCTGAGTCCGGAGTCCGTGTCCGTAGGAAAGTGGCAGAATCACTTGCAACCACAGAAAGGCACATCTTTTAAGGCGATGCCTTTTTCACTGGTTACATCCCTCACATGCCAATCATTCTCCTCTGTCTCCAGCCACTTCCAACTCTGGATTGATTTTAGTCACTAATTAATATTCTAAACACAATTATGTGTTAATTATTATATTGTTTTGAAAGAAAATATAAGTTGATTTTTTTGCATTAAGATAATTTTTTAGATTACTTACATTAATGTCAACTAAAATCTTCTGAACTCTGGTGTGACTGAATGAAAATCAGTCCTAAAACCTACTGTTACAATTGGTAGTAATATGATTAGTCATTGAAACCAAATACTAGGGAACTAGATAAATCATATTCAATTTTCTATAATCGAATTTTTGCATTTTTCAGTAACTTCTAACGATAACCTTTTTCTATTTTTTTTTTTGAATGTTAATTTATTATCAATGTAGTGTTATTAGGATTCAGTAATACAAATGTTCTTATCACTGATGCTGCAGTATGTGATGGGTTAAATGTGATTGGTACTGGGGGAGTCTTGCGTGACTCATCCAGAGCTGTCATACTCTGCTGTGCGCTAAAATTTCCAGGTTTCTTTTCTGCTACTGTGGGAGAGCTCATTGCCATTCGGGAGGATAGTTGTTGAAACTGGTTTTTCTTTTTTTTTTTTTGGATTTAGAAGTTGAGTCGGATGCTCTAAATGCAATTAGGACTATCTAGATCTGCAATGAGTTTTTGATTGTTGATGATATTAGGATTTTATTAATTTCTATTGGGAATGGTTATTGTCATAATTATTCACGTTTAAGAAACATGGTGACCTATTCTTTAACTTCATCGACCGTTACTTTTATTTTTAATCTAGTTTGGGTTGATTTGTTGTTCAATTTTTATAAATTTGTAAAATTTGATATTTTGAAATAAGATTTCCATTCCTTTTTCAATAAATAAATAAATAAATATATATACAAATGTTCTTATATTTCAAAATTGATTGTCGGTCTATTGAATTGGTTTGAAAGGAACTTTAAGTTAAGTCTATTCAATTGATTTGGAAGGAACTATATATTTTAGTTAAATGGATGAAATCGGTCAGGTCAAGAAAGTCAATAAAATTTTTTTCTTTCTTTTGATAATTGATGATCACCTATTATTTTAACGTGAGTAATCGAAAGAATGGCTGGATTCTAATAAAGAAACATCAAATGTATAAAGGGCAGTTTCGATTCTAATATCAAAACTCAATTAATGAAAAAAAAAAAAATATATTTTTTGAAGTGTAATGAAAAACATATTATGACGGCTAAAATATGTTACACTTACAAAATTTGTCTTTATAAAACAAAAACAGATACAAAATGATACAGAATGCAATTGATAGATGAGAACTAAGATCCCAAGCAATATCAAATTTGGGTCATTTCTCATTATGATAATACAGCCCCAACTACATGAAAATTGCACGTGAAGTTAGGTTAGCTGTCCACTTAGTGAATAGTGGAGTTATCATATGATAAGAATTTTGTCATATGGTGACCCGTGATCCCTTTGAAAAAGCATCACTACTACTCACTACTTACTAGTGGAAGCCATCCAATATTGCAATCTCATCGCACAACTTAATTTGTCTCTCTTTTCCATTCTAATCATCTTTAAACAAATGGGTATCTGACATAAATAAAAAGCTTGCAAAAACTTTATTGAATCTGATAACAATTGCAGCAATCTAATTCAAACTCATATTCAATTGGCGATTAATTCAACTCTTGGTACATGTCTGCGAGCAGGAGTTCACACAACCTTCCACTTTCTCAGCAGCTGACAAACAAAAACATGCAAAAAAAAAAACTTATTACTTCTTCAGTGTAAAAGGGACACAAATTACTTGTGTACATTTATGTGTAGTGTGTGGTTGGGTCTATAGAGGCCCTCTCTTTGTAAGAGTTCAATGATTTTTTTTTTTTTACATGATATGAGGTTCTCGTAGTACTTCACCTCACCTTGTCTATATCATGAAAGATGCAATTAATTCTAACGTTTAATGATAAAATTCTACCATTAAATATTGCTAAAATTGTGTAATAATTATGAAGTATGTAACAATACCTTCCACAATAATGAAATATATGATTCTAGTGCAATTATGCTAAACGTTTGAGAGAGAGAGAGAGAGAGAGAGAGGGGAGTACCAGGGTCATGTTTGGTGCTGAAGTGGGTGCACAAGGAAGTGGCACAACCAAGCTTGCAGAAGTTATGGGTGTCCTGGAGAGTGTGTATAGGGGGAGTGAGGATGCAATCTTTCAAGCACTCAGCTGCGCATCCAAAAGTGGTATTTGTACTTGTTAGGACACAAGTAATGAAGCAAATACCATAGCATTCCTTGAAAGAGGTGGCTGCAATAGACTCCCCAACAAGCAGGCCTAGAACCAGGCACACCATGATAAGGCACTCCACTCTTCCTTTCTCCATTTTCTAGACAAAGCCTCTGTATTTCTAATGAGTTCAACAGCAACCGAGCTCCAACCGAGTATTATATAGCAACTTTTAGGGCTGTTAATCTCTCATTGCAATCAAGTTTTAAATAAATGGAAATTGAGACAATTTGGTAAGGATAATGTTATAGTAAAACGCATAATTTATTTACGTGATTTTTTTTTTTTTTTTGGTCTTTCTAACACCAGATCAGATTATTATTAAAATCAATGAGATAAGACTATTGATGCAAACTAGGAAAATTATCCACATTTTGATGGGAAAGATGAGTTAAACTCGTCACTTGCAGGTGTGTGACACATATGAACAAGATCTTACCATTAGATTTGCTTTGTACAGTGAATTTTGAGTTGAGATAAAAAACAATGTGAAACATTGTATATATGATGTGTATATCTAAAACTATAATATAGTGAAAAATTACACATAATGAAATCTGAATTTCTTATAAACAAGTTGTAACATTCTAATAAACCCGTGACCCTTTAACAATATAAACATGATTGGTGGAGGCCATCTAAACAGGCTGTCAGTCTACAGCCAAATAATATATAGCATTTTCATTTTCACATTTCAAATCACATCTGCTCACGGGTAACAAATCATGTGACCATACATTTATCAAGCACTTTATTTATTCCAATACAGATTATATTTCATTTTTCACTCATGTGACATGTCTGTGGGCATGACCTCAGACAGCCTTCCACTTTCTCTTAGTGGAAAGTGTAAAAAAATCACTTCTTCATGCGTAGTGCACTACTTAAGTTGACTTATAAGGTCTCTTATGATTGGGAGGTTCACAGTTGGCATCCGCAAAAGGAAGTATAGACATTCCAAAGAATAATTTCATTAACTATGGTGTGTAGCATTTATTTTTGGATAAAAAGAAAAGAAAAGAAAAGAAAATAGTTTATTTTAGATAAAAACGTGAAATCTAGAATCCAATTTGTGTGAAATGCTAATAAAAAAATATGGACAAATTGAGCTTAGGATTGCCCCCTCTGTTTCAAACGTCGGGTTAATTATAATTTTTTTTTTAATAAAAAAAGAAAAACGGATAAATGCATTTGTTTGCAGGCCCTTCTGTAATACAGCCCAAGCCCGGCCCAGAAACTATTTCCTGTGCTAAAACAAAGAAATAATTAAAAACGAAGTAAAACCGCTCTTGGCTCCGGATGTGTGTCCCCACACTAATCTCACTTCATTTCTCTGCTTTGATTGTTTACAACAGTTGGATGTTGAACTCGTGTAAAATTGGACGAATTGGAATAATTCAAGTGTTGATATTCAATTGCAGGACTATAATTCCTTTCTTGCTTTGATTCTTTTAGAAAGTTTTGGTTTTTATATTAATGAAGGGTGGGTTTTTTTTTTTTTTTTTTTTTTTTTTTTTTTTTGTCTTACTCGGTGTTGTTATTGAAGAAGAAGTAGTTGAGGAAGAAGTCTTTTTTTTTTTTTAAACTTGGGGTTCGATTTTTTTATAGCTAATATAATGCAATTGTTGGTTGAGTTTTTAGTCCTTCATACTTGTGAATTTTTCGATTTCGTTAGAATTTACTGTTGAGTTATGTAGAAATGTTAAATGGGGTAATGGTAATGGAATAATAGAGTTGGAGGTTGGATTTTGAAGGGGAAGCGTAGAGATGGGCGGGTATGTGTTTTGTGAATTTTGCAATGACTGTGATTGAAGTGCTATTAGTCTGTAGTGGTCATTGAGCATGACTGTTATTGTGTCAGTATGCTTGAATTAAATAGGATGTCCCATTTCATCATGTTTAGATAAGGCAACACTATAAATGGAGAAATATATATAACTCACTTAATTGACTAGTTTCAAGAACAAATCTAAGCTAAAACTGTTCGTTTGCTTGCAAAAGTAAAGAAACTAAGTATGATCAGATTACAATCTCCATTATTCAGTTATTATGGTAATTTTTGTTCTTGCAAGTATTAATCTTTGTTTGGATTATAAATAGGGACAAAATGATGATTAAACAAGGTATTAACTTCGTTCTTTGCGAATATTCAATATAGTGAATATCATAATTAAATAAACTACTATTTATTTAATTGTTAACTACTATTTATTTCAAATAAACAATCTGTTAATTATTAACTATTACCTATTTTGTCCTAATTACAATGACCTATTAATTATTAACAATTACACCATGTTAATATACTTATTATGCATCAACATTTAATATATTTGGTTTTTGGCTTTTTGGTTTATTTATTTTTATTTAATATGTTAGGTTTTTGGGTTCGTTAATGATAATAGTTGATTTTGCTTTAATATTTATTGGATGATTAGGTTGATTGATATCCATGGCAAATGTTAATGAATCTTCGGGATTCACCGTTACCCAATCTCTCAAACGGAATTCAAAAGATATTGGATGAGATTATGAGTTGTTGATTAATGGGAAGAGCTTGGAAAAAGTAAAATGCATATTGTGCGGGAAGGTTATGTCCGGAGAGATACATAGGTTGAAAAAACATGTGGGTCACGTATCCGGAAATGTGGCCAAATGTCCAAAGGCAACATCGGAGGATAAAAATAGATGTAGGAATGCACTTATGGAGTCAAAAAGTAGAAAGAAAAGTAAGATGATTGAGGAGAATTTGAAGAGAGGAGAAGTAAATATCGGGGAAGAAGATGAGGTGGAAGAAATATAGATAGGAGGAGTAAGGAAAGAGCCCCTTTTTATTGATCCTATGGATAGGTTTGCAAGAAGGATTAATTCAGAGTCTTCACTAGGTTCAGGCATGGTAATGCGACAAAAACATCAATAAAACACTTTTTAAAGAGAGAACTGATCAGGTGCACGAATGGGTGACTAGTTGGATGTTTGAAAGTGGCATTCCATGGAAGACTATTATAAATGATAGTTTCGTATGCGCTATTGAAGCGATTGGTCAATTTGGGCCGGGTTATAGACCTTTAACTATGTACCAAGTCAAGGAGCGATATTTGCCGAGAAAAGTGGAAAAGACCAAGGAGTTGTTGAAAAAAAGGCAAGAACAAGAGTGGGTTTGGAATGGATGCTCAATTATGGTAGATGTTTGGACGAATAGGAAAAGGAGGAGCATCATGAATTTGTGTGTGAATTGCGTTCTCCTTTCTTCCAAGAAGTATTTTGATGTGGCATATACTGCTAAATAGATTTTTGAGTATGTGAATGAATGTATTGAACAAGTCGAACCTCAAAATGTTGTTCAAATAGTAACCAACAATGCCAACAACAATATAGTCGTTGCCAAGATTTTGAAGGAGAAGAGACCAAACATATTTTGGACCTCATGTGCTACTCACATTATCAATCTCATGCTTGAAAGTATTGGCAAGCTTCCGAGGTTCAACAAAGTGATTAAGCAAGCAAAATATTTGACAATCTTCATTGATGCTCATCAAAGTACTTTGGCAATGATGAGGTCGTTTACAAAGAAGAAGGACATAGTGAAGCTCGAAAAGACTAGATTTGTATCCACTTTTCTTACTTTGCAAAGCTTGATGGAGAAAAAATTTGCTTTGAAGGCAATGTTTAATAGCGAGGAATGAGAGAAGTGCAAATTTTCAAAAACTTCTAAAGGGAAATCGGTCTATTCAACTTTGATGAGTTTGGAGTTTTGGAATGGTGTGATAAGTTGTTTGAAAGTTTTTGGACATTTAGTAAAAGTTTTGAGACTAGTGAATGGAGATCAAAAGCCATCAATGCTTTGGTTATCTGGAGAAGCAAGAAAGATTAAACAAGATATTAGAGAGGTCTTGAACAATATTGAAAATAATTACCTGCCAATCATTGAAATAATTGAAGAAAGAATGAAAGATCAATTAGATTCTCCATTACATATGACGGCCTTTCTATTAAACCCCTATTACCACTTCAAGGATCCAAGCATTAGTAAGGAAAATCAGTTGTTGAATGCATTAATTGAGTGTGTGGAGGTTTTTTACCATAATGATCTTACCATTCAAGATTTAATTATCATAAATGAATGGCCAAAGTATAAGCAAAAGGAGGTTGCTTTTGTGAAACTGTTGACCATTAAAGGACGTGAAGATGATTCTAGTGATTCAGGTAAAAATTTGAACATTCTAATTCATATAAATTATTTTTAGTTGTTTTACTTGTTTACTAATTACTATTATAGATTATATTTTTAGTTTCATATTTATGAAAATATATCATCCAAGTTCTAGCTAATTTTATATTTGATTATTTTCTATGGTGTAGTTGAATGATGGTGCATGTTTGGAGGCCTAACTCCTATCTTGCAAAAGATGGCAAAACGGATTCTTTCATTGACCACTAGCTCATCCAGATGTGAAACAAAACGGAGCACTTTTGAAGAGGTAAGTGGAATATTTGTAGCTTACTTTTAATGTTTTAAATTTTAATTGTTTATTAATTTATTTAATTTTAATTTTTAAATCTTATATAGATGCATATGAAGAAAAGGAATGGACTAGATACAACTTGATTAAATAATCTAGTCTATGTTCAGTTCAATTCAAAATTAATGAGTAAGAAGAAAAAGCAGACTGAGAAGAATGTTGATGTGCTACTAGCAATTGATGCTGATGCTAGTGATGCACAAGGATGGCTCGTTCCAAGTGGTGATGATGATGATGAAATAGAGTCCGTTACGGGGCAAACGAGACAACTTAATGAAAATGATTTTGATTCTGAAGAATAGGAGGAGGAGGAGGAGGAGGAGAACATTGCTTTAGAGTTTGATTCTGATCATGAACAAGTTGTGGAAGACTTTTACGAAGGTTAAAAGTGGTTGAATCCTTCAAATGTTTAGAGCTTTTATTTACTTTCTTTTATTTGTTTACCTACTTCCATTTAGTTGTTTGGACTTTGGACTTTTTCTTTTTGGTTGCTACTTGGACTTTTCCTTTTTGGTTACTACTTGGCACTTGCTATGTTATCATATATGTTATATATGACTTTGGTTGTGTTTGAAATTGAAAGAAGGATAAGAAGTCCTAAGTAGTTGAGATATGATAGATTTTTAAAGTGTTGTTATTTTTGTTCATTATAGGGTGGAATTGTTGAAAACATAGTAGTTATGTTGTCGAAATTTTTGAGAGATCTAGTATATTGCAATTATATGATTGTGCTAAAGTGACTTTTGAGATTGTATGAGATAGATTTTATGATATTTTGTGATCATATTATTGTATTCTAATCCTATGAAATTTATTTTATTTATTTATTTATTTATAAGTTTGATCAAGTTTGACCTTCGATTAACGGGTTGATTGTTGATTAACAATTAAACCGAGTACTTGCCGAGTACTTGTTACTCGTTAGGTTGTTGATCGAGTAACGAGTAACAAGTTTTGACACATTGCTCACCATCGCCTTAGGTAGGTGAGACGGCCATATGCCAGGTGCAGAGTGAGGCGCCCGCCTTGGGATGCCTTTGGCACTAAGGTGGTGCCTCAATCTGAATTTTAAAAATATGAATTGTGTTGGATAGCTGATAAGAGGTGGATGCTTAGTATAAGATTTTAGTTTTGAAGAGTGTATTTTTGCGATGTTCAAGGAAAATGGCTCTGCTAGGTTGTATTTCATCTTGAAGTTTTGTTTCTTCGCTACATGTTGGTTACGATGTTTGATTTTGAGGTATTTGCAATCAGTAATGTGGTAGGTGCTATTTCCCTATGTATAGATGAAAGGATAATTATGTGTGGTTATACTTCTTGTTAGTGATAAGACTGACTTGGTCATGGATGATATAAAGTTAAAGGATCAATACTTGGTTTAGAGCAATAGATGTAGCTTTTTGGAACTTATTATTGATTGTCGTTGATTTTATTTTGTTATGTTGTGAAAATTTTGGAATTGTGTTTATTTTGTGTAGTTGCAGCTCTGTATGGTCACTTTGAATTAACTGTCTTTTTATGATTTATGCATTTAGATGTTTGAAAAGAACGTTGTAGCACTCGATATTTAATACGAGACTTTAACATCTGGTTGTATGAGCAGTTAATATTTGTTTGTATGTAAATTTCCTTTAAAGGGATTCATATGTGGTTATCTTTCTGTAAATTACCTAGTGGACCTCTTCTTTAAGAAAAACAACACGCAGAGACCCAACCTAGTTAGGGTTTAACCAAATGACTCCATCTCTCTCTTCTTCTGTCAGTCTCTCTTACCCTTGTACATTAACAGGTTTCTTTCAGCTACAGGATAGTTGGCAACGATTGGTTTTCCCAGTACAGTTGGCTCCCCTTCTAATATCAGTCAACGGCTCCTTCAAACCATTTTATTATGTTCTTTTTTACTCACCAAACAACGGCATTTTCCAAAAATTTATGTTTTACAGTTTTCGTAAGTCACTTCCAATAATACTTGCTGGTAATAGTAAGTAGTGCAACTTCTCGTATGGTGTTTGGGGTTAAATTTTAGAGTTCATGATCTATCTCTACAGGTTTTTCAGTATGTGCTTTCATTTCTTTTCTTGAGGTCTCCTTCAGTTTGCCTAGAAGATAAACTAGTGGATATGATTGATCCGTAGTAGTAGTTAGTTTAACTACTGCTCCAGTTATCGATTATTGGATTCCAAACTACGTAATTAGATAATTTCTATTGTGTGTTCTCAGTAACTAAATGGTGGATTAGGATTTTATACGTTCGGTTCTTAATGCTTTTGGCTAACATCACTTCTGTCAAAGCGTTCTATGCTTATTCTTATATTTTTTCTTGCAGGTTGTTAATGGTCCAGTAAATTGATCATAGAGCGGACGATCTACATCCCTAACTGTGGAATTCAACGTCTACAACAACTAATTGACCCCAAACATTTATGATTTATCAACCTAAATCTTGATATTACTAAACACAAATTAATTCCATACAAAACAAAACACACATTGGGCATATACGAACTATGTATAAATGGTTATTGAAACTTAAAGGTTACAACAGTAATTCAAACAATAATTCAAAAAACCAAGAATTCCAAAAGAAAATTTCAAAGTGAAAATTATATAGGTTTGCTGTATAATTTTGAAAATTCACAATTTTCATGTTCTAAGCATAGAACGATTATTATTTATGAAGAATTAATGGGTTGACATCAATTGTGTACCTTAAGAATTAATGGGTCCGTTATAATTTATTGTATGATGTTTATTATAATAAAGTTGGGCCATTTTAATTTTTAAGTTAAAGGGAGTATGTTTTAAAGGGTGTTTGGTTGGGCTGTAATAAATAAGGTCTATTTCAAGTAAATTTATTAAAAATTAGAGCTTTAAAATTTATATTGTCTGGTTGAAGTATTTTTATTCATTGGTTTATTTGGTTCCATCATCTCAAAAAATCTACTAAAATGTTAATTATTAAGATGTATGTAAAAGTGTTTTTAAATTTGTTAAATTATTTGTTTTTATTTTTTTGTATCATATTAAATAAAATTTCATAATAATAATAATAAGATATAAATGTCAAATAACTAGTTTTCAAATAATTTTTACCTTGAAAACAAAAATAAATGTAGGAGAATTAATTTATATATTTAAATGAAAATAAAATGATATCAAAATTGAGTTCTTATAAGAAAACAACCAAATAAAGTAACTCTTAAACTCTAAATTAAAATACAATAGTCCAATTCCAAAAAAAAAACTTGAGATGTGATGTATTTAGATTTTTTTTTTAATGTTTCTTACAAGTATTAGGAAAAATAAAAGAAAATTTATAATGTAAAATTAAGATAAATATGAAAATATGTTATTTCAGGAGGATAGACTTAGAATACAATATTTTAAATATTATTTAGTGATTTTTAATTTAATTAATAATAAAAAATTATTTTTTACTTTTATAATTTTAAACGGCTTGATCATTTAAAAAAATTATTAATTTCTTATCTTTAAAAAAAAATTGTAGATGAAATTCAACATTATTAAGATATAAACAAAAAAGCAAGTGACCCTTAGCCATTATCATTGACAATTGGATGTACAAATCTAGATAGTATAAGCAACACCGATTGCCTCAGTGGAAGCAGGTCACCCAGAAATCCTCAAGTGTTAGATCTAAACACTCACCAGACCACTCTTTAGTGGTGGTTTTCCTCCCACTATATATGGGTTGTTCCCCAACTTTTTTGTGAATTGATCCATTTTGTTCCTGAGATTTGATCTCCGGGTCACGCCATAATGCAATGTTGATGGGTGTTCCCCTACTTTTTGGTCTCTCTCGTTTTTGGAAGTTGATCCCCGGACCGCTCCACAATGTCTATCGATGTTGGGTATTCTTCTACTCTTTGTGAGTTGCTCTCTCCCCTTTCTGAGAATTGATCCTTAGACTGTGCTATAATGCTTATTGTTGATCCCGGTTATACCTTGAACCAGTCATAGTCATTAAAAAAAAAAAATCTAGATAATACATATCATGTATCAAGATAGTCTTGAGGGCAATTTTGTATAATACAGATTTATTTATTTATTTTGAAGCAATAAAGATTTATTCCGGTGGCTTTGTTTATTAATTATGGAAAAAAGTTCGGAAGTGGCTAGTTTGGCAAAGAACGCATTAGATCCGTCAAGTCCAACACTCAACAACACTGATTCACCGTCGAGTTCGAGTAGACAAAAATGCGTTCAATGAGATGCAGAAAGTTGAGTATACTAACATTAGGCGGTGTTATTCTTCAATTGATGGGCGTCTCCCTTTTCGTCTTCGGCTTCTTCCCCGTCAAACCTGCTCTCTCCGGCTTCAGGTTCTTCTTCCTCCTTCTTTATTGTTATTATTAATCAAACACCATCCATCATCATATTCATTTGTTTTTATTTTATTTGTAGTGGTCCTGACTCTTATCTTCCACCTGGATGTCCAAATTTACTTGATAATCGAACTCAACTTAGATCACTCTATCAGGTTCTCACTTTGTTCTCTCTTCCTCATTATGTTGCATTATCGGCATTGTTGTAATTTGACTGCAAATGTGTTGATACTGTAGGATTTATCAGGCATTCCTCCTTCCTTTGATCGCTTAATTTTCATGGTACTACCTTTACTCATTTACATTTTCATTTATCATTTGCATTTTTGGTGTTCTAAATATATGTGATTGATTATAGGTTATTGATGGTCTTCCAGCAGAGTTTGTGCTTGGCAAACACGGTAAGCCGCCGAAGAAGGCTTTTGTTGAAGCCATGCCTTATACTCAATCACTTTTAGCTACTGGAAAAGCCATTGGCTACCATGCTATGGCTGCCCCTCCTACTGTTACTATGCCTCGTTTGAAGGCTATGGTTTCTGGGGCGATTGGAGGGTTTTTGGATGTGGCTTTCAATTTTAACACGCAAGCTTTATTAGATGACAATCTTATTGGTTAGTTTAAGCGAACTGTGTTCGACTTCTCTAATTGACTACATTAAGGTTTTTTAGTCTTGGGGATTTGAATCGGTTATCATTCTTTCCGTGTTGCAGGTCAGCTTTTTAGTATTGGTAGGAAAATGGTGATGCTTGGTGACGAAACGTGGCTGAAGTTGTTTCCTGGGTTATTCACTAGGCATGATGGAGTTAGCAGTTTCTTTGTAAGTCTAAAATTATGGAGGAAAGATTTCCTTTCTTCCCACTGGTTTGATTATGTAGTTTCTTTTCCTTTTCTTTCTTCCTACCTTTCATTTATTTTTAATTGATAACTCTGAAGTTTATAGTGTATTTTGTTGTGTTTGCTAGTTAGCCTAGCTGGTAAGTCCACTTTTTGTACAAGAGTATTTCTATTCATCCAATAAGTGAACTACCATGGTACTGTGTCATCTTTTGTTTTTTTTTTTTTGAAATGGTCATCTTTTGTTAATGTATCTTGAAATTAGCTGTAGTAGTATGGTTGTCTTGAATTCTTTGATGATGATTTTATGAACTATCCACTCACGTTTCTTCTTTTCACAGGTGAAAGATACTGTAATAGTAGATCAAAATGTTTCTCGACATTTAGGGAATGAACTAAGTAGAGATGACTGGGATCTTTTGGTTAGTCCCTCTTTCTTGTAATTAATTCTATCAAAATATAGTTGATTTCTTTGCTAATGCCACTTTTAATACTACTGCATCTGTACAACTTCTGTCTCCCTTAGTTGAATGGTTCACTGGATGCTGCTTGAGAAATTCTGGTTTTGTTTTTGTTTCCTTCCTCTCATATTTTTTAGTATTTGTGTGTTTCTTTGTTAGCTTTGCTTATATGTATTCTTTTTTTTTTTGAGAGATTTTGTAATGGAATTATATTGACTTAATATTTTCCACTGCTTAAAGTTAAATGTTTTTGTTTAAAGTTTATCCTTTTGCTAGGAGAGTTCAAAATAGTATGATTGATACCTCTTCTGACTTTGCAATTTATCTTGACTAGAATTTTATATAGTTATATTAAAAATACATAAATATGAGAATGAATTAGTTTTTTTTTAAATTTTTTTTCCTTGGATGCTTAGTTCATTTTTATCCTCTGGTTATAATTTTACTGGAATTATATTTCCAGATTCTTCATTATCTAGGCTTGGATCATGTTGGACATGTTGGTGGGCGCAACAGGTATTGCCTCATCTACTGGCACTGAAACATAGTAGTTGCTTTTGTCTGATTATATTTTATTGAGCTGTATTTTGTTGTTTGACTGCCTTAGCATCTGGATGGCCCCAAAACTTGCGGAGATGGATGAAATAATAAAGATGATTCACACAAGTACTATTCTCACTCAAGAGAATGATCAGGGACATACACTTTTGGTTTGTGCTATTTCTTCTTTTAACCCTCCTAAAACCACTGAAGTCTAGACTAACCATTGGAGGTTCATTAAATCATCAAGGTTTCTTACTGTTTGTCATGATTGTTAAGTCGTTTTGAGAATATCTACTGATGTATCTATTTTTGCTTTTAATTTATTATGTAGATGGTAGTGAGTGATCATGGTATGACTGAGAATGGTAATCATGGGGGATCTTCATTCGAAGAAACTGACTCCTTGGCTCTTTTCATTGGCTTGAGAAATCAAGTATCTGATTATGCATCAGCCACCCAGAACACAGCTCACCAGGTGATCCAACTATAAACTTCATTATTCTGTTTGCCCATAAGTAAATTGTGAAGCTTTCCTTTTCATTTTCCTTTTAGTGTTCCAGAAAATTCTTATAATTTGTAACAAGAAACCATATAGGAATTGTTAAAGATGGGTAGATGTGAATGTGTATGTAAGAAACAGAAATACAGTTCTTCATTTCCCTAAAGTCCCAAGTGCATGATGGGTACTTCACTACTTTATGGCCTTTTTAATCCTTTGATCCTTTGAGTAGATTTAAAGGTTCCCTTCTGCTTTATTTCCTTCTTTTTCTTATCTAAGAACTCTGACCATATCTATTTTAGTTTGTCACCTTTTGGACTATATGGGCATTTGTGGTTGCCTGTCCTTTGTTCAGTCTTCTACTTTCCAAAATTTTTTCTGCAATTGTTGATGTTATGAACTGTAGGAGTTACTACTTTAGGTGCTTTTCCTGTATAAGCTGTGTTTGTTGCTTTCGACTTTTTTTTTTCCTTAAGCACACTATAGTTACTGAGAAAATATATGTTTTCTTGAGGATAGTGTATCAAAAGCTTGGTGTAATGATCCTAGAAACTTGGTTGTTTAGCTGATGACTCAAGAGATTTTGTAACTTGACTTTGATCTTATGGTTCAGGTTGATATTGCACCTACATTAGCTCTTCTGCTTGGTGTGCCAATTCCTAAGAACAGTGTTGGTGTAATGATTTCAGAAACTTTAAATCTATTAAGAGGTTAACACCTTCTTTCTCTATTTGTTTGTTGTGAAAACATTATAAAAAGGAAGGAAAAGCTAACTTGAAAAACGGAAGACGGGTTGGGGGAGGAAGAAGGGGAACATATAAGTTCTCTCTTCTCTAGGGTGTGTTTGTTATAAAGGATTGAATTGGGATTGGATAAATTCCAATCCAGTTCTTTGTTTGGTGGTTGCATGGGATTGGATTTCCCATGCAACCATTTTATCCCATGTTTTAACCCACCAATTTGGTGGGTTAAATTTATCCCACCAACAAGGGACACTTTTTTTTTTTTTTTTTAATTTCTTTTCTTACATAAATTATATGAAACATTAAATTTATTTGTAATATTATTTTTATATGCATTATTAAAATATTAAAAAATAATATATTTCAATAATAATTATAAAATAAATGTTATTTTAAAATGAATTCTAATGAGTTAGATTTTAATTGTCAAAATAATATTAAAATATTGTTAGTTTTATTTTATGTAAATAATATAATACATAATTGTTTTTGGTCCAATCCCATAATAGACCAAACAATGGACAATACTATTTTTAATCCAATTCCATACAACACCAAATCACATCATTAATTTATCTAATCCAATTCAATCCATTCCCATCAAAATAATTGAATCCAATCTCACGTGCCAAACGAGGCCTATAATCTTTAAATGAGTAACAGGTTTTGAGTCTCAGCCTTTTTGTTTAATTAATGAAGCAGCATTGGCATCTGTTCCCCCCGAAGATTCTGAAAATATCATTGTTACAGAGAGATGTATTGAATCATTTTTTTCAGATTGGATGTTAACTCAAGTTTCAGTACACGCCTACTGAGCTAGTTTTCATGACAGAAATGGTAACTTAAAATGCAGCAGGCGGGAGTTTGAGGGAACCCTGGTTTCTTTAACATAACAGTGGTAAAGGAGTAACTTGAAAACATTATTAAACTATGTTGTATTTGTTTGTAACCATGATAATGTTATGTGTAAGATTCTATGAAAACTTGAGTGAGGGAGCCCTAGTAATCCAATTTATATTATAGGTGAATGGTATTGGGAGTCTTTACGAGTTGCACAAGATTTTCCCTTCTGTTTGCATCTTCAAGATCAATTTTCTTGCCTACTTTTGAAATTATAAAGTTAGAAAAACTTGGTATGAGATTGTATATAATGCCTTTTATGCTTTATGGAATGGATTCAGATGATCATCAGCTGAGGGCAATGGAGTTAAATTCCTGGCAATTACTCAGATTGCTGCAGGCACAGCTATCAGGGCTATCATGTGGAAATATCCCTTGCAACGGTGTAGCTGATAAACAAAGGTCTGGAACTGGTGACTGCAATGGTAGCATAGAGGAGATGCTCTGCTGCTTATATACGAATGCTGCAGTTCTTCACAGTTCCTGGCAGTCTAAGAAAGTTTCAGAGTGAGTGATATCATACCAGTTATTATAATAATATGAATTGAACCTTTCTTTCAACAGAGCTGGTACATAATGTTCACATACTTACAATTCATGTTAGTAGGTCTAGAAGTTTGGAAGATTACAGCAACACTATTGCAGCATATGTCAAGTTTCTGAACACTGCAAGTGAATGGTTATCAAGTAGAGCCACTGATGTATGTTTTTTCTTTTCTGACAGTTTCTGGGTTAATAAAGAATACTTTTTCCATGAAGGAAATGGAATATATCTCTTTTCTTTATTATATGAGAGTTGTTAGTAAGATGCATTAGTTTGTCCAACTAATCTTGCTTAGTTGTTCCTTATAACATTTTTGTTAATTTGCAGAAACCTGTTGGCCTACTTGCTTTTGGGGTTGCGGCAATGCTGCTATCATGTCTGATATTGTCAAGTCTTGTACTTTTAATGTCTAGAGAAGTTTACCAAGTAGAGAAGCTGCACCTTTCTCATCCAAACAATGATATGCATGGCTGGCATCTGGATGAGACCTTTGTTATAGGTGTTATCTTGATCCTTGTTGTAGGTATGACATCAAGTTCAATGGTAGAGGAAGAGCATTATATTTGGCATTTTATGACATCCACATTGTTGCTGTTACTACTTCGTAAAACAGCACAATTGCTCCCAGCAGGAAGTATCTTGTCTGAGGAACAAAACAGAAAATGTAAATTTCAAATGCGTTCTATCTTTGTGCTTCTAATCTGTGGAAGAATAATGAGAGGCTGGCATCAAGGTGGTGTGAACTGGACTTATCTTCCTGATATTTCTAAGTGGCTTGAACAGGCTGGAAGTGATCATGTAAAAACACTTCAGCTCGTTTCAGGGTGCCTAGTGATCTGCCTTGGCTTATATTCTCTATCTTTGTTTGAGTCAAAGAAAATCATTGTTCTAGTGGTTCAATTTAGCTTCTGTATATGTGGACTGTTGGTTTTGCTACGCGTATTAAAATTCCAGGATAACACATACACGTCTTCAAGTTATGGTGCTACTCTATTGGCACAGATAATTTATGCAGTTCTGGCTACCACTATTATTGGCAGTTTTGTAACCGTTCCTTGGCTTATGCCCATTAGGATATCTAATGGAGACTCAAATCATAACATCAACTCATCAAGTTCAGCTCCTAGTGATGTACAAGACAAATCTCCACGGTTGGAATTAAGAGATTCTCTATATTTGATTGGGTGGGCTTACATCTTATGCTGGTGTGTTTTGCAGCTGTTGCTCCAACAGGCAATTTATTCTATGCCTATATTGTTGCTTATTGTGGAAATCATGGCTAGTATGCTATATTTTTCCTATGAAGGACAGCATCATAAGGAGTGGGTTGAGGTAAGTTATTACATCAACTTGTTATGGCTGGTTACTGGTTTCCTCTAATATACACTGAAAGTGAGGTACTTTTAAATGACTGGACTGTCTTCGACTATGTTACCATCATGCTTTACATTTCATTAAGTGGAAGGGCTTCCAGTAAATAAGAGACCCATGCCTAATGGTGAAAATAATTTTTTTCTCTTATTAATGGTTTAAATGTAGATAGTAAAAACTGGAAAAGTGTATTGAATGACCTATGCTAGGTGACAATTAGTTAAATGTATTACATGCTTTTGATTGGTAACTGCTTCATCAACTCCATGGCGTTTCTAAGACTAATCTGGTTAATTTGTTTCAATCTCTTAGGTTTCTGCACTGTACTTTTTGGGGATGGCTGGCCATTTTGCTCTAGGGAACAGCAATACACTAGCCACTATTGATGTTGCTGGAGCTTTTATTGTGTGTACTTTTCTTCTGGGCATTGTTCTTCTCTTTTTTTTTTTTTTTTTTTTTTTTTCCCTTGAAAGTATAATATAGCAAACATTGTTATCTAATTTGCATCATTGTTTGAATTCTCAGGGCATTTCAAATCACTCAACTGTACTTTCTGGCATTTTAATGTTCATTATCACCTATGCCTCCCCCATGTTAGTTCTTTTTAGCATGGTGGTCTATGTGTCTGTGAAGAGCTATCACATTGTTCCCCAAAAAACCGATTCAGGACATCTTCTCAAGAGAATGCTCTGCTTTCCTTGTTTAATACCATTGGGCTTAAATTCAATTCTACTGACTGCTTACACCATCGTATTGCTGTTGATGAGGAATCATTTATTTGTTTGGAGTGTCTTCTCTCCCAAGTAAGTCTCACTAACTCAAGCCATGTTTGACTGTTTCGTAGATATTTTATTTTTTGCTATCATCAAATCATATGATGGAATCGGTTTAAGTCCTCATGGGGGAATGGGCCATATAACCAAATATTCTAAACCCAAGTTTGACCTAAATTGATAAACCTTCGAATTTGCACTCTTTGAAGGGTGAAAAAGGTTAAGCAGTTGATGTAGAAAATAGTTTTGATCACCCATTTAAACTAATTCTGACCCCAGCAAAATCCTTCGAAGGATCATGTAAGCTTTGATACGTTTAAGAAATTTCTTTGAGGTCATTTATATCATGTTATTTAGTTGTAGGTCAAAACTATTAAACTAATGGCACCGCATTCCTCCTTTAGGTACCTATATGTCTGTGGTTTCACTGTGTGCATCTACATAGGGGTCTCTGTGGTGGCTGCCACTGGAATATACACATATTCAGTTATGGCCTGGCGGAAGACAACTCAAAGTTCCAGTCATTAGTGCTTGGAGCACAAGGAAACCCAATTTTGATATTCTTAAACCAACTGATTATTCATTACATTTTTGTTTGTTCTTTTCTTATCTTTTCTGGTTTCTGAGATTTATGTGAATGGTTGTACGGCAGAGAACATAGTGTTAGCAATTTTAAGTTGTTTTTAGAACAGCCTAATTGTAATGGATACTTGAATAACAACTAACATTTTCAACATGGCTCATCAATACATGATATCATTACTGTGTTCTAGTGTAAGCACATGCATACACATACTTTGGTAGGAACTTGGACATCTTTAAATTTTCGCAAGGTTTTTATAATGAAAGTGATATAAGGGAAAAGTGAATATAAGCCGTAACAATCATAGATAGATAAAACTAACTGCATGTATGGATCACGAGACCTAAGATCATCTTTGTTCATTATTTATTATAAAAAAGTTTAAGCATGTTTAAAATGTTTTTAATAAGCCAGTAATTATTGCCATTAAATTTTTCATCAGTGTGTAATTGTCATATTATTAATATTTTTGTTAACAAAAATGAAACCTCATGTGACTTCACAACCTTATCTATTATCTATACAAATGAATTTGATTGTTGTATTCCTATTTGTGAGCATTACTGGGTTGAGAATGTTTTGAAGAGAAGTTAATGATATGAGCCTTGGTGCAACAGAATTATATGACTAGGCTTAGATGGCGGGCTACACTTACGCTGTCTTTCAGCTGCCAATCCGCCATGTTAATGAGCCGTCTGGTAGTATTACTAGTTTTCCATGTTAAGCTAGCCCTTAATATTCATTTAAAGACGCTAAGGTTGAGTTTATTGAGCAACTAGTCTAGGTGAGAACATAAACTAACCAGGCGGCTTCTCGACACTTGCTCACCTACATTTTCATCAAACTTCAACGTTTATTCTCTATAAATAGCTCTCATAACTTGCTTTATCCAATTCAAAACACCAGCAAACATCTCCAAAACACATCCACTCACCAAAAAGCTAGCTTTGCTCTTTCATAATTTCTTCTAAACCATGGCGGTTTCTTCAAAGCACTGCTTCCTATTATCTTTTCTTGCAGCATTATGTTTGTCAAGCGTTGGAATGAGCCAGGCAGCACACCGCCATCTTTTGGCAACACCAGCTGCACGGCCTCCAGCGTTATCTCCTCCAAAGGCCACAATGCCACCATTGCCTTCACTGCCAACTCTGCCAAAAGTCACAATGCCACCATTGCCTTCCACTCCATTGCCAACTCAACCAACTCTGCCTAAAGCTACACTGCCCCCTTTGCCAACTCTTCCAAAGCCTACGTTACCTTCTTTGCCAAACCCAAAATTGCCCACCTTGCCTCCAACTCCACTCCCTAGTTTTCCCACTACAATCTCTTCAAATCCAAGCATTCCCGTCACAGTCCCTACAGTTCCTTTCTTTTCCCCACCCCCATCAAACTGCCAGTCCACTAGTGCTTGAAATGCCACACCGTTTCATTCCTCTTTATTGGGTCTATTATTTCTAATTGGATGCTTCTTATCTTTGTTGTATCTGAGTGCACTTACAGGATTGAGCCAGTTTTATGTATGTTAGTTTGTCTGAGATTGCAAGGTTTTAATTTGTTTTCCAATGAATTTTAAAGTAATTATTTACTCATTGACCAGTTTTCCTGAACCCTGTTGTTTTAAAGTAATTGAGGCAGTTCCTTAGTAGTGAGCAGCCAACCTGTTGACCGCCAGTCAACCTAAAAACAAAAATTTAGAAAAAAATTTCATACACTAATATAAACACCACAAATATGCAAATGACTTAAAATAAGTCTCAAATGTCTCAAAGAGACTCAAAGTTTTTGAAGTCAAAAAAAAAAAAAAAAAGTGCACGTGTAGCTACCAAAACTGAACTTCACAAATTATTGAAGTTAGACTAGAAGTTTAAAAGCAACACCATAGCCGAAATCCTGAACATCTAACTCTTCATCTCCATATTCTTCCAAGACTTGTTCTTTATGAGACTCAAACTCAAAATCATTGTTCTCCTTCTCCTTCTCCTTACTCATCTTTATATGCGAAATCATTTTCATGAAGTTCTCTCACTTCAGAACTTCTTTGAGGTTGTAGCGTGTCATCCGCCCCGCTTATTTCACCAACCAATTGCCAAGTGAGCACTGTACCAGGCTCTACTTCATCATCACCACCACCATCAACAATTCATCCTTGTGCACTATTAGCATCACTAGCTAATTGTACGTCTACATTATTCTTCTTCCCTCTTTTTTTCTTTCTCAATTTTGAATTGAACGAAGATTAGATTGTTTAATCGAAATTCTTCGTGTATATATATATATATATATACACATGCATACATACGATTAAAAATTAAATAGATCAAAAAACAATTAAAATTTAAAACTTTAAATACCATGGTGCCTGATTTGCCAATATTGCACTCACTTACCTCTCACCTCTTAAGTGTTCCAATTCTTTTTATACCTTGATGACCTACTGGTCAATGAGAGAGTCCTTCTTGCAATTATTTGCAGGTTAGGTGTTTGAGTTCCATAGGTTGATCACCATGTAACAACATTGAAATATAGAATTAGAAGATAAATATAAGGGTAAATAATTGCACTTTTTCTTACTTTATACAAAATTGCACTGCCGCCTAAGGTATTAATTTAGGGGTAGTTTGTTTTTGGCATTTAACACTTAATGGTGTTAAATTAGGTTAATTAAGTGATTTTTGTTTTTTTTTTTTAACTGGTCAAACAATTTAAAACTACTGGAAATAAAAAGCTACATTTTTTTACTTTTCACTTAATAACAAATCACTTAATGATTTTATAAATTTATTATTCTAATTTTATTCTCGTTAAAATAACAAATTTTCAAGTTTGTTCTAGTTTTACACTAACATCCTATGAAACCGTTGATTAATAGTTGACTTTCATTAGAATTAACGGGCCAACTGCAATTCCCTTTTTACCCCCATGCAAGTCTGCCCTTAATAATTATCTTACTTTTCTTTAATACTTTTTTTTGTTAATCTAAAAAATATATTTTTTATTGGCTAAAATAGGTAAATTACAAAAAATACAAAAATAAATTAAAAAATCAATAAAGAAAGATAAATTTTTCTTCATATAGAAAAATTTCAGATTCTCTTCAATAAAATCTTCAATCAAATTTCATTAAAATAAATAAGTCAATAAAAAAGAAATAAGTTTTTCTTGATATAGAAAATTTTGAGATCCTTTTCTGCAATAAAATCTTCTTCAATTTCCATAGCCTCTTCTTCAATCAAATTAAAAAAAAAAAAACAAAACAAAATTGAAAATTTTCCAATTCTGTTCTTTAAATTTTTATATATTGATATGGTGTGGAATAGGGGGTCTGGTACAGAGAGAAAGTAAAGAAGACGAGGCTTGCCCTAAAAAATTTAAAATATTTTTTCAATAGGATTCTGCCACATCAGCCCTAAAATAAAAAATTATATATTATTTTTAATTTTGTAGATTTTTATTTTTAGGGCTGATATGGCAGAATCTTATTGAAAAAATATTTTTATATATTGATAAAAATATATAATTTCATCTAATAATGTGAAAAAGATTAAATTATCCTTCACTATTACATACTATTATTGATCAACCATTGATCAATAGTTAGATGAGGTGTTCGTACAATTAAACCTTTACCTTCATCTAAAGTTAGGGGAGTTAATCTTATTTGTCCTAAATATAATAGAAAACAATTAAAAAAATTTAAAGGAATAAGTATGATGAAATTCTTCACCTCGTTCATAATTATCATTATCTTTTTCACATCCTTTGTTGTTGAGACTTTCCCTCGAGAACTCTCCTTATACTTGGTCAATTCAGCATTGACAACTTCACTTTGCATGTCCATGTCATCAGCATAGAAAACCTTCACACTAGCAAATATCCCATCCACCACTTCATTTTCATATTGAATATTCGGATCCATGAAATAACGAAGGATTGAATAGATAGACCGTCAAATATAATGAACTATTTAGCTAATTTTTCATTTTCTTCCAGCAATGATGTTGATGAATGGTCAATAGTTGGTTTCAATATTGTTCAACATATCTTTAACATCTTGTTCTGCCCTTTTAAGTTCTCTATATAAAAAGCTCAATGATAACTTTGAAAAAAAAAGAAAAAAAAAAGGTCAATGATGGCTTTCGATCTCGTTTACTATTAAAAACATCTTTAACAAAGAATAATATACTCAAACGGGTTTCGGATTTGGAGTGAACCAACGTAGTCTTGATTCGAGTTATTCTTATTCTTACTTTAAATTCTTATATAATAACTTGTCATTCTAAAAAATTTCATTTTCGTTTTTATCATTTAAAAATTTAACATGTAAGTAAATAATCTAATCCGATACTTTTCATATTTTAGATGATGGATATTAATATATCTTCAAATATTCGTATCGTTTATAGAATATTCATGATATTTTTCATATTTTCACAGATATTTTTTATAAATTTGATGGGACCCGATGTTTTCACTTAAACCCCCATATTTTCACAGGTATTTCCATAAATTTTGACGTTACAATGTTTTTACCGAAACCGATGTTTACATTTACTTGACACAACAAACCAAAACTATTTCAATGTGTTTCCCTCGTCACAAAATGGAAATGGTGCAAGAAATCATGGAAAAAATGAAACCCGAATGCCAATTCGGATCCTCCACTCAGCTTTATCCCAACAACTCCGACCCCAACCAAATCCTCGCCCTCGCCAACGCCGTCATCGCCGCCACTGCAGGCAACAGCGTGGACGGCTATTCGGTCCTACTAACCTGGCCCGGACCGGAACGCTTGACCCGTTTGAAGACTCTCATGCAAATCTTGGACCCTGTCAAGAACAAGCTCGTCTTCTCGGAAGAAGCGTTCAAGGTCGTTTGTGATGCTTGGTCTGTGTTGTCTGACCTACAACAGAAAACCCACGACGATAAAGATACCAGCTTTGTTGAAAATGAACTAAACAACAAAGAAGAAGAAGAGCCAGTGAGTGTTTGCACTGGAAAAGAGCAAAATAGAACCCCTTTTAATGAAAAAGACAATGTGTTAGAAAACAATGAAAAAGAGAGTGAAGAGGGTGGTGAAAACGCAAAGGATGATGAAAAGGAGACGTTTTGGACAGTGTGTCCCTACTGTTTCAACTTGTATGAGTATGAGAAAGTGTATGAAGAGTGTTGTTTGAGGTGTGAGAACTGCAGGAGAGGGTTTCAAGGGGTGGCCGTGGCGGAACCCAAAAGTGACATTTTGGTGGAGGGTCGAGATGAGTACTTTTGTGGGGTAGGGTTTTTTGCATTGAACTATTATAGGGATGCTACTACTAAGACTCATGGTGGTGGTGGAATGTGTAAGAGTCATAGTGGGGATGATGTCATTGTGATTTCGGATAGTGCTGATGATGATAGTGGTGGTGATGAGTCCATGAGTGTGAACAATGGTGCTAGGAAAAATGATAAGGCTAGAGAAGATATTGTCAAGGGAAATGCAAAAAGTGGTGAAGAAGGTTGTTTAAACGGCATGCAGGCGAGTGGAAAAGCAGGGGAGGGAAATGGGGGGAAGAGGAGGGTGCATGTGAAATCAGTGGGCAGAAAATCCAAGGTGAAGGGGAGACCTGTGAACAGTAGCAAAATTAAAGGGTTGGATCAGAATGTAAGATCTGGAGAAGGGTTTAAAGGGGATGGCCATGAAGTGCAGATAGGGAGTGGAAGTGGAACTGCGGATGTGGATGGGTTCTTGGACACTGATTTGGAGTTCTTTGAACAAGATGGTGAAGTTTTTGTTGGTGTTAAGTTTGATGGGTGAATTTGGAGGCCTGGAGCTTTTTATGGGGAATGTCAGTGGAAGTTTTCTTTTTGCTTGTAGGTTTGGTTCTAACAGTTGATGGTGTATAGCTTGAAGCAGGCAGGGTTTTGGAGTGATCAGTTGCCTTATAGTTGAAAAAGATAGAGAATGAAAGGTATAGTTCTTGACAAAATGCTTTTGATGTCACAGATGAAATGAAGTTAAAATGTAATAGAATCATTTTGACAATCTAGTTGGTATCTTAAAGTTTAAATCTAATGAAAATGTTCTGTTTAATTTCTTGATAGTATGCTTTACTTTTCTACCATTTGATTGTTTGAGGGATAGCTCTGGTGGTTTCTATTGGAACAGTTTTGATTGCACTATTGAATTATATGTTTCTAGATAGTAGTCATGCTCTTAATAGAGAAATTTTAACATAAGATTTTAACTACTTGATGTATCATTTTAAACATTTGAACACTCATTTCTTTTGTCACAGATTCTCAAGGTCAGGGAAAATAATCATCTGGATCAATTTCCTTTTTTCTTGTATTTGTGGTGAAAAGTGATAATGTCTTAGGGAACATAAAGATGTTAATAATAGTTGATGACAGATATATTGTAAATTTAATTCTCAGAGATTGTGAAATTATATCATTTTTTCATTTAAAGAGGAAAAGATTCATCTTTTGTATAATGTGCGGCAATAAATTCATTGCACTCTTTTTTTTTTTTTTTTTTGTCTTTTTCAAATGCTGTACTGAGCCATGATAATAGAAGTAATTATTAAATTTTAAAATTTTACTCAAGAGATATCAGATCATATCAAGAATTTCATATTGCAAGATCACAAAGTTAAAGATGAAATCAGCTCTTGTTGGATATATAAATTGCAATTTAATAGGTTCATTGACTCTCAATCCACCTCATTTTAATGCAAATCCCCATATTTTTTATTTGCTTAACATCGCTAGATATTCTACCATCTTTATTTTCATAGGGAACAATCTCAGAAGAGGCCAAATTGACCTCCAGCCATGGTTTCATTGCAGCAGGTATCATTTCCTTTTTCTTTTTTTGATCCTTTTCATTATTTTTGTTCTTAATTGCTATATTTTCTTTTAGTGGTCTGCAACATTTCTTGACTTTGTACATGCAGTTAGAACAGGGAATAAAACCCATTCAAAACTACTACAATTCGCTTAGGTGCACAAAAAAGTTTAGCCTCCCTCGCAGAGGAATATCCTTGAATACAGTTCACTACAAAACTTTAGTCTCAAAACAAGTATCTAAGGCTGAGGCCAAAGTACTTGCTGCCAAGAAACATAGCGAGGCTGAGAGGAGGCGAAGACTCCGTATTAATGTCCAGTATTCAGCTCTTCGGACCAATTTACCGAATTTAGTCAAAGTAAGTGACAAATCATCTATTATTGAAGATGATGCTTTTTATGAATTGTGAGAATGAAGATTGTATATCTTTAGAAGCTATGACAATGTTATAGTTATTTTAATACATTTCTTGATTTGATAAACTAACTATTGAACGAATGTTGTCATATAATCATAAAACTATAGATGGACAAGGCATCTGTTCTGGCGGAGACGATCAGAAGGGTGAGAGAGCTGCAGAAGTCAGTAAAAGAACTGAAAGCAGTTTGTCAGGGTCACGAGGTATATGTATTCCCCAGTGAGGTGGACGGGCTAAATTTGCACTATAGCAATAATATTGGCGTGTTAAAAGCAACGTTGAATTGTGAGGATAAGCCAGGACTAATGTCAGATTTAACAAAGGCAGTTAGATCTGTGAAAGGGAGGGTGGTTAAGGCAGAGATGGTGACAGTGGGTGGGAGGACCAAGTGTGTGTTGTGTGTTCAAGGTTTGAAAGGAAATGAAGGAATGGTGATGCTAAAAAGGGCCTTGAATTTAATCATAAATAGGCCTGTTTTGCCAGCCAACAGTGAGCAATTTCGATCTGATTAGTGATTATATTTGAAGTTATGGAGCCATGGAATTTTCCATGCAACTGTACAAGCAATGGTAGCATATGGTAACAAGTTATAGTATGTATACTTAGAGAATCATAGAGATATCAGATGGGGATGTCTCAATTCTCAATATAATAACCATACGAAGTGTGAACTATTAATAAAGTAATTTAATAACGAAACTTGAGTGATTGTAATGTTTTTTGGGCCAAAAGACAATGCATTGGTAGGTTAGGATGGGAGTCGAATTCAACACCTAAACAGAGGTTTCTCAGGATGGACCTTGAGAGGTCTATGGCTTTGTAGTTTTCAACAATAGTTGGAAAGCACTTCAGAGCCATTCCTAGTTTAAAATAATCTTTTAGTATAACAAACTTCAATTTCTGAAATTATTAGAAGGCAAAGAAGGTTAGATAGCGTATCTTGTTCAAACTTGCAAGCGTTATCTTGGAAAAATGAATTTAACAAGAAAAGAGTTCTGGTGGTCAGGTAAACTAACCATTAATTCTCAAGACTTGCCTACCTACATTTCATCAAACCCTTATGTATGTATAAATAGCTATCAGGAGCAAGTCTCTCCAACTCACAACTCAAAATAGAAGTTCAGGTTCCTCGTATACAATCCCCACGAAAAGATCTAGGTTGCTGTGTCTTATTTCCTCGTAAACTATGGCAGCTCCTTTGAAGCATTGCTTGATGTTATCTTTACTTGTAGCATTATGTTTGTCAAGTTCTGAAATGGGCCAGGCAGCTCGCCATCTTTTAGATACACCAGCTGCACCACCCCCAGCGTTTTCGCTGCCCACAATTCCACCTCTACCAAAGGCCACCTTGCCTCCATTGCCCTCAATGCCTTCTCTGCCTAAATCCACCCTGCCACCATTGCCCTCTACTCCATTGCCAACATTGCCTACTCAACCTCAAGCCACTCTGCCACCATTGCCCTCCACTCCATTGCCAACTTTGCCAACTCAACCAAGTCTTCCAAAGCCTACACTGCCTCCTTTGCCCACCACCCAAATTCCATTATTGCCAAATCCAACACTGCCTAACTTGCCTACAGCCCCAAAAGTAACATTGCCTCCATTGCCCTCAACTCCACTTCCTACCATTCCAACTACCATCCCTTCAATCCCAACCATTCCGTCCCTTTCCCCACCTCCATCAAACTGAAGCAGTAATTATTGTCAGAGATGCCACATATTTCCATTTGTCTCTTTAAGTTCATATGCTTCTATCTTGAATATATTGTCATGTGCTTCTAGAATTAAGCACATCTGCATACATTAGTTTGTATTCCAGATATATTTTATTTTTGTTTCAGTTTTTGCTTGTCTTATTGGTTTTTTGTATACTTTCACTTGTGTTATTGTAATGATGAATATTGATTAAATCTTTGGTTACTATAGTCTTGAGCAGTTTTCTCTTTCTTGCATTGTTTTGTTTTCATAACACTTCAATTTACAAGATACAAATTTCCATGTTGATAATCTGATTGAAGAATGCTACATATTAATTAATTAAAATTGGAAACTGGCAAAACCAATTAAACTCTTTTTATTAACTTTTTAAAAATATTTCCACCGAGATTTTTATTTTTTATTTTTTATTTTACATTAGATTGTTTTAATGATATTTTTATAATTTTTTAGATATAATAAGGGTATAATGGACTTTTCGATATTCAACTCTAGTCAACAGTTAAAATTAACGGTGTGGAAATAATTTGTTAATAAAACGAAAAGTTGGTTTCGTTTGTAAACAACCAAACCTCAACTAGCTAATTTATAACTTGCTCTAAAATATTTATCCCAAACCCAATCTTGCTTATGTGCTGTCATATGGGACTACGGTGGAGGTGGGGAATTTCAACTGAGTAAGAGGTGCACCACCCTTACTCTGACGACTTAGGATCTTCTTTTAGACTTGTTTTAATTTTTTATAAGGGAAGGTTGACTTTGAGTGATATATAAGGAAGAAAAAATATAACAATTTTAATAATTTATTATCTTTTATATTGATGTGTCACCAAATTATGAAAAAAGAAAACACAAAGGAAAAAAAAAGAGGAGAGAATCCTAGTTTTATTAAGGATATTTAATTTTTGCATATTACATAATTTATAAGTTGATATATATATATAGATTATATTTACAACAAATAAATTAAGAGGAAACTTCATTTTAGTGCTTAAAATTTCAGAAAATATCAATTTTTGAAAATTTTTTTGAAAACAACTATTTTCATTTCTAATTTTTTCAAAACTCTTCAAAAAAATTCAAACCATTAATCAAATAACGATCAATAGTGAACAGATCGTTTGGGTGGGAAGGGTAAAATGGTATTTTCATGTGAGAGAGTAAGATTGTGACACATGAATCCATTAAATTATAAACATATAAAAACATTTTTAAAAAAATTAATTTAAATAATTTATTATATACATAAAATTAATTTTGTAAACAAAAATGAAACAAGAAGATAAAAAAAAAAAAATGGGGATCCATTAGATTGGATCTCCACTGCCATAGATGGACGGTGGAGTTCCAATCTGGTGGATCTCCACCATCTTCAACGCATTAAGCTTGTTTATTAAACTTGCTTACCAACATCATTAACAATCCACTTCATCAACATCATCAACATTATCAACAACCCCATAGTTTTCAACATCCTCAACAACATCACAACATCATCAGTATCATTATCTTTAATAATAACAACACTAAGAAAAAGAAAAAAATCAAAACTGTTTATCAAAAAAGAAAAAAAAATTCAAAACATTTGAATTAATGACTTTCATCTGGGTTTGTCGAATCTAGATGAAGAGTTACTCTTTATTTGGGTTCGATCTCTTTATTTGGGTTCATCGAACCTAACTCTTCATCTGAGTTTGACTTTGGGTCTGGGTTTGATCGAACCCAGAACCAGAAGGGACCTCCATTATATCGATCTAAGATGGAGACCCGTCGAAGATGGAGTAAAACAGCTCCATTTATGGTGGAGAGAATCTCTATCGCATCCGAGGTGCTTCATTTGAAGAGGAGGAGGAGATGGTGGGCAGAAGAGACTGAGGAAGAAGGAGAATGGACGAAGGAGAAGGAGATGGAGACAGATGGAGGAGACGGAGGAGAAGGAGAACAACGAAAGAGATGAAGGAGAGGAAAAAGAGAGGGAGGAGATGATAGAGGTTAGATGAAGGAGAGGGAAAAGAGAGGGAGGAGATGACAGGGGTTTTATGGGTTTGTTCTGGATTCTTCTAGATCAAAAAAAAAAAAAAAATTAACTTGTTTTATTTTATTTTATTTTTTTAAAAAACTTGTTTTATTTTTTAAATTAATATTTTTAATGGCTGGATGGAGGATGGATAGAAACAATGACCATATCTTCTTTTTCCTAAATTGATTTTTTTTTCCTGAATTTTTTTTTTTAAAATTATTTTTTAATTTAAACAAAAGACAACAATCAGATTTTTTTTTTTCAAAAAACAATAGAGCTATATTATTATACACGTGTCATCTTTTTATTGGTTATATGATATATAATATTTTGATTTTATTAGGGGTAAATTAGTCATTTTAAGTTATAAGGGGTAATTGAGTTTTTTTTTTTTTTAAATATTTTTTGTTTATTTTGACGGTTAGTTAACTGATGGTTTGAACTTTTTTAAAGAGTTTTGGAAAAATTAGGAATGAAAAGAGCTGTTTTCAAAAGAATTTTAAAAAGTTGATATTTTTTGAAATCTTAAAGACTAAAATGAAGTTTTTCCATAAATTAAATAATAATAACCTTCAATATTACAAAGCTTAAGTGCACACTATAATAAGTTTCTATTTTAATCAAAATAAGTAAGGTTATAGGCATATATGTTAAACATTGAATAATTTAACCACACCCATACTCTACAGGTTTGACATGATTACAATCGGATGAGTAATCATGATTATTCTACTGCACCCACACCCATATGATATGACTAACACCATATATTAAACTCTGAGGTTGTGTTTGGTATATATGAGATTTGATAGGATTAGCTTGAAAATTTTCATTTCTATCTTGACCTGCATTTGGAGAGACTTGGTAGTTGGTGGGGATTTAAAACCCAATCTTATCATTTTTTTTTCCCCTACTGCAATGGGAATTCATGTTCTCAAGTCTCAATTATTGATGTTTTCGGATTCGAATTGAGTTGGGTTGAAAATTTCTCAACCTAATATGGGTTGGATTAAAAATTTTTCAACCCAACCCAACACAATAATAGTCATGTTTGGTTGGGTTGGGTTGATCGGGTTAAATTAAACCATCATAAAGGTATAAAAGGTTCAGTTGATAACTCACATAGTTTTAGTAATTTGATTACAAATAAAACGAATACAAATAAAGATTCAATTATTTAAAATAAAAGATTCAATTCAGCACAAAGATCATCTTTGATCGTCATCGCTAACAAGTGTTCTTATAAAAGAATGAGAAAATCTTGAATTTAGAACTAGAGACTAATTTAATTTTCAACCAATTCATCTCAATTTTTTAAAGATTTAACCAAATCCAACCTACCAATACGAGGGTCCCATTGTGAAAACCCATGTGGATGGGATTTCAAAGGCCCACGAGTGCGGTGGGATTTCATTTTTTAAAAAATTCTTTTTTAATTATTAAAAAATTACTTTATTATAATATGAAATATATTTAATAATTATAAATTTATTTAATGGTTTTACGAACTTTATAATTTTAATATCAATTAAAAATAAATTAATATAATTTTATTAAGTTTTATAAATTTAAAATTTATTAAAAAATAAATGTTTATTTTTATTTATATTAAATATACTTAAAGATTAATTTATTTATATTTATTTAAAAATCAAGTTATATAAATATTAAATTAATTTGGTTAAATCCAATCCAATTTCAATTACACTAAATACGATATAGTGTTAATTTAATATCATCTCTTAATATCATTTCATCTTATTTTATCTCATTCAATCCAATAGCGTAGACCAAAGATCATTTCATCTTATTTTATCTCATTCAATCCAATAGCGTAGACCGAAGAGAGACTCAATACCGCACCTATACAATGGCATATCATTCTACGTCTATATATGCTAATTGAAATTGAAAGCAACAAACTGTACACTGATTTGACATAGAAAAAAACCTATATTATTTTTCTATATAATTTGGTCAAAACTCAAAAGACAAGGCATTGATAGGTGAGCATGGTAATCAAATTCAACAACAAAACGAAACAAAATCTTTTCTGGATAAATCTGGAGGTCTATGGCTTGCAGTTTGCAACAATATAGCTGGAAAGAGCTTCAGAACCAATCCTAGTTAAAAAAACTTCACTTGTAAATTTCTGAAACCATGAGAAAGGCAAAGATGTTGGATAACTTGTCTTCTTAAAACTTGTCTCTTTATGTTCAAAAAAAAAAAAAACTTGTCTCTTTTAATTATTTTAAAAAAGAAAAGAAAAAGAATGTTAAAGTGCAGGTGAGCAGGTAAACTAACCAATAATTCTCAACAGTTGCTCAACTACATTGTATCAAACTCTATGTAACCTTTTCTATAAATACCTATCAAGAAATGCTCTCTCCCAACACAGAAACTTAACTACAAGTGATCTTACATACAATCCTTGAAAGGCTAGCTAGCTTCCTCAATTTCTTATTTCCTTCTAAACTATGGCAGTTCCTTTTAAGCATTGCTTCATGTTATCTTTTCTTGTAGTACTATGTGTGCCTGGTTTTCAAATGAGCGAGGCAGCTCGCCATCTTTTGGACTCATCACCAGCTGCACCACCTCCATTGCCTAAAATTCCACCTCTACCAAAGGCAACATTGCCTCCATTGCCATCAGTGCCTTCTCTGCCTAAGTCCACCTTACCACCATTGCCCTCTACTCCATTGCCAACATTGCCAACTCAACCGACTCTACCTAAAGCCACATTGCCTCCATTGCCCTCCATTCCATTGCCAACCTTGCCAACTCAACCGAATCTTCCAAAGCCTACACTGCCTCCTTTGCCCACCACCCAGATTCCATCTTTGCCAAATCCAACACTCCCTACCTTGCCTACAGCCCCAAAAGTAACATTGCCTCCATTGCCCTCAACTCCACTTCCTACCATTCCAACTACCATCCCTTCAATCCCAACCATTCCGTCCCTTTCCCCACCTCCATCAAACTGAAGTAATAATTAATGCCACAGATGCCACATATATTTCCATTTGTCTCTTTAAGTTCATATGCTTCTATCATGAACATATAGTTATGCGCTGATTTAATCAGCAACGCCTCACATGCCACAGTTCCATGCGTCTCTTCATTAGGTCCATTATCTTTTCTATCCAAATTGTCACATTATGTGCTTATACGATTAAGCCAGTTTCGTCTATAGATTCGTTTGTATTCCAGATATTCCAACCGCTCATTTATTGTATTTTAGAGCCATTCTTTACACAGTTTCAGTTTTGCTTGGTTTGTAGTTATTGTTGTATTGTGTTTGTGTTATTGTATGGAATGATAAATAAGACTATTTGTTTGGCTACTTTGGACATCAGCTTCTTCCTCCAACGTGCATTGTTTTTGTTTTATGATTATTAATTAACGATGTGCAGATCTCCATGATGACCATCTGGAACATAAATAACTCTAAGGTCTCTCTAATAAAAAAAACTATGCATATTAATCTCAATAGAAACTGACAAAAACATTTTATATGCATTCGTCACCTGTGTTTTTGAATTGGGATGCACCATAAAATATATGTTTTCTTTGATTCACGGGACTGCCAGAGGATGCTTCATTGCACTAATACTACCATTAATCTTCACATAATTCAATTAATGCAAACGATAAAAAACAGTTGATTTTTATGATCTTTATCTTCACAAAATTTCTCTGAGGTGTGAGCTCTTTTCTTTTTCACCCAGATCAGAGAACAAATGGTGCACAGTTTAATATCTGCATATGAATAGTAATTGTTCAATGGCTTAATTACAAGCAATTATTAAATAACTGAATAATGCAATTGTATTTTCCTGAAGTAAATTAGATAATTAAAATTCAATTTTTATTAAAAAAAGAGAAAATATGAAATTAATGATAAAAGATTATGTAAGATCAGTTTGAAATTAAACGTGATATATATAACTCGAAAATTTACTTTTATAAATATATTTACGTAGAAATTTTTATGTAAAGTAGTTGTTCAATGGTTTAATTACAAGTAATTATTAGATAACTGAATAATGTAATTGTAAATAAATTAGACAATTAAAATTCAACTTTTTTTAAAAAATAATGATAAAAGATTGGATAAGATCAGCCTGAATTAAACACTATATACATACCTCTCCCAAATCCACTCCATAAATATAGCTGTTCTCACGATGTCAAGAGAAATCTCCCCTTAAATGTGGTTAAATTCGTGTAGTATTAAGAGAAATCTTCGTATATAATTGAAAAAGAATTTACAGAGAATTATAATATAAACTAACATGGTTCCACGCAGAAATTTGCTTCAAAACAACTCATTTAGTTCGCAATTGGTGTAGAATTAAGATTGTTTACTTCTCTAAACTTTTATATAAGCGCATTTCATATTAATATTTGCTCATTGCATATGAATATTATATTTTATTATTATTAATATTGACATATCTTTAAAACTAAGCAAAAGTTACTATCAACTTGTGAAAAGTAAACTAATAAGATTGTGCAAATTTTTTTGATGACAATTTATTATTCTACTTTTTTTAAGGCCTTGCAGTTTGAAACAATAGTTGGAAAGAACTTGGGAGCCAATCCTAATTTAAAAACGCCATTAAAGTACAACAGACTTCTATTTCTCAAGCCATGAAAAGCCAAAGATGTTTGCATGGTGCGTCCTCTTACAACAGTTGCATGGTGTTACTTTAAAAATAGGGAAAAAAATAAAGAAACAAAATATATACAAAACAAAAGCGTTTAAAAAGAAAAAGAGTCCAGGTGAGAAGGTAAACCAACCAATAATTCTCAACACTTACCCACCTACATTTTATCAAACTCTATGTAACCTTGTCTTTAAATAGCTTTTAATAACTGCTCTTTTCCTACTCAAAACTTGAACACAATTTTTCCATATACAATACTTGAAAAGCTAGCTAGCCGCCTCAATTTCTTATTTCCTTCTAAACTATGGCAATTCCTTTAAAGCATGGTTTCATGTCATGTTTTCTTGTAGCATTATGTTTGTCAAGTTTTCAAATGAGCCAGGCAGCTCGCCATCTTTTGGACACGCCGGCTGCACCACCTCCGGCCTTATCGCTGCCTACAAATCTATTTCCACCTCTACCAAAGGCAAGCTTGCCTCCATTGCCCTCAGCGCCTTCTCTGCCTAAAGCAACCTTACCACCATTGCCAACTCAACCAAATCTTCCAAAGCCTACACTGCCTCCTTTGCCTACCACCCAAATTCCATCTTTGCCAAATCCAACACTGCCTAATTTGCCTACAGCCCCAAAAGTAACATTGCCTCCATTGCCCTCTACTCCGCTTCCTACCATTCCAACTACCATCCCTTCAATCCCAACCATTCCATCCCTTTCCCCACCCCCGTCAAACTGATTTAATCAGCAACGCCTCACATGCCCTGCACAGTTCCAGTAGTCTCTTCACGAGGTCCATTATCTTTTTCGCTATCGAAATTGTCACATTTTTGCGTGCTTATACGATTAAGCCAGTTTCGTCTATACGTTAGTTTGTATATCCCATAAATTTAAATCACTCATTTATTTTATTTTAGAGTCATTCTTTACACAGTTTTAGTTTTTGTTGGGTGTGTAGTCTTATTGTTGTATTGTGTTTGTGTTATTGTATGGCATGATGAATAAGACTATTTTGTTTGGCTATTTTGGACATCAGCTCCGTCCTCCAGCGTGCATTCTTTTTGTTTATACGTTTTACGAGCATAAACTATGCACAGAACTTCATGTTGACCATCTGGAACATAAATATATAACTCTTAAGGTCTCTCTAATCAAGAAAATTATGCATAATAATCTCAATAGAAACTGGCTAAAACAATTCATATGCATTCGGTAATTTCATCAGATTGATGAATAACAAGTTTGAGATGGACAACCGTGTTTTTGAATTGGGGTGCACCGTAATATATATGTTATCTTTGATTCACGACACTGCCAGACGATGCTTCATTGCAGTATAATTCAAGAAATTCTAGACTTTTTATTTATTTATTTATTTTTATATAAATCTATGCCCAAATGATGTGGCATTTGAATTATCAATATTTTATTAATTATCACATCATATAATAATTTATAACATGTTGACAACTCATATGTTACATTATTTGGATATGAATTTGGACAAATAATTTAAGAAGTCTATCATTATTCATAATTCAATACAGACCGATTATATTAGAATCAGCTAAATTTTATAATCTTTATTTTCACAAAAATTGTGTGAAAGGTACAAACCTACAGCTGAGCACTAGCCTTAAGAAACGTAAGCTCTTTTCTTTTTCACACCCATCAGATGAATAATTAATTAATTAATGAGTTTGATTATCTTATTGATTGGATAAGTTTACGCATTAATAACAATCTTTACATAGGTTTTAATAGTGATTATTGAAGAATATTCAAATGTTATTATTCACGGGTAAACTTATTCTATCAATAAGATAATCAAACATTTAATTATGTAATAAATAATAGGTGATTGTTGTCAAGTATAGAAACTATTAGTTTGAATTCTATTAGCATCCAAATATGTGAACGACCAACATTTACCTTCATTTATTAGAACACATCCACAGTTCATTTGTTCTTAGTTTTCCCAGTTTTCTCTCTCTTTTTTCTCTAAAGAAACCATAAGAGTAGAGTATTGCTGTGCACATGAAGTACTATTCTACATAAACATGCCAGCACAAGAGCAAAATTGTTCTAGGCTTTTTTTTTTTTTTTTTTTTTTAAATGTAAGTTAGTTGTACAATGGTATAATTACATGTAATTTTTTAATAACTGAATATTGCAATCGTATTTTTGACATTAATTAAAAGACAAAAATTCAAAACGTCTTTTTATTTTTATAACTCTGACATTAATATTAAGAGATGAGGAGAAACCTATGGAGATTAAACAATGTGTGTGTCTTGAAAAATTACTCTTATAAAGATCTATACTCTAATGAGAAGAAAATTTCTTACATATAATGGTAAATATATATAGTGAGACTTGAACTCTTATCAGAGATATAAAAATAAAATGTATAATGAGTTGAGCTATGGATGAAGGTGCTAATTCAATCTTTTTTTTTTTTTTTTTTTTTTGAAGACGTGTTGATTCAAACTTATTACTAGAAGTTACAATAAGGGAAAAAAAAAATTATTAAAAGTTAACAAGATGAGACTCGCGAGTGATAAATTCCTTATATTTACACCATTGAGGTAAGTTTTAGTCATATTCATCCTCATTTTCAAACTCCAATTTAATTATAATAGTTCAAAAAAAAGAATCAATAAAAGTTAGAAGTTAATAAATTCTATAATTTTTATTTTTAAAAGTTAATGTCTAATAAGTCAGAGATCTGTTAAAACCTTTTGAAATCCAATATTAATTGTATGATCTAGAAATGTACTCTCATAAACATGACACGACTACTCTCACAATAAAAAAGAAACTACTTGTATAAATAGTAATATGCTTTTGATGAGAAATAAACCCCTAAGAATGGGGAGATACACACTATCTTAGATAAGCACTTTCCGTGTTTCTTTAAATTTTGTAAGTACAATAAAAGTACAATAAATAATTTAATTGTAAAAGTATTATAAGGTGTTCCTCCATTCTAAGTAGTCCACATGTAATATATTATCCTTGTAAAACAAATAGTAAAAATTTTACACACTATCGTCGAATTTCACAGAAAAAAAAATTTAAAAAGAAACATTAAAAATTAGCTCAATGCAAGACATTAGTTTTCTGGCTTCGACCTTGCAGTGTTCATAAAGAATGTTTGAACAAGGTTCTAAAGTAATCAGAGAATTTTAGAGTAGTGGAAAATATTTCTTATTTTGTTGTATCCTAGAAAGTGAACCAAGAAAAGTTTTTATACAAAGTGTCTAACTAACTATTCTCACAGAAACTCTCCTACTGCCACCTGACATGTGAACTAACTGACTTAAAGCTAAACTGACTTACTAACTCTGCTTATTTACAACACTGCAACACTGGACTAACTTGCTTATTTACAACATTGCATATAAATATATATATTTACAATTTTGTATTGCCATTTTGGCCTAGTTCAATTGACATAGACAGCGATAGTTGTATGTTTCATATCTTTTATCGTCAGTCAAAGAATCAATATTCTTACGGTATGAGTGTAACAGTAACAAACTACCAATTAGATTAGATAATTTTTCTAATTTTTTTTATGGTCAAGGGCAATTAATGTTGTTGAAAGAGAATAAAAACAGCCATGGAACAGCCCAAAAAACTGCACAAAACAACATAAACGAAGTAGCAAAAAACTGTAAATGACTTCAAGGTGCATAACAAAATCGCTCTCCTTAAGATATTATTCATCTCTATTAATTTTGTGATGCACCAAGTTACGAACACACCTCTAGAATATAATGAAACCTTTTGTTTGTATGCGATATGCACTAACAAAGGCAAATCAGAACATTGACGAATAATAATAAGTCTATTTTAATAATTTTCTATGTCTGTAGAAAATGGAATATTGTTGATTTTGTTTGTGAGCAGCAAAGGTTATTTTAGAAGAAATGAATGAAGAGAAGTGTTGGTTGTGGCATTCACATATATATATATATATATATATATATAGGTTTCTAAGAGACATAATTTTTAGCAAAATAATGTGTTTTTTCATTTTGAAATTTAATTTAATAGACACAATTTTTAGTGAATGAATATGTCTATTCATTTTCAAAATTTCAAATTTAATTTATTTAAAAAATTTCTCTAACAATTAATGCCTTGGTAGGTAAAGATGGGAACCTAATTGAACAACAAAACCAGAAATTTCTTAGGCTTTGCAGTATGCAACAACAGTTGGAAAGAACTTCAGAGCCAATCCTAATTTAAAAACTCAATTAATACAACGGACTTCACTTTTTGAAATCATGAGAAGGCAAAGATGGTTGCATTGCGTGTCCTATTAAAAACTTGGTGGTGTTCCTTTGAAAATAGAATAAAAAACAAAGAAAAGAAGAGTATAAGAACAAATGAGTCGAGGTGAGAAGGTAAACTAACCAATAATACCGAACGCTTGCCCACCTACATTTCATCAAACTCTCTGTATTAGTCTCTATAAATAGGTATCAAGAACTGCTTTCTCTCAATTCAAAACTGATCAAACACAAGTTGTCGATATATAATCCTTGAAAAGCTAGCTAGCTTCCTCAATTTCTTATTTCCTTATAAAATATGGCAATTCCTTCTAAGCAGTGCTTCATGTTATCTCTCCTTGTGGCATTATGTTTGTCAAGTGCTGAAATGAGCCTGGCAGCTCGCCATCTTTTGGACACACCAGCTGCACCACCCCCAGCATTATCGCTGCCTACAATTCCACCTCTACCAAAGTCAACCTTGCCTCCATTACCCTCAGTGCCTTCTCTACCTAAAGCCACCTTACCGCCATTGCCCTCTACTCCATTGCCAACATTGCCAACTCAACCGACTTTACCCAAAGCCACATTGCCTCCGTTGCCCTCCACTCCATTGCCAACTTTGCCAACTCAACCGACTCTACCTAAAGCCACATTGCCTCCATTGCCCTCCACTCCATTGCCAACTTTGCCAAATCCAACACTGCCTAACTTGCCTACAGCCCCAAAAGTAACATTGCCTCCGTTGCCCTCAACTCCACTTCCTACCATTCCAACTACCATCCCTTCGATCCCAACCATTCCGTCCCTTTCCCCACCTCCATCAAACTGAAGCAGTAATTAATGCCAGAGATGCAACATACATATTTCCATTTGTCTCTTTAAGTTCATATGCTTCTATCATGAATATATTGTTACGTGCTTATAGGATTAAGCACATCTTTTATACATTAGTTTGTATTCCCGATGTATTTTAATTTTGTTTCGGCTTTTGCTTGTCTTATTGTTTTTTTGGTGTACTTTCACTTGCGTTATTGTAATAATGATGAATATTGATTAAATCTTTGGCTACTATAGTCTTGAGCACTTTTCTCTTGCCTGCATTGTTTTGTTTTCATAACACTTTAATTTACAAAATAGAAATTTCCATGTTGATCATCTGATTGAAGAATACTGCATATTAATTTAAAATTGGAAACTGGCAAAACCAGTCTATAAGCATTCATCTTTGTCCAGATTGAAGAAGAATGAACACTGGTTTTGAATTTGGCTGCATCAAAGCATATGTATACTCTTTCGATCAAGAGAATGCCAAAGGATGCTCTCCCACAATGATACAATACCTCTTAGAATAATTCAACCAATTCTTTCAATTAGAGAAAAAAAATTCACAACTTAGTGAATATTTTTAAAAAATTACAACAATTACAACTTTTTTTTGGAGTAAAAATACAATTAAATATATTATTAAATAAATTATTTGTAATCTTTAAAAAATTTAGAACATGAAACAAAGCATTATTCTTATTAAATAATTTAATATTAAAAATTTAATTTTTATTATCATTCTCCTTAATTCGACTTGTGTCTTGTTGAGACTCTGTTGAGCATCAAAAGTTCCAACAACAAATGTACTCTGATATCGTAGTACTCGGTTTAATTTTTAAAGTTGAATTTATGTGGCAAAAGGTCAAGGAATTAATTCTCCTCACATCATCCTTGAAGATAGATCAGTTTAATTTGTGCTCGAAATCCATACATCATAATTTTGTTGGTTAGATTTGGTTCTCTGTTGTTTGGAAATATAGTGACAATCGACATAGATTGCAACCGTGCTAGCTCTCAAGTTGTTGATCTTGACTTCCTTCAAGTCATGAACATCTTTCATAGTCACACTCCTTCACAACTACCACTGTAATGAATGATACAACCCGTGCGTAATAGTGGTGAAATCAAAATCCCTATTAAAAAAAAATTAGGATTGATCCCTGCTAGAGAACTATCTATATAGATAATTCTCTACATTAGACATGTCCTTAATTTTTATTATTTAAGACTTTTAATTTTTATTACTCAATTACAGCAACCTTTATAATGTGTGTTGAAAGAAAAAATAATTTAGGATTAATCTTATATATATATATATATATATGTAACAAAATGAGGTTGATCTAATGATTTATCTTCACATCTACATATTTAAGGTTGTAAGTTGGTTGAGTCATTTCTCCCTTCAAATTACGAATTCCTCAAACCCCGACTTTATCCTACTAATTAAAAATATATTAAATAAATTTTTTCCCACAATGTTAATCCCAGTCCCAAGTCATAGTTAAGCACATCAAATAATAATTTTCTTCTTTCTTATTTTTTTCTGAAAATAAATCAAAACCTCACTCTTGAACTTGGAGTTAATGAAATTTATTTGTTTATTTATTATTTTTTTGAAAGTTGATATCAAACAGGTCAAAAATATATCGGATCTAAATATTTATTTATATAATTTAGAGACAGTTACTTTCAAAATTAAGGGTGAAACATATCCACACAAAGTTTTTAAAATAGGCTTGCTGTAATTGAAATGCCAATAAACTTTGTAAGAATATCCCACTAATTAAACTAGTTGAAACCTATCCATTAAATAAATATTGGTGCTATTTATCGAAATTTTCACATAAATAAATATTTGTCAAAAACTAATCCAACTGAATTTCCTTTATTAAAAAAAAGGTAACTGATAATAAAAAAAAAATGGAGATTATCCAACTATTGTAGTTATCGGCCTGGCTATCTATGAAAATTTATTGTTTGGACGAATATGGTTCAACTGATCCTTGTAGTATTGGTTAGAACTCGTACTAAAATACGCTAGTCAAATGAGGGAGGTGAACTAACCGATACTCCTTTCACTGTCTTTCCAACCACAACTCATCAAACTTATGCTTATGCGTCCAAATACTCATAATCCCTCAAGACTGCTTCTCTATATAATAATCCCATCGACAAGGGCTTCTCATTAAAACCACTTACTAGAATTTGCCAATATTTGAATCGAATCCAGCTAGCCCCTTCAAACCTTCTTATTCTAACAAAGCAACCATGGCTTTTCCTAAGCATTGGTTCATACCACTTCTAATTGTGGCATTGTCTTTGTCAAGCATTGACATGAGCCAAGCAGCTCGCCACCTTTTGGACACGCCGCCACCAGCCTTAACTGTGCCTACAATTCCATCTCTGCCTCCATTGCCGACTCCGCCTCAAGCCACGCTTCCACCATTGCCCTCCACTCCATTGCCAACACTGCCAACTCAACCAACTCTGCCAAAAGCCACACTGCCACCATTGCCATCCACCCCATTGCCAACTTTGCCAACTCAACCAACTCTTCCAATGCCTACATTGCCTCCTTTGCCAACCACCCAAATTCCATCTCTGCCAAATCCTACACTCCCCACCTTGCCTACCACCCCAAAAGTAACTCTGCCTCCATTGCCTGCCATGCCACTGCCAACTATTCCCACGACAGTCCCTTCGATTCCAACCATTCCTTCCCTTTCCCCACTGTTATGTTCCCTCGAATAGGATCTCGTCGCGGGCCGATTGACGGGGAAATCTGCTTGATTTCCTTTGTTCGCGTTCCGACCTTTCCTAGAAGAACCTATCTTTGAAAAGGGAGATAACAGTGGGTGTTTGTTCTTAAGAGACCACCCAAACTCTCCTTAGTCTGTTTTTGCAAAAATCTCAATACCTTTATTTCTCAACGTCTTCCTCTTTTTATAAGAAGAGGATGAATCTTAACAAAAAGACAAATGATTTGCTGCTAATTCAAACATTCCAGAATTAAAGAAACTACCAAAACAAGACTCCAACATATAAGGAAATAAATGGCCAATTAAGGCTATGACTTATTCTTGCTAAAATAAAAAAGAATACTAAAAATGCAGTAGCCTATGTTTGTTTGCCCTGTGACTTTCCATTCTTTCTGCTATATTTTATTCCCACGAAAGCATCCGTAACATTACTCCCCTCGGGGACAACGAGCTTGTCCCCAAGCTCGAACTCAGGATAAGATTCATGAAATTGAATGGTAGGCTCCCAAGTCGCTTCAGTAGGTGGAAGCCCCGCCCACTGTACTAACACCTCATGGACACCTCGATTCAGTCGGGAACGAGTAATGGACTGAGGTTGCGGAATCACTTTACCATCTAACAACGGAGGCAACAGAGGTATAGCTGAAGGACACGTCCCTTTAAATGCTTTAAGCAAGGAAACATGGAAAACGTTATGAATCTTACTATCGGCAGGAAGCTCCAACTCATAAGCAACTTGTCCAACCTTGGTCAAGACGCGAAAGGGACCATAAAACTTCGGAGCCAATTTATGAAAATGCCGCTTATGGACTGATTTTTGACGGTATGGTTGCAAACGAAGCCACACAAATTGCCCGGGCTCAAAAGACAAGTCACGATGGTGGCAATCATAAGTAGTTTTCATGCGTACTTGGGCTTGTTGCAAATGAAGCCGTACCTCAGCCAAGACCTCATCACGATCCCGGAAAGCTTTATCAACTGCCTCTAAGCGAGTAGACCCCGGTTCATAAGAAAGCAAATGACGGGGTTCACGACCATACACAACCCGAAATGGGGTAGTGCCTAAGGAGGTGTGAAAAGCAGTGTTATAACAGAATTCCGCCCAGGGAAGCCAGTCCACCCATTTTCGGGGTTGGTCACCACAAAAACAGCGAAGGTACATTTCAATGGTTCGGTTAACCACCTCGGTCTGACCGTCTGATTGCGGGTGATAAGCAGAAGAAAAAGCCAATGTTGTGCCACTCAATCGGAATAGTTCACGCCAAAATAAACTAGTGAAAACTGAGTCTCTATCACTGACAATGGATGCCGGCAAACCATGTAAACGGAAGATATGAGTAAAGAAAACATGCGCAACTGAAACAGCAGTGTACGGATGAGAAAGAGGCAGAAAATGAGCATATTTCGAGAAACGATCAACCACCACAAATAAGACAGATTTTCCCCCAACTTTTGGTAAGCCATCTATGAAATCCATGGAAATATCCGCCCATATCTGAGAAAGAATTGGTAAAGGCTGAAGTAGACCAGCAGGGTGGAGATTTTCCCATTTATTTTGTTGGCAAACCAAGCAAGCTTGCACAAAAGCACGGATTGTAGACTTCATGCCGGTCCAATAGAAATCAGCCTTAACACGATGCAGCGTTTTTTGAACCCCTTCGTGGGTGGCATCGTGAATATTAGAAATGATAGAAGGAATCAAAGGGGAATCAGACAACAAATACACTCGGTCGTTAAAAAAAACCAACCCATCGTCGACAGTCCAACCTGTTTCAGCAGTCCCCAATTGCACTTGCTTGATGATGTTTTGGAGTTCGACGGACTCTAGAGTCTCTGAACGGACTTTATCTAAAAGGGACACCTTGGCACGAGAAATAGCACACAAAATCCCATCGTCTTCATCCCTTCGGGACAAGGCATCGGCAGCCCGATTTAAAGAACCGGCCTTGTACTCCACTCGAAAATCAAACCCAAGCAATTTGCTTACCCAATGTTGTTGAGGAGAGGTTGTGAGCTTTTGTTCCAAAAGGTATTTCAGGCTGTAGTGGTCTGTCTTAATAAGAAAAGATCGACCCCATAAATACGGTCGCCAATGTCTCACCGCCAAGGCAAGCCCAATCAATTCTCTTTCATATGCGGGAAGTTTAAAATGACGATCTGCTAGTTTACGACTGAAAAATGCAATTGGGTGCCCCTGTTGTTGTAGTACCGCCCCTATACCCATTCCGGAAGCATCACATTCGATTATAAATTCCAACGTAAAATCCGGCAACGTTAAAACTGGGGCTGTGGAAAGAGCCTGCTTGAGACCCACGAAAGCTGCCTCTGCTGCAGAATTCCATTGGAAAGAATGTTTCTTCAACAGACTCGTCAGTGGCGCAGCCAACAACCCATAATTTTGGATGAACTTCCTATAGTATCCGGCTAACCCAAGGAACCCACGCAAAGCCTTAACTGATTGAGGTGTAGGCCAATCGGTCACTGCCTTAATTTTACTCGCATCTGCAGAGACCCCCTTGCCATGAATAACATGACCCAAATAACACACCCGAGTTTCCCCAAAGGAACATTTCGACTTCTTAAGGAACAATTGATGACTACGCAATAACTCAAACACCATTCGTATGTGATGCATATGTTCAATCCAAGTTTTGCTATAAATAAGAATATCATTGAAGAAAACCAAAACAAATATGCGCAAATAAGGATGAAATACCTCATTCATCAAGGACTGAAATGTAGAAGGGGCATTCGTCAAGCCGAACGGCATGACCAAAAATTCGAAATGACCATGGTGTGTACGGAAGGCTGTTTTCTCGACATCCGCTGGATCCATCCGCACCTGGTGATAACCAGACCTCAAATCCAGCTTTGTAAAATATCGAGCCCCATGAAGCTCATCTAACAATTCATCGACTACCGGAATATGGAACTTATCCTTGACCGTTCTAGCATTGAGTTCGCGATAATCCACACAAAACCGCCATGATCCATCGTGTTTACGAACCAACAAAACTGGTGAAGAAAAAGGGGATCGATTGGGCTGAATTATCCCTTGTTGCAGCATAGTGGCACACTGTTTTTCAATTTCATCTTTCTGAAGATGGGGATAACGGTAGGGTCTGACTACTACTGGTTCTGAACCCAAAAGCAACGTGATTCGGTGATCACATGTTCGGGAAGGGGGTAGACCAGTGGGTTCCTGAAAAAGAACATGGAAATCAGCCAATAATTTTTCCACGTCAACAGTCTGTGCATTCTCTGCATGAATTAAGTGTGTCCGCGGTGCAGTCTTTACTTTCTTGCCATGCCAAGTCACTTGTTGCCCATTCAAATTGAAGCTCATAGTCAAAGAAGCAAAATCCCACAAAATAGGACCTAATGTGCGTAACCATTTCACCCCAAGCACCACATCATATCCGTCCAATGGTATAACATACAGGTCTGTGAAAAAAAATTCCTTATCGACTTGAATTTTAATAGCCTCGCATATACCTGAACTGGGTACTTTCTCTCCATTAGCCATAGATACTTGAAGTCCTGGTCTAAGTTTCCTAGGCAAACCCAATTGACAGACAACCTTTTCGCTAATGAAATTGTGTGTACTGCCCGAGTCGACAAGCACTAATACGGGCTCTCCCGCCATTAATACCTGTAATTGCATAGTCTGTGAATTCCGAATCCCGGTTATGGCATGAAGGGATATTTCGGGATCCACGAAAGTTGGTTGCGCCAAATCATCCTCCGTGTCATCCACCATCAAACAAAAAAGGCGTTTACACTTGTGTCCTGCGGTATATGACTCATCGCAATTGTAACACAACCCTTTTGCACGTCGTTCAGCCATCTCGGCACGTGACAATCGCTTAATAATCGGAACTGGTGTACTGCCACTGTTGGAAGTTGCAGCCGTAGTGCCTGCTGTCACTTTCTGCTCACGGTTGGATACATTGGGAAAAACGGGCGTTGTAGGTTTGGGCGTTGTCCATGCAGAAGAACGTCGCCCTCCCACCCCACAACTCAGCTGCATTTTCCTTTCGAAAGCCCTGGCGATGTTCATTGCCGTCACCAAATTTGGAGGGTTCTGCATCTCCACATCTACTCGAAGTGCCTCCATTAACCCGGCAGTGAACATATCTACCTGCTGGTCGGAGCGGACTGTTGTCGCCCTAGCGAGGAGGGTCTGAAATTGGCGTTGGTACTCTTCCACTGTACCTGTTTGCTTGAGATTGATCAACTCACCTAAAGGATTGTTGCTCAATGGAGGACCAAATCGTAACAGGCAGTATTGCTTAAACGATTCCCATGATAGGTTTGAGTCCTCTTGTTCCAGTCGGTAGAACCACAACTGCGCCTCACCTATCATATGGAAAGCAGCCAGCCCAACTTTGTCTCCCTCGTAAGTCCGTTGGTTGAGGAAGAATTGTTCGCAGCGGTATAGCCATCCTAACGGATCTTCTGTGCCATTGTAGGTAGGAAATTCAAGTTTGGAGTACCGTGGAACAACTGCGTTGCCGGAGCGGCCTACCTGTGACCCGATCTGCTGTTCCATTGGCTGTCCCCACCGGTTGTGGTTGATACTGTCGGAACCAGTATCGAGTTCAGTGTGTTTTTCCTTGCCAGTAGACTGCCGTTCCAGCAGGCGCTGTATAGCTGTGACAGAATCACGCAAGTCACGCAGCTCTTGTCCCACCTTCTGGTTCGACTCTATCATCCTCTGGTCTAAGTCGTGCACTTTAAGCGCCAACTGGTCAGAATCGCCCATGACGACAGGCTCTGATACCAATTTGTTATGTTCCCTCGAATAGGATCTCGTCGCGGGCCGATTGACGGGGAAATCTGCTTGATTTCCTTTGTTCGCGTTCCGACCTTTCCTAGAAGAACCTATCTTTGAAAAGGGAGATAACAGTGGGTGTTTGTTCTTAAGAGACCACCCAAACTCTCCTTAGTCTGTTTTTGCAAAAATCTCAATACCTTTATTTCTCAACGTCTTCCTCTTTTTATAAGAAGAGGATGAATCTTAACAAAAAGACAAATGATTTGCTGCTAATTCAAACATTCCAGAATTAAAGAAACTACCAAAACAAGACTCCAACATATAAGGAAATAAATGGCCAATTAAGGCTATGACTTATTCTTGCTAAATAAAAAAGAATACTAAAAATGCAGTAGCCTATGTTTGTTTGCCCTGTGACTTTCCATTCTTTCTGCTATATTTTATTCCCACGAAAGCATCCGTAACACCCACCCCTATCAAACTGAACCATCAGCACTTGGCATGTCACTGTCAGTTTACTCTCAGCCTGAAGTAGACAGTCCTGGCTTACCAGAAACGTTTGTCGAATGTTCTTCAGTTTGGGATACCATACAAATATACTCTTCTGAATATTTGGTTGTCTCAAGGGATCCAGAGATTTATTTCTTCATGCATTGTGGAGTCATTCTATGTGAATTTGTTTTTTCTCCTTTTTATTCCATTCTCTTAGATTGTGGTGTATGTCAGCTGATCCCTTTTGTTAGTGAATGTTAATACATACATACATACATATATATATACTGGACGTCTCGAAATGCATTTGTATCAGATCTTCAACTTTCTTTCACATTATCCTTCAAGAATATTACATGTTTTCATAATTTGGACATAATACTAATGATAACTGAGAAAAGTTTGTGTTCTCATAAACTCAATCCCTTTCACCATACCTTCCACTGAATTTCAAACAGACAAAGCCTGGTACTTAAATAAGAAAGATCTGATGATTCCAACTTCACATTAACAAAGAAACAACTGGATGCATTTGCAACATCTTACTATATCAGCGATGACCAAAAATTCAGTTAATGAAGAGAATGACTATGTTAAGAATTGACATCCTATAAATTTCAAAACAAGGTCCAGATAATGGAAACAGGTGACATGCAACAAAGAAGGTGAAATTGCACCTAGGCTGCTTTGGATGACTCATTCAAATTTGAGTTACAATTGCTTTAGGCAAAACAAAATAGATGAAATGCTTTATAATAGTCAAGGCATCCTCCAAACAAAAAAATTAAATAAGTTGGATTTTTACTCTTAAAATGTTATAATTTATCCACATGCTATTTTCTTACACATACCAATAAAATAATTTTTTTTTTGAAATAAACCAATAAAATAATTTTTATCAGTAAACTACTAACTTTTTAGTATTATACATTAACCTTCACAACTAAAGCTAGTCCTAGCTGGTGAATGTTTACTGCAAACCAGCAACTTCAAGACCAAAAATAGAAATGAAGTCACCTACTGAAACCCAGTTAAGATTCTTGAGCATCCAAAATGCCCATTTGAATGAGAAGAATAATAATAGATTCAATAATATAAAAATGAAGAAAGTACACCAAGTGATTATGACTTAATGACAACCAACATGTAGTTTGCTGGTTTAAGGACACCCCAGCCTTTTCTCTATCGTTGGTTTACCTATGAAAAGAATGAAATCTTGCTGTGTGTTATGCTTTAGTCGGGGATGTCGTTGATTAATGGCCAAAGCAAGCACCAAAGAGACCAAGTCAGATAGATTTGTCCAAGCCTAATCCAAATTCTGTAATATGTGGGCTCCATTATGTCTTTCTTGCTATGAACTTAGCTCAATCATATCAAAAGCAGAAAATTCTGTCACTTGTCTTTCGCGCGTTCTAACTTCCAAAACATCCTAGTAGTCAGCTTTTATGCGAGTTTGCAACTTGAAATGGCAGGCATTTGGGTTAGGGAGGTCAACTAACCTATGTTTCTTTGCATTTCCCCTACGAAAGTCGTCTGCTAGGAATCCTATATTAATAAAAAATATTAGATTTTTCTGTTAATTATAGGTTTAATATTATTCTTTTCTTATAAAAGAGATACGTTCTCATTATAATAATCAGATAGAAAATTCAAAAATATTTTCTCATAGTATTCTTTCTCTTTGAATGTTTTTTCTCTTCTATCTTCTTATTCTTTCTCTCCAAATTCTTTCTTTTTCAGATTATTTTCTTCTTTCTATTTTCTTGTGTTACTAATTGATTAAACATACAAGAACCCTAACATCATCAAACTCTTTAACTCTATATACCAGCATAACTCATCAATTCATGTGCAGTTCTTTCAAATAAAGCGGAGACTAGAATTTGCCAATAACCCAATATTTAAAACCGGAACTTTTTCGACCTTCTACTTGTATCTGAAGGTGGAAATTTTGTCATCGTTGCCCGGTTCTACCTTTGATCATAGTGCTAACATGAGGTCCAGATCGCCACCTTTTTGGACAGAAGGGAGTCTCCACTCCCAGCATTGGCACTGCCTACGATACCATCACCCCTAAGACCACTCCATTAGCCTCACTGCCAACTCTACCTAAATCCACATCGCCACCGTTGCCCTCTACTCCATTGCCAATGCTACCAACGCAAGCAACTCTTCCACAGCCTACTTTACCACCTTTCTCAAGTGCCCAAATCTCAAATTTTGCCAAATCTTACACTGCCCCACAGCCCCAAACGTTGAACGTCCCCATTGCCAGCAACTCCGCTAGTGCCAGCCCGTCGGACAGCATATTTAAGGGTATTTTTTTTCTTTTATGGGTATTTTTTTTTTTCAACTGAGTGATTCCCGCAAGAGTTTTACATTGGATGTTGCAGAAAGTATTATGTTTTTGTTTTCTCATTAATATTATTGAGCTAGTCCATTTATACCTCTCTAATGAATTGAGCGTTTCGTAATCTCATCCAAAAATTCTTTTTTCATCTTCCAAGTAAGAATTCTTTATCATATTTTTTTTTTACTAATCTTTTAATAGTTTAATAACACATTAGCAATTTAAAAAATAGATGATCAAGAATTCATAAATTTTCTCTCTCTCATACATTATTCAAATTTAAATTGTTCTCATAAAAAGATTATCACCATATCAACATTGACCAAAATTCTTATCCCTTCTGGAATCTTGATTTTAGTAACTTATGAAGCATTTACTATCTTGTACTTGTCTTCTTGATAAAGTTATTATTAGTGTCTTTATAAGCAATATTTTTAATAACATGATCCTTATCATATCTTGGAGATAATATTGTAGGATATTTGGAAGCAGCAAATATTTCAGTTTCAGTAACTTATGAAGCATATACTATCGTGTACTTGTCTTCTTGATAAAGCTAGTATTACTGTCTTTATAACCAAAATCTTTAATAATATGATCCCATCATATCTTGGAGATAATATCGTGGGATATTTGGAAGCAGCAAAAATAAAAAGACCTCAAACATGAAAGCATCTTTTCTTCGGTATCAACCCAAAAACTTAATGTCACAGAAAATAAAGATCCTTTTCAGTAGAGAAGGATACCAATCCCATCGAATCAGAAAAATTCTATACAGAGGTGTGACATCTAGCTAAGTCACTCTCAATGCTTAAAAAACACAATATCTCGGCTACAATTGGCTTTGATAGCATCCTCCAAATTCTCAACCTTATCAAAATCAACTTTGAATGTAACCATAGTGATTCCATCTTTACCAGTATCATAATCCTGCTTTATGTTCTCAACTTGAAAAGATTGTAGCTGTGAACACCAAAAAAGAAAATAACCAATGAAATTACAAAGTGAAAGATACAAGGTCACTGTTTCTAGCCCCCCCCTCCCCCCTCTCCTCCCCCCCGTCCAAAAAAACAAACCACCACAAAAGGTGGCAATTCAAGTGTAACACAGAAATAGGCCATATCTATAACTTAGATAACAAGCAATATGTCCGATGAAGGTAAGACAACATCTTTGTTTGTAACACTTGTGGTCATCTGAGAAAATAACTCAGGAATTGCAGGAAATGGGGTACTTAATATACGCAAGTCAATTAAACTATGCTTCTATCACTGTAACTTCTGTGCTCACAATTGATGAACATCAAAAATGAAACATACATGTCTATCTAGATAACGAATGTCAAATAATGCAAAAACCAAATCATGCCAAAAGGGAAAAGAAAATTGGCAAGCATTAGTAAAAAATCAGCAATTCACCTGATGGTATAAACCGCCTAAAAGTTCGTAAGGAACCTCCACCCCCATAGGAATCTACAAAATCCAGTCAATAACACCAACATCAAAGATCAATCAATAAAATTCAATTAAACATTCACCAAAATGAAAGCCGAGAAGGAAATTAAATTAATTACTTTAGATTTGACAAGAATAGTAGGTGCATTTCTCAAGCATTCTGATGCCACACCACCATAAGCCCTAACCAGTCCCCCAGTTCCAAGTTTTATCCCTCCAAAATACCTGCAATTCCCCCAATACAGTGAACATAAAACGATGATCATATCATACTAGAGCTGAGTCATGCTACTGCACAGATTCTATATAGTTACCAAGTTTAGTTATTGATCATCAGATTCTAATCCAAAAATCCACAAAAATTAAAAGCTTAAGAATAAAAAAAGAAAAAAAAAAAAAAAACATTAAGACAATTAATCACTCGCATAACCGCCTGCAATCATACAGAATCTGTAATCACTCTCATCATCATCTTGTAATTATTGTATGTATAGTAGCTGAATCCATATTAAATCAATAAATAATGTGAGTTTACCTCGTGACGACGACCATGACTCTATCCAAACCAGAAGAAGCAATGGCAGAATGAATAGGTTTTCCGGCCGTACCAGACGGTTCACCGTCATCATTAGACCGGTATTGATCCCCAACCTACGAATCCATCACAATAACATCGAATTGAACTACTTTTTATTTCCTAAGATTTAATAATGAATAAAAAAAAAAATGAAGAATTAGGTGAATAGAGATACCTTATAAGCCCAGCAATTGTGAGTCGCGCGTGGATCCCCAACCTATCTAAAACAGTGAATGAAAATTAGAAGATGAAATTGGAGAGAGCGGAATGGCAGGTGATGGATATAATATGTAACCTGAGAGAGAAAAGATTGGGCGGATTGCTCGTTGGAGATGTGGCCAGCGATGGCGATGAATTTGCTCTTTTTATTTCTTTCTCGTAAGTTACTCTTTCTTTGATTGTTGTATATGCGCCTGCATTGTTGCTGCTGCTGGCCGAAGTCACCATTCGTGTTTTGGTGGTGGTGAGTGAGAAGAGCGATGCAGGGACGCGATGGTTTAGTTTCTGGCAACAATGGTGATACACAGGGATTGTTGCTGCAACACACATTTCCGTTTTCAAACAACCCTCTTCAAATGGCTCACTTTCTTTCGATTGCCTTTGCGATACGTCACTATTTTGCTTGAAACGACGTCGTTTGACTAAATTATAGATGTTTTGTATAATTAGAATTGGATTGAATTGAATTGGACTAGACTGGACTGGACTGAACTAAATTAATATAATATATATATGTAAATTGATTTTTGAACTAAATATAATAAATTAATTTTAAATATATATAATATAAATTAAAATTTATTTTCAATAAACTTTAGATTTATAAACTTCGTAATACTATTTTAAATAAATTTATAATTATAAAATATTTTTATAATAATATTGAATATAATATTATATTTTAATAAATAAAAGGACTTCCAAATGGATAAGATTTTGAAAACTCATGATCTCACATGGATTTTCAGATCTCATTTATTTAGGATTTGAAATAATTTTGCATATAAACTCGAGAGCTAAAAGTACGTTTGGATACGTTTTTAAAATGATGTTTTTGAAGAGTATTTTCAAAAAAAAAAAAAATGTTTTAAAAATGACTTTTAAAAAATGATAATGTGTTTAGTAACATTTTTAAAAATATATTTTAAAAACAAAAAATGATAAAAAGTTGTTTTGTATAATTTTTAAAAATATTTAAAAGCTGAAAATGTGTTTGAATGAAAACTGTTTTTAAAAATGATGACGTGACTGTTAGAGATAAGTGTTTTTACTTTTTTAAGTTTTATTATACAAAAAAAAAATAATTTTTGAAAATGATAGAAAACAAAAAAAAAAAAATTATTTTTTACTTTTACTTTAAGTTTTACTGTATATTTTTTAAAACATGTTTTTTTTTTTTCAATTTCTGATAACATATTTTTAAAAAACGATTAACTAACACATTTTTAAACGTTTTTCTTTTTTAAAAATAAAAAACAATTTTTAAAAACGATACCAAACACCACCTAAAGTTTTTTGGAAAAGTTTCTCTCCCTACTCTAAGCCAAACGTGGGCAATAATAGATAGGAACCTTTTTTATTTCTTTCTTTTTTCCATATATCACCAAATTACCCATCTTCCAATCCCAACATCAATATCAACTAGAAAAAAGAAGAAAAAATAGTTATGGCACATAGCATCGCCATCAAATTATGTCTAATCTTTCTTGGAAAATTAAAACTCGTTATATTTCAAAAATAATAATAATAATAAAACTCGTTATAAAAATATGTCAATCCCTACTTCGAAGTGTGTATATATATATATATGTCGACCGTAATCCGTATCTGTCTAAGCTTTCAAGAAGGCTCTTTCAAGACGAACAATTGTTTAAAGAAAATTAAACACGATGCAAGCGGAGAATATGAGAAAAGATAAAAATAGAGAAGTTGGAGAAAGACTGATTTTCTTAAATATACCAAAAAATAGAGAATCGATAGCAAAATGGGTAATTCAATCTCAACCCAAACCTCAATAAAACGTTTGAGCTGATCTATATCCATTTGTTCTCCTTAATCTTACATCATAAGGGTTACCCCATGCTACCTGCTCACACCCTATGTCCCTATTACTACTACTAACAAACCGGTGGCTTGAGTTCCTATAATGTTTAATAATGGAGTCAGTATCATACAAAATTGTAGGGTTTCCATGCCCTCCCATATCCTCTCTCCACCCATGCCTCCAACCACCCTTTTCCTCTTCTGAGTCATTCTCGTAGTTTTGATACGAGGAAGATGCCATTGAGTTTGATGGAAACTCATAATGGCTGTACCAACTAGGTCCCACATCACCGAATATGAAATCGGATAAGTCTTCTCTTCTGGAAGAATCCTTGGTACTAGCTGTGCTGCAAGAACTTGCATCAGAGCTGCTGAAAATGGAAGAACTCTCGCTTGATGAATCCACTCTTGGAATTCTCTGCATCGATTGGTATCTCCATTCCTCTTGATCGTAGAATTGATTGTTGATTGAACCAGGCTTTCGCTGTGCCTTATATTCTGCACTAGGAATACTGGAGGTAGATTTCAACTGGGATGCACTCAGGCGGTTAGGAACACTTTCGACGCTTTTTTTCTTGGACCTCAAACCATGAGACACCACGTTGTTTCGTATTAATGCTGGGAGACGTGGAGAATGCCTGAGGATAAGAACACTGAAATTGTCAGTGATTCCTATGAAACACAGACTTGGAATTCATATCAAGCTGATTGCACAGAAACAGTACCTAGCATACAGGAGCATGTATGCCTCCTCTAATAAGACAGTACCCAATTCCACAGGCATTACCTACACAGCATCAGCATCCACCAATCAGGTCTTTCAATTCAACAAAGCTCGAGTTAATCAATGTGAAAAAGAATAGCCAAGATTCTACATGAAAACATAAAAATCAAATTTATTTTAAGAAATCATATCTAGGAATTTGAGAAAAACAACTCAACAGTTATAGTTCTACAAAACCACACCAAGAATTTTCTTTTCCCTTTTTAATACCCAGCACTACCTCAATCTTTATTTTTTGTTCACCAGGATGCAGATGGTGGACTAATATTCTCAACCCTTGCACAACTTGTAGTCCAAAACTCTTGGAATATAATATCTAAGGTAAGTGGTCCCTAAGTGATTTAACCCGACTTATTGGTCACAGACCAAGAGAGTCTCACCACTCAACCACCCCTTTGGATAACTTATATTATTTTCTCCGAGATTCCATCAGATCTTGTAAAAATATTCATAAACCTTGAGAAATGGAAAATATTAAAAAACATATCAATAAACTAAGTTTCAGCCTCTAAAGAATGCTGGAGGAAATAGCAAGTGAGATTCAATCGATCCACAAGCAAAGACAGATTTGGCAATTCACAACCACAAGTATTAGTACCCACCAGGGAGAAGGGCAAAACACAAAGAAAGGGCAGTTTGCTTCAGTTTTTAGTTTACCAATTTTAAACCAGGGCTGGTTTCAAAATGAAAATGAGAAATTAAAGCCAGAAAAAGGCTAATTTCTTGCTCTTTAGTCTCAACCTCTAACAGGGACAAAATTCAAAACGGAAACGAAAAAAAAAAAAAAAAAAACCAAAGGCAGAAGCCACAAACTAAGTAACAATGAATGTAAATTTGTTAAAAGATTAAAAAAAACAATAGGAAACATACAGTGCTGTCATCGATTCTGAACCACTGCCCATGGGAATTCTTTATGTAACACACATAATGACCTGAAAATGCAGCATCCATAACATCCAAGTGAACAACCACTGCATACAGACTGTACACAGGTGATTTATCATTACTTCCACTCATATAAGGGGCTATGTTGAGGACTTCAGGAAATCGAACTGACTTATTCAGCTTCCCAAAGTTTCCAGACTGCATGCACCAAAGGTAGAGCTAACATCAACATTCAAGAACACGAGAAAAGCTTGGATTCATACCAAAATTTCCAATCAAGAAATTACCTGAAACCTTTTTAACACGATGGTAAGAATATTAGGTTCCTCCAATATCGATAACTTCTTTTTGGCTCTCTCATATGACTTGCACCTGATTGAAACAGTAAGACATAAAATTTACTTGGCATCACCAAAGCTCGAACAATCATTTTTCTTTCTTTCGGATAAAACGATAGATGCCAATGAGGGTATGATAAATCATTATTAATATAAAAAAAAAAATTAAAAAAAATTAAAAAATGAAAACAGATGAAGAAGCCAATAGTAGATAAAGGTTACATCCAATAAGCACATCTCTATAGACAGACTAATAATGCAGAAGCACGGCTTCAGTATCAACAGCATTGCCAGCAAGCAATGCAGCAGAGGCAAGAAAAGCAATTGTATGAATGATCTAAAAAGGAATTGAGTCATTACTTTACAAAATTTATTCACAAGTAAGGTAATAAACGAATTCCTTTTCCAAAGTACAGATGACCATTTGACCAAAAAAAAAAAGTAAAAAGATAATTTCAATATAAGTAGATGCTCGTGAATAAGTGATGTGTTCAACACATTGACCAAGATGAATGAACTCAATTAGGTAAACATGAAAGAGAATAGAAGGGCACATGTCAGAACAACTTGATTCTTAGAATTTGAGGCATAATTGAGCAAGGAAACGAGCAAATTAATAACCTGCTACAATGGTATTTGTTCTCTCCAATCAAGGTTTCAGACGTTGTAAATTGTGCAAGAGCATCTTCAAGTGATCTAATGTCCCCATCGATCTCAACTGTTAGATCCATCATCCGCTCATACTGCTCAGACTTGCCATGGCACTTCAAGCACTTTATCTGACAATCCCAATTATGACATTTCAGTAACAAAATTAAGATGACTTACTTTGGTAAGGGAAAGATCAAATTTAAAAAGAACATGATCATAGAAGTACCATCAAAATCATGAACAACCTTAGATCGAAGGTAACCCCCAAAAGTCAAGCCTACGAGAGTCGTTTGTTCTGCCAACGGTCCAGCAGCCCCAGCCTCCTTCAGGCAAACAGATTGCATCGTATCAACAACACACCTGTCATCTTACAAAGTAATGTCATAATTCACATTTATTAAGATACCAAATTTAACATAAAAGCAGCACAGTAGTTGGTAATAGCTGTTTCACCTCAAAAATTCATGAGCATCTTCTTCTCTCCCATGACCTAGATGACCAATTTTTTGGAGCTTGGAGAATATACTGATTGGGGACAGAGGGGAGATACCCTCCCTTGCCTTCAGAATTAAGTGTTCAAACTCACAAATGAAACACCAACCCTTCTTTTGACCTGAGGAAGGAGATAAACATTAAAATGAGAGGACCATTTACCACACAGTTTCAACAATAAACTAGATTTGAACAATATACAAGTCAGAAAAACTTGCATGTTCTGGAATGGAGCCCTTGGACAAGATAAGAAGTCAGAGGCCGAGTAAACGCCAAACACTGGAGCACAGCATTAGCATAACAACTGCAGAAATTTGAGGAAATTTTGCATTATCAGGTAAACAATTGAAATAACAAACATAAGAGGGTAAAAGCAACCATATGCAAATTTTATGATGAGAAGTAACTACATGGAACATATAAGACTATAAGTGCATGACTTCAGCAGTTTCGTATTTCACAAAAAATGAAGCATCACCAACACAACAGCATAAGCTAAAATCTTCTAGACCTTGTACATAAGCAAATGGGATGAAAAAATTTAAGAGAACCTGTTTCCACAATTTGTAAGGCCAAAGGGGCATAGCTCCACCTCATCATAGGAGTAGAGTTTCAAGAACAGGTCATATGGAAATATTGTCTGTCAAAACAAAAACTGAATAAATAAACACAGTGCAACAAAAAAACTACAGGGATCCCTAGAAAGGCATATCAAAAACATGCAAATAACCTTGTCACTGTATTTCCCAGTAACCTCATTCTCAGAACCTAACAAATAAGACTTCAAAGGTTTGGAGACTAAAAACTGCTGTACAACCTTCCTCATTGATGTTTTCAACCCATGGCGTGCATTTTGTGGCATGCTTGGGATACTACTAACATTTACAGGCAACACAGACTTGGAACTGCCTACTGAATGCTCTCCAGTGGCTGAAGAAAGACGAGGCATACTTGGTGACAAAGACCTGTCCTTTTTGCCTTTATAAAGTTTTGAATCATCCTCACCATCTTTAGTTACATGATTTGACCTTGAACAGCTCAGCGATGATGAGCCCCTGGACTTAGAAGCATCTTTAACTAATAATTCAGGGGAAGCAGTTCCTCCTATGGACTTCTTACCGCCCAATTTTGACGGTTGGATATCATCAGTTGTGGCTGTCTTTCCCTTTGGATGCTGCGACGATATGCAGTTACCTTCTTCGTTGTCATGACTAAATTTCATTTTGACTAATTTACTTGCACGAGAAGTGGATTCTACAGGGATAACTAAGTTAGTGGACTCAGGTGATGGCGCTGTAGTTTGTTTGATCTTCTTACTTCTAACCCTTTTTCCAGGAACATCAGGAGCAACCGGACCAGAAGTAGGTCTCACCAGTCTCTCAACAGTGCTAGACCCAAGTCCTTCACTGGGAGGAGACACATTAACCAATAAGTCACTTCTGCCTCTGGATGGACCAGAGCCAGAAGCAAAACCCGTATGCTTTCCTTCAACATAAACCATCGGCTTAACTTCTTCATCCATAATTGACGAAGCATTAGAAGCAACCTCAGAATTGTTATGAGGAATGTCAAATTGTTTTGGTGATGCTGCTAACCCAACAATGTCATTCTCCTCTTTTGGTAGCATGCTACTAGTTGGGGGACAACATTCATCCTTGTGACCTTGTCTCCAGTGAAGAATTTGACACTTACCAGAACTGCAAGTAGAGATATTTTTGAAAATTAAATACCAAAGAAAGACACAAAATGACTGCAATTGTTCACTCGAAAACAACCATTACATTACACATTCAGCAACAAAATCATATAAAAAAAAAAAAAAAAAAAAAAAAGCAGCCATATTTTTTTATACAAAGATATTTACAAATGCATAGAGAATACAAACACAAGCAATGGCAAGGCCAATGAGATAATCAATAAAGTCACAAGCAGAAACGAAACTGACCAGTAACGAACAGCTTTGCAGCGAGAGCAACGCGTGGTGGTGGGAGAGAAACAGACAGCACACTGATACGACTTGAGGATGGGGGTATAATTGTATTCATTGGCGGATTCGATTTCTGCTATGAATGACTCCTCCGCGGCGACAGCTAGAAGTTGAGTGATCTCGGCTTTTCTGGCCACCGCATTCCTCCATTTCTGCCGGATTACAAGGAAAATAATCAAAACAGATACAGCGAAGAGGCCGTGAAACCCTAGAATTCCCGGGACCAGCATTTGATTTGAAAGAGTTGGGAAAGTTTTAACCGGCGCCGAGGGAGAGACCAGAACAGAGAAACCCTAGGATTGAGGCGGTGGTGGACGGGGTCGTGGTGGTATACATAGATTGACTAAGGCTTGCAGGTGCTGTGGATTGGAGCGGTGGTCGGAGGAGGGGTAAAAAGGGAAATTGGCGTGGTGGATCAGTTGATTGGAAGGTTTTTGGAGCATCTGGATTTGAAAGAGGCGTCTTGAGAGAAAAGGATTGGAATTTGGTACGAGCGAGAATATTTTTTTGTTGTCTACTTCGATTTTTGTCTTGTTCTTTCTGGTGAAATTAATAAATGTTCTTTTCACATCAACCTTTGATTCTCACTAACGGCACTATTCTACCGTTGTTTATGTCTATTTTAATTAAAGTTTAATCATTTTGAAAATTATGGAGAAAATTATCACACCAAACTCACACTCACCGCTTATTTCATTTTTCTACTTAACATTTTAATTGTATTTAATATATCTTATTAAATTACAAAAAATTATTTTTTCACATTGAAAATAATTTAATATTAGTAATAACTCTTGAATTATAGTAGTTATATTAATATGGAGTATATGACATGTTTTCACGTTAACCGTTTCCAATATGATAACTTATATTTTATGAAATTAAATATGTATAAAAAATGTTAAATTAAAATCTTATGAATTTAACATATTCACAAAAACTTAAAAACATTATTAACAATAAAAAAGATTATTTTAGATATTATTACGTTATTTATTTTTAGTTGTCTTTAATATATTAAAATGTAAACATATAATAAATAAAAGTTGAAAGAGCGTAAAAGTAAAAATATTTGTTTTTATGATTTTAAAAAAAAATGTATATCAATTATACTTCATTTTTAGGGAAAACAAATACAAACAAACAAACATGTGACTCAATTTTCGGTTTTCGATCTTATTCATTTTCAATAAAGTTCAGCATTATTCATTCTTCGTAAAAAGAAAAATAAATGAACCTTATGTTGAGCTTAACATAAATATCATGATATTCAACTTTGGATGATAATAACATAAATACTTTCTCCCATTAGTTGACTATAGTCAAGCCTAAAGGTTGACCTAAAGTTTGGAGGATAAAATTATCATTTCACTTATCAACTAAAACCAAAAGTTCTAACAATAACCTAAATTCTTTTAGAATAATAATTTTTTACAAAACAATTTCTTAAATAAACCAGACTATCAATAATTATTAATTTGCCCCTATAGCAAATTTTGGAAAGGAAACAAAGCTCCTCTGCCAATTGAGTATCTTTGATCTCCTAAAAAAAAAAAAAAAAATCTCATTACATAGAAGATCGAGATATCCTTCACGGAGAAAAAGATCTCTTTTAGGTTATATTTGACACGCGAGATTGAGATTGAAAATGAGAATAAGATTAAAAGAAATTGGGATTGAATTAGATTGGATTAAAAAATTATCATCCTATGTTTGGTAGAACTTGAAATTCGATTAAAATTATATCTTATTGTGTTTGGTGTATATTATGATTGAATTAGAATAAAATTAATTTAAATATTTTATTATATAACCTAAATTAAAATTAATTTGAAAAAGGAATGTTATGAAAACCCCTCTGGAAAGTACAATAATCGGGAACTATGCCCGATTTTTTTTTTATTAGATGAATCATCCTCTACCGTTAACTTTCCTTCCAAACTATTAACATTTTTCATCCAAAATCGTAAAATGATCAAAGTACTCTTATTAAGATCCTATAAAATCCCTTTTACACCCTTCAGACTTATATAATGATTAGAGCAAATTACAGTTTAACTACCCAGACGAAACTCTAATTCAAGCGGAGTAATTGTTTGGATATTATTGCAATTTACCCCCCTCCCGTTATCAACTTTCAGTTACCATGAACTGATTCAGGGGTAAAGTCATCATTTCGATAGGTAGTGGTCTGTTAAATGAATTTATAAAAAAAAAAAATTTAAAAATTTAAAAATTAAATGAATTTAAAAAAAAAAAATTCTCAGATGTAGCATTCGTTTGAGATGCCTCCATCTTAGGTCAACCCATCTCCATCCATTTAAGATGGAGCCTTGTCGTTGTGGTATTTTGAGGGCTTAGTGGTGGATAGAAGATGAAAGCAGATGGAAGAAGGTGAAGGAAGATGAAATAGGTGAAGGGATGAACGCCAAAGGAAGAAGGTGAGGGCAGATGGAAGAAGATGAAATGGGTTTGTGGATATTCGATCCTCAAAAACTGGGTTTGATCGAACTAGGTTTGTGAAGAAGTTGAAGATCGAACTCACTAGAGAGAGAGACAGCTGAGATTGATTGACAGAGACTTTCGATTTGTGGTTGTGGTAGAGATATAACCCATTGGGTTTTCGATCTCTGCGTTACGGTTGCGATGGAGTGGGTCTCTCCGCATCTGTTCGCTTTAGACCTGAAGGAAGATGAAAGAGGTGAAGGGATGAACGCCAAAGGAAGAAGGTGAGGGCAGATGGAAGAAGATGAAGTAGGTTTGTGGATATTCGATCCTCAAAAACTGGGTTTGATCGAACTAGGTTTGTGAAGAAGATGAAGATCGAACTCACTAGAGAGAGAGACAGTTGAGATTGATTGACAAAGACTTTCAATTTATGGTTATGGCAGAGATGTAACCCACTGGGTTTTCGATCTCTGTGTTACGGTTGCGATGGAGTGGGTCTCTCCACATCTGTTCCCTTTAGACCTGAAGGAAGATGAAAGAGGTGAAGGGATGAACGCCTAAAGGAAGAAGGTGAGGGGCAGATGGAAGAAGATGAAGTGGGTTTGTGGATATTCGATTCTCAAAAACTGGGTTTGATCGAACTGGGTTTGTGAAGAAGATGAAGATCGAACTGGGTTTGATCTTTGTTTTTGGTATGGTTGTGGTGGTTGTGTTTAGCACCGGTTTGTTGCCTTGGTGGCCGGTGAAGGCTTGGTGGTAGGTTTTTAGAAGTGTTGGTAATGGCTTGGTGGCCGATTTGTGGAGACGATCTGGGTTTAAACCCAGTTCATGAGACGACCTTTTCACACTCCGCATCTCCTCATTCTCCTTCTTCTTCTTTATCGTCAATCTTGGTTCAATTTTTCAATTTTGATTTTTCAATTTTTTATTCGGTCAATTATGTCAACTTCAGCAATCAAGGGCATTTTCATCTTTTTACTTTTTTTTTTTCATTGTTCACAGGCAATTTTAACGGAAAGTTGATAACGGGAGGGGGGTAAATTGCAATAATATCGAAACAGTTGCTCCGCTTGAATTAGAGTTTCGTCTGGGTAGCTGAATTGTAATTTGCTCTAATGATTAAAATGTCCTTTACATCATTAAATAATAATATTAAATAAAAAATAAAATATTTTTTTAAAAAAAAATAACTAATTAACGCGAAAACCACTGGGTTTCCAAATTGTTAGAAAGTTATTGGAAAACTAGAAATTCTAGGTTTCTAGCAACCTGAAAACCCGTTTTTGGGTTTCCAGCAGAATTTTTGGGTTTTCAGTAACCAAAAAACCCAAAAAAAACAAAAAAACAAACAAATAAACATAAACTCAGCCTTTAAACCCCAATACCACCACCACCGATTCGCAGCAACAAAACCAAACCAACATCACCACCACCACCGTCAAACCCAATCAAACTCAAACCCTAACATCACCACCATCACAGTTAAATCCAATCAAACCCAAGCCCTAATATAACTACCCCCAGAGTCAAAACCCAATCAAACCCAAACCCCAACTCCACCACTGTCGTCAACCTTAATCAAACTCAAACCAGTATCACCCATCCAAACCACAGTCATTAGTGGTGAGGTGGGATGAGAGAGAGAGTGGTAAGAAAAGAGAGAGAGACAGAAAGAGTGACGAGGCATGGGATAGATGAGTCTATAGTTTTAAAATGTGCAAGACATACTAAAGCATAAAGGGGCTTTAGAGCCTTTTCAAGGCGCAAGATGCAAGGCATGCCTTTTCAAGGTGAGGTACACTGGGGAAAAAAAAAAACTAAAAATATTGTAAATTCATAAACAACAAACAATAATAAAGTAAAATTCAACAAAATAAACATCCAATCATCAATTATAATCAAAATCATCATCATAATTCATTATCAAAGTTCAACAACTAAGTATCCTAGACAAACAACAAAAATCATCATCAAAGTTCAACAACTAAGTATCCTAGACAAACAACAAAAATCATCATCAAAGTTCAACTAAGAACTAACTAAATGTCCTAGCCTAGAGCCTAGGGAAACAACATAAGTTATAAGTCATCATCAAGATGCAATTATGCAAACAAAAACTAATGGCTAGCATTAGTCACAAAAAAAGTTCATTCATAATATTCAATCAATCGTCATGCTCCAAGTCCTAAGTCATCATCAAGATCCTCATCCTCCTCTCTCATCTCTTCACCTTCTCCTTTTTTCTTTAGAAATCATTTTCCCTCTCTCTCTTTTTCTTCTTCTAAAGCTAACTCTTGATATTCCTCTCCTTCTTCCTCAACAATTGGTTGCCTTGTTCTTGTTGGCCACTTTGATGAAGAACTCAATTTTAATCTAAATCTATAACTAGGATCTCCAACTCCTACAATTATTGTAAGCCCTCGAATTTGATTTTATGGATTTTCCGGAAATAGTCCCTAAATAGTTATTGGAGACTTTAATTGGTTTATGAAAACGCTTAAGGTTATAGAGAATCCATAGGTGTTGAATTAAAATTGACTGGAGGTTAAATGGAAGGATAAAATGATGAAGGAAATTGAATAATTTTTAAGGTGAAAAATGGACTAAATCGAAGATAAGTTATAATAATTGTGGTCATAGTAATATTAAGCTAAAAGCTAAGGGAGGAGAATGAAATTTTCTTAGGGCGTAAGTGGAATTATTGAGATTATTGTGGAGGAAACATGAAGCACAAAATGTTGAGTTGACTTACAAATCAAACAAGGTAGAGTCGGTCACGCAAAGAAGAAAAAAGAAGAGAAAAAGAAAAGAAAAAGAGAAAACAAGAAGAAGAAGAAAAGAAAAAGAAGAAGAAGAAGAAGAAGGAGCTACCACTTGCCGCCGGCGTCGACCGAGTTCGTCGACCAGACCCGAAGCCGTCGCACACTCGTCCGAGTTTGCAGCTGACACGGAACCAGATGCGAACCAGCATCGAAGCAGACCAGGTCCGCTATTGACGCGAGCCAGACTCGACGCAGAGCTTAACCGGAACCAGATCGTCAACCGCGTGAGATTGATGTTGTTGAGCTGCTCCAGCCGAACCCGACGCCAAGCTTGCCAAGACCGAGCTGACACAAAGCTGGACTAGTCTTCCTCGCGCGTGAACCAGCAGCAGATCGGCGGCGGAAGTCGCAACAAGTCGCAGCAAAACCGAGGGAAAGAGAGAGAGAGAAAGAGAGGAGGAAGATCCAATCAAAAATTCAGCCTAGATCTGCCACTAAACCAGTCCAAAACCACCCCAAAATCAGTCCCAAATCGAAGCTTACGCGAAAGAAAAAGGGGTGAGTTATTTAAGTTTGAAATTGATGATTCGTTGGTGTCTAAGTTGATTCGAAATGGGTTTCGTTATAATTTGTTTGTTGGTTGTTTTTGAGTGAAAACGAGTTGAAATCTAAATGAATTAATGGTTATTGAGAGCTTAGGAAACTAAGAAAAAAATCATCCGATTGGGTTAGGGAATAGGTTCGGCCAAAAGGAGTCGAAATCGGATAATTTTCATTTCGGACCTTCGAATGTGTTTTCGTTAGTGCCAGAACGACTCTAAGTGATAGTACATAGGTTCCAGATGAAGAAATTTGAGTTCGGAACCTTAGAATTGATAAAGGAATGAAATACGAAAGATTACGAGTAAAAAGGGTCATTTAGGGGCGATTATGTAATTTTAATTATTTTGAGTTTTCAGAAGTTGATGCGAACGTAAATTTACGTATATATATATATATATGTTGTATAGGTGACAAATAAGTTGGTGAAGTAAGGGAAGAGCGATAAGGAGCAGTTTAGAACCTTTCAGAGAGCTGTTCGGAAGTGCTAGCTAAGGTGAGTGTTAAAATGATTTTTAATACGTTGTTGTTGATTTGATTAATGAATGAATGTTTCATGCATGTTTTGATATTTTGATGAAAGTGAAACATGATTTAAATGATAAATGGCACGGTAACAGATAATATGGTTTTGTGTTTTCATTAAACCAACGATTTCTTGTTTTGAATGATATATATGAATGAGATTGTAACTTTATAAAGATGAAAAGAAAACTTATGGCTTACCCAGAGAGTATCAGATATTACTGGTCTGCAATGGAAGAGTTGTATTGTCAGTATGTCAGTAACTATACTAACCGCGGGAGATACCTGCAAAGTGTCATGTCAGTCAGATGTCCGAGAGATTAGTCCAATGCACGTGAACGGTATATTATTAGCTAGCTTACCCGAGCGAGACAGATTTCCGCTCTGTAGCGATGTAGGATTCCGCTACATGAACTAGACAGAGCGATGTAGGATTCCGCTCTATACTAGGGTGCCATGAGGCACGGGTCACTATAGGTTGGCCGGAGCCGGATTGATTGGCAGGACACCTTTGAGCGGAGTAGGACCATATCTGGTTTTATAATAATGAAAACGGCTGGTTGGCATGACACCATCGAGCGGAGTCGGACCAGTTTTCGGTTTCATAAAAAGAAAAAGGGTTTTAGAATAAAAACCCCGCAACCATAGAAGATCCCTTTATGAAATTGAAAACCGTGCAACATGTGTTTTATAATATTAATGCATGAAACTTGTTTTAAAATAAATGGAATTGATTTGAATTATCAAAAATGTTTTAGGGAGGTTTTTATAAAATTGTAATATCAAATAATATTATATGACACTTACTGGGCTTTCAAAGCTCACCCAATATTTTTTGTATTTTTTAAATAAACCTCCTCAGGCATAGGTACCATGGCTGCGGAATTACCCTGAGACGACACCAGACAGTCGCGGCGACAATGCTGATGTGATTACCTGTTTCTATTTTTGTTTGATATTAAGAAATGTATATCTTTTATTATCCCTATATGATTTTGTAAATATCCTTTTATGGATTTAAATTGTATTTCTGAAGTAAATTGATGCATGACGTATGATTTAGTTGATAAATTAAAATATGAAATTTTGGTTGTGGTTGTGTTGATAAATGAGAGTCTGAGGCTCTATAGTTTGGGGGAAATGATTGATAATATTTTAGAAGTGTAAAGTTTTATAATTTATAGGGTGGCAAAGTCTGAAAAAGAGACGGGATGCTGCCCAAATTTTTATAAAATATTTTGTAAAGGTTTAAAATAAAAACGAAAAATTTCCCCTTGTTTCCGCTGTTTTTTAAAAGGTTCAGAAAGAATATGACTTAGCTCTATGGGAGATCCTTTAGTTGAGCGAAAGGGCTAGCTGGAGGGTCACCGTAGGGTGCCAGCAGATCTCCTAGAGAAAGGGGTCTGTCAACTATAGTAAGATTGATCCATGTCAACCCATCATCATCTGAAAAAACATTCTTGTCATCCTCCTGATCGAGCTATCCCATTAACCATTCATTGCTTTCATTAATGTCGCTCAACATCATAGGATCGATCGTATCACACATTTCATACCGATGCCTCAAAGGCTTTATTGTATTTCACAAATACCAAGTCGTTTAAATGACTTTGAGCAAGCTTGTTTCTTCGTTTAGTATGAAGCTGCAAGAATTTTTGTAAAATATATATATATATACACACTAAGGAAGTAGGGATAAAAGATACATTGAACAAACAAACTACTTAAAAAAATTATAATAACATACACTTACATTTTCAAACACACTCTAATTACGTTTACACCCAGAAGAACTGCAAGTGAGGCTAAGAACTTTTATTGCAAATTTTTTCAATGCAGGTGCTGAATCTCCATATGCATTCCATCATTCAGCTGTCCATTAAAATTCATGGATTAATGAATAATGATTAATCTTTAATCTTATGTTTATTTGATTTAATAAGATGATATATATACCTAGTGATTTCTCACTCTCTTTCTAATGGTTATGTAGTTTTTGAATAACCTCTTCGCGTTCCAATACTTCAAAAGCTTACGATCAATCTGGTCTTGAATCTTACGATCCGGAATTGACCTTCTTATGCATTTATAGAAGCCTACATTCACCTTTTCATGAATTTCACTTTTAAACTTGTAGAAGTATTCCAGGTTCAAGTACCATCCGACAGTATACAAAGGGCAATGAAGTTGAACATCATATCTATTATCAATGATTCGAGAGATAAACTCATACTTAGCCTCATCCCTATGAAAAGATGAGGCAATGGCTTCTTTGGCTCTATCCATGGCCTTATATATATATATATATTATATATATATATACATACATATATCATATAGCAGACTTCCTCTCACCATCTACTAAGCGAAGTACACGTACTAATGGATCGATCAACTTGAGAGCAAACACCAGATTGCTCCAAAAAGTAGACATCAAAATCACTTCTAACGTTCTTTTACCCCTCGCTTCTTTTGCCCACTTGCTCGTACTCCACTTATTGGAGATAAAAATTTTCTGAGGTTATTTTACAACTTGTGCATCTTGCTCAAAGTGATAAAGGCAGTTGCAAACCTTGTTTTTGTTGGCCTGAGCAACTCTTTGTTGTTGATAAACTTTCTTAGCATGTTTACCAAATTGGGACGGGTGTAGATATAGCTACTCACCATTATCGCTCTCTCAAATGTTTTCTTCAAATTGGACACTTTGAAAATATCTTCCAACATAAAATCGATAGAATAAGTTGCACATGATGTCCAAAAGAGTGTGAAATATTTTGCTTCCAACAATTTCTCTATTATCATTTACAAAAAAAAGACATTAGTTAATAGCAATACACATCTAATTTAAATTCAAATTGTTTTATTCATAATCATAATGCAAAAATAAATTCCATACCTGCTAAAACATTATTTGAAGCAGTTTCTGTCACCACTTGAATGACATTGCCTATACCATTCTGTTCCATAATACCACTTAATAATTCGAACATCTTCTCACCAATCTTTGCATAGGCAGATACATCAATAGATTTATAAAACATACTTCTTTTAAGAGAATTGATTAAGAAGTTGATCAATGTCATTTCTTTCTTATCCTTCCAACCGTCTGATAACACTAAACATCCATATTGAACCAACTCTTGTTCATGATCTTTCATCATCTTACAAGTGTTTTTCACCTCTTGCTTCAAAAAGGGAACCCTAACTTCATGAGGAGTATGTGACTTTATACCCGAACCATATTGGCTCATTACTTCCACAAAAGCCTTAAAGCTATCATATGATACAACATTAAATGGAATGCTTGCATCATATATCTATCTAGCAAAGAACGTACAAGCTCGACCTCTTAACTCCTTCTTAGTTACATTTTCCATCTCATTCAACTTCAATTGCTTTTCTTTGGCTTTCCTAATAATAACTTCTGGGTCAAGGATAAAGAAGACATCCAGTGGAACCTTTTGTTTTAACCCCTTTAAAACTAACTTCACCACTACCAAATGCACTATAGGTTCTTCTTTTACTTGTAACTGGTTATACTAGCTTATTATCATACCTTTCACCTATTTCAAACCCAACTAGTTGTTTCATATTGTGCTCTTCCTTATCATTCTTCTTCTTATTTTTTTTTTCTTTTTTTTGGAAGTACTCTTTCACCTTCTGTTTCATGGGTTCTAGACAACGTACACAACATTTAACATTCCTAAACACCCCTCCCCTTCGGTAAATTTGTTTTGCTCGATATATCTCTCATTTCTTCACTTTCCCACAAAATTTACATTTTATAGTATTTTTATCCTTAGGATCCGACAGCTCAATATAATTCCATACAGAATTCAATGATTTAGTACTACCTGACATTGTGTTTGAGCAGGAGTAGGCTGTTGAAAACAAACATACATTCATATATTAATATTATAGATAAAAACAACCCATAAATTACAAAAATACATTATACATAAATCAGCAATAATTCTTTTTTTTTTTTCTTTTTTTGAGGCATCAACAATAAAATGTTAAAAACATACATTATACATAGAAGTAGAACTATAAAAACATACATGAAACCTAAACATCAATAATAAAAATTAAAAACAATGCATGAAAATCAACAATAAACATCAGCCAAGCATATAATCCTAGAAATAAACAATAACCTATGAAGAAATTGAAGAAAATATTGAAGAAAATATGAGAGAAGACTAAGAAGGTAGAAAAAAAAAAATAAAAACAGTCCACAAAAATCAACAATAAACATCATCCAAGCATACGATCATATAAATAAATAATAAGTCATGAAGAAATTGAAGAAAGATTGAAGAAAAGATGAGAAAATGGAGAAAAAAAAATTAAAAACAGTCCATGAAAATCAATAATAAACATCATTCAAGTATACAATCATACAAATAAACAATAACTCATGAAGAAATTGAAGAAATGATTGAAGAGAAAATGAGAGAAGAGAGAAAAAAGACTTACTTGAGGTCATTGGTGTAGAAAAAGCTGAAACTAATGAGAGGAGAAGATATGAGAGTCACTAGTAGCCAGATGAGGTCAATCGGTGGCGGGAAAAGGCCAATTGGCTAGTGGATGGTGGTTGGAAGAGAAAATCGACAACTTGGGGGTCAAGGTAAACAAAGAGAGGCGGATCGGGTTTTCAGGGCATAAATAAGTGAAAAATGAAAAACAAGGCCCATATTTATATGAGGCTTGATATTGCCTAGGTGTGTTTGGGCTTCTATGCTTAGGTCACTACACCTGAATGTCGTTCAGGTGTCGGAATAATGCCTCACCGAACCCGGTGCCTAGGTGCGCCTTTCAAACTATGAGTGATTCAAAATCATCGGCGATGGGTGGAGAAGAGTGTGCCACAATCATCGATTGTGGATATGGGTGGCGGTAGCGACAAGATAAGTGGAAGAATAAGAAGAAAATGATGACAAGTAAAGAGAATGGAAGAAGAAGAAGAATAAGAAAAATAGGTGTGGTTGATGGGTTTAAAGGGAGGAGAGAGAGACGATGATAGTGGCGCCTAGAAGGAATAAGAGAGGAAAGAAGGCTGATGGGAGGGATGGTGATTTAGGGATGATGGGTTTGAAGGTGATTTTAGGGATTTTATAATTTTAAAATTTATATTTAATTTTTTAGTTTACAATTTATATTTATATAGTTTTTTTTTTTTAAATTAATCTTTATCGTCCATTTAAATATGGACCATGGACGGTAGAGATCTAGTGATTTAAATTTTTAATTTTTATTTATTTTTTTATTTGTTCTTATTAATCTTCATCATCAATTTTAAGATGGACAGTAGAAATATAATGAATTAAAATTTTATTTAATTAATTATTTTTTTTTAAATTTTTATTTTTTTTAATTAAAACAGATAAATTACTCATCCAATTACTATTATACTCTTTAAATTTAATACTAACCAGTTTTTTTAAATGGTAGGAAGCGGTTTACTTAATAAAAAACAAAAAAAAAATCGGGGGTAATTCCCAATTATTTTACTTTATAGGGAGGTTTTCATAATATCTCTTTAAAAAATATTCCTTAAAAAATCTATCATGCACATCCACAAAAATCCACAAACAAAAATTCATACACATATCTATCTTTAAAAAATCTATTATACATATTTGAACCAAAGTATATCCATAAAAATCCAATAGACCCGACCACATACATATCCATCATCTTCTTTTTTTTTTTTTCTTCTTTTTCAATTTCTTCCCTCTATCGACTCTTATTATTATTCTTCTTTTTCTTCGTCTCCTCCAATCTCTCCTCTCCTCTTCTCCAATCTCTGCATGCCAACCATGTTCTAGGTTCGCTTGAACCTAAAACCCATACCACAACACAAAAAATAAAAAAAACAAAACAAACAAAACAAAAAAACAAAACAAAAAAATAAAAAAACAAAAAAAAAAATCAAAATTGATGAATTTGGGATTTTGGATGAAGATGAATAGGACGATGACTATTAGATTGGTTGTTAATGATGAAAGGTGTTAATTATGAAAGAGACAGAGATAGAGAGAGAGAGAGAGAGAGGAACGAGATTCCTACCAAGGCAAGAAATGGAATCCTACAATTCTCTTATGGGATTTCATTTCATGCCTTGGTAGGAATGAGTGGTGGGCTCGGGAAAGGAAATATCCCTTATTTTTCCACGCCAAAACATAGATTAAGTGAGATTAGTAAATTTTTTTTTTCAATCCCACTTGAAATTATGTGAAACAAACGTAGCTTTATGAGAGACTGTTACTTCTAGATTGGCGTTGATCTTCTCATTTTAAAGAGATTTTTAGGGCTTGTCCAGTGGCTCTTTGTCGGCCCATTCTTGTTTTCATTTTAAGTGGTGATATTTCCACCCCTTAAAAACCATATGTACACCCCTTTTGGTATTTATACCCATTAATATTTTTAAATATTCATATTCTATAATTACACCCTATGAATTGCCAATTATGTCTATTCACTCACAAACTGTTACCATAACATGATTCTTTCTTTTTATCTCTACGTATGCAACAACATGATTCTTGTTTTTTGCTCCTACGTGTGTAGTTGCCCATTCGATTGGATGAGTTCCTCGTGTGAATTTGGTGACAAACAAAACCCAACTTTGAATGTAGATTGACTACGCATTTGTTCCCTGTGTATGGCATGAAAGAAGAGGAAGGAACAAGAAAATCAACCACAAACTCATGAGCAAATCCGATAATATGGACTTGATGGGCATATATTGGAAGGAGCTAGAAAATCCACCACAAACTTGTATATATTCATGGACCTGATGGGTATATACTACTGATGGATATATCGTTTGTGTGGTAAATTATTGATTTGTTGCTTTGGGTGGGAAGGTAAGAAAGCTGGGAGATATCGCCACTTTCTCTTAAGTGATTGATGTTTCAATTTAAGAGTAATGTTGAAACATTAAAAAATGTATAAATTAAAGGGTTTACATATGATTTTAGAGGGGTGGAAATATCGCCACTCCATCATTTTTTGAAAAATTGTGTCCATGTTTGTTTGGTAAGTTCGATAAGTGTTTTAAAGATTAATTTTGGAGATTTAAGAAAACAAGAACAACAAAATCAAGCTTAAAAGTTGAAAACACAGAGAACAAGAAAATCATGTTTCTCGTGCTTTTCAATAAAAGAAACTGCCCAGAGCTTGTCCACAACCATATTTCCTCGTCTTCTTATCTTCTGCTCTTCATTGTTCTTCATTTCTACTCCTCTATTCTCTTCTGGTTTTCTCTATCTTCTTCATTTCTTCTCTCGATCTTTTTTCTTCTTTTTGTTTTACTCTTCTACATTTTCTTGGTTTGGTTTTCTTTTTTCCTTTCCTTCTTTTTTCAACTGATCTAATGTACAATGAGGTATTCCAATCTTCTTATTCCGATCTTCATTTTCTTTCTCTGTATTCTTCTTTTCATCTATCAATTTGCTTTTCTATTGTCAATTTTCTTCTCCAATATATGGAATAGGCCACCGGTGATTGTTCATAAATTTTTACATAGTTTTAAAAAAATTTAATTTATTTAGGTATTTAAAGTATTTAATAAAATTACTATTTATTTATTTATTTCTATTTTATATTGCTTAATTGGATTTAATATAAATAAAAATCAATAATATAAGTAAAAAAATCAATTATTTGAAAATTTGAAAATAATTAAAAATTGAAGATATTTTTCTTATAATTATCATTAAGAATTCAATATTTATACTGTATATAAATTCTTGTTTAATGTAGTAATAAAATTTATTTCAACATTATTATTCATTTTAAATTAATTGGGTTTAGGTTATGAAATTATACATGATTAAGTACATTAAATTCAATCAAATGATTTAAATACAAGAGGAAGTTTAAAAATAATTTTCAAAATGATTAATTTATCTAAATATTCTTCTTCCTTTTTTTAGGATGTTTGTGTGAGTATTTCTAAAATTATAATTTATAGATACCTTTAAATTATTTAATCAAATTAATATTACTTTTTTTATGTTTTATATTATTAAAATAATGCATGTTTATTATTATTATCATTATTATTATTATTATTATTATTATTATTATTATTATTATTATATTAGAAATTACTATCATATGTGTTTTTCAGTTCCTACTTTTAGAATACTATTTTCAACATATGTTACTAGATATATTTTCAGAATTTAAAAAACAAAATAACAAACACTGTTTTTATTTTCTTTTTCGTTTTAAAGAAACAGTAAATGAAAAATGGCTATCAGACGCACTCTTAAGGTCTAGTGTCAGCGTTGATCATATTTGTACTTTATGGTCTGTGAAGTATGGATAGATCAACACCTCGTCGAGCACTTCAGTCTACAAGTACTCTAGCTTGACATGCTTTATCCCTTGTTGTAATTGCTATAACATACCTGATTTTCCCTTAAGGATGTTTTGATAAAATTCTTGTGAAACCAAGGATGTTTTGATAACATTCTTGCAAAACTCTTTGTTAACCTTTGATTTCCTTGAACCCTCCATTTAATAGGAAACTTGATTAACTGGTGATATGTTGAGGGTACAACATGCATCTCATGGATCCATAGTCGACCAAAAATGACATTGTACATTGATCCTGTATCTAGGACTAGGAAATTCTTGTACGAGTTCACTTCTTGTGTTTTATTAGTAGTATGATCTCTCATATGGTGCTCTTGTGTTCATCATTAAATCCAATAAGTATAGTTGAACGCCTTGTGATGTTGGATTCATTGATCTGCATCTCTTTCAAAGTTTACAAGAACAACACATTTGCAAAACTCCCGTTATCAATCAAAATACGTTTTGTCAGACAGTTAGCTATGTAAAGACAAATAACCTAAGCATAATGGTGAGGGTTGAGCAAATCGGTCACTTAATTACTGGAAAAACTAATTATGTAATCTTCATTTCCAACGCGTGCCACTTTGACCGCCACCTCTAATTACTTCTCTTGTGTGTCTTTTGGTGGCTGAATGTGTTCGTACCGTTAACTTTTGAACCTTATGTAATTTCATTTATTGTTCTCTCATGTACCGAAGGTATTGGTGGAGTTGACTCATTTTCTCTTTGTCTATCATTAACTTGATGTGTTATTTTGTTTCCTTTATCGCTGAGAAATTGCCTAAAATGACCATTTCTTAGGAGCGATGCGACCTCAAATCGTAAGGAGATGTAATCCTCCATCCGATGCCTATAGTCACCATGAAATTTGTACCATTTGTTCTTATCTCTAAATTAGAGCGAACCTCTACTCCTTTCGGGCCATTTCATGGTATTGGCCATGCTTTTCATTACTGTAACTATTTCGACAGGGTTGATATTAACATTGTAAGATAAAAAAGGTATATGTAACCTATCTGATTGATCATCCCTTTTATTAGGATATGGTTCTACTCTGTAAGAACTACTTGAACTTGTTCTATTGTTCAATCGACCAATTTCAATATCCCTTCTAGTGCTCGAACCATTTTTGTTGATGATTCGCCACATCTTTCTCCCATTTGATTTGTGTCCATGCCTTCGCAAGCACATCCTTCATGGTCTTGAGAGGATACTTCGTCAATTCCTTATACAGGTCCAAATCATGGAACAACCCTTTTTCTAAAAGTAGAGACAACAGTGGAGATATTGTAGTTTGGAATCCAAACCTTCTCCTTGTTGAATTGATTGACATAGTCTCTAAGGCGCTCTCTTAGACGTTGCACTACGAAATATAAGTCGTTCGAATGTTTCTTCAACTTTCTACAACTCACGAATTGTTCAGCAAGTTCGTGAACCAATGCAACGCTGGACCTACTAAACTTGATCCAAACCCTTTACACATTACTACATTTATGAGGTCACGCGAAATGATGACCGTAAACATACGTTGCTTGTATTGGGCAATATGATCGTCGAGGTCGATCGTCCCATCATACATCTACATGTTGGGAAGGTTGTACTGCTTAGGCATCTCCACCATGCAATTGAGTCGACAAAGGGTAAATTCATAAAGTTGTCATGGGGGCCAACATACCAAAGTAGTCAATCTCAAATTCTAAGGCCAAGGATTCTATTTATCATGGCTTCAATCTCTACAAACCTTCTTGTTAGTCCGTTGGACACCAAGGCAGTTGATATTAGATTTCTAGCTTTCATTGTGTTACTAATTTTTGTTTGTGAGGAGGCTCAAGCCTTCATAGTTGTTTATGGGGTGGCTTAAGCCTCCCCCATTGGGCAATAAGGGAGGCTTTAGCCCACCTTTAGAGATTTATTAACATCATCACTTTTTTTTTTTTAATGAAAAATGGATGATATAGCTCCTTTTTTTCATGAATGGACCTCCACCATCCATCTTTTTGAAATTGGTGGTGGAGATCCATATTTTTTAATTAACTATGTTATTTTTAATTTTTTTTTTTTAAATAACATATTTTAAAATGGGTAAAAAGATGCAAATGCCCTTGTAGTTTAAAAAGATAAAAAATGGTGAAAGTTAGTCTGAGGCTAAAAAACGACTTTTCGGTTTTGTTTGTGGTTTCCATTAACTATATATAAAAAGTGTGAAGATGATTGGTAAATAGTAATAGAATTCTAGACTCCTCTAATATTTGTTTAAAAAGAAAATTACATTTTTACCCTTGAAATTTGTATTTGTTTGAAAAGGAAAATGAAATCACATTTTTATCCTCATAGAATCCTTAGTGATTGATGAAAAGGAAATGGTAGAGAAGTAATTTAGTTTTATTATAATTGTTAATTGACCTTATTGTCCTAAGAAGAAATGGTAAGAAAATCAGTTAAAAAAGTAGAGTAGAAAACCAAAGAATAATTGGAAGGGTAAAGAAGTAATTAAAACATTAAATAGTTGTTTGTACCAACTGAGATGAACAACTCAGAACTTTAAATGTACACAAAATGGTTGAAAATGACAATAGATATGGCCGAGAGTATAGATGGGATTTTAAAGGAGTTCATGAGTACTCTACTCTATCTAGCTGAGTTCGCCAAGGCTTGACCTTGAAATTGAGACTCTTTTTTCTCGTTTTTTCCTTTTTATATCTTTGTTTCTTCTTCAAGTAGGAGTCCTTGATAAAGTGCTTTCTTGGATTTTCTTCAAAGGTCAGTTTTGTTTGATGATCATTCTTATGTTAATTGTGTAAAAACTTTTTTATTGGTGTAATTATTTATATTATACTATTAGTTTTTCTTTATATATAAATTATATTGCATGCATAACTTATGGATAGTTGTTGTTGTTAAAAAATATAATCTCATTACAAACAATCTATTTCAAATCTCTATTTTGAGGAAAAATTATCAAAATTTTTATTAAAGAAAAACGAAAAAAATCCAAAAACTAACTTACAAAACAACAACAACAACAACAATAATAGTTAATAGAAATAATAGTTGAACATGCAAGAAAAATTTTTTAAAAAAATTATATAAAAAATTGAGAACTATAGAGTGGAGTTGGATGGAGAGAATGAAAATGGGATTTGACCTGTAGAAATCGGCGGACTTGATCTTGTTGAAGGAAATCATGATGTGATGATAGAGACTTCAGTGAGAGAGAGAGAGAGAGAGAGAGAGAGAGAGAGAGAGAATGAACATTGCCTAAAGTGTGAGGTGCAGATTAGGAAAATTGGTGTAGTGTAGTGTAAATGAGGATTTGTAGTTGCAAAGAGGGGTTTATTAAAAAGGTTCACACCCGAGAGAGACTGAGAGGGAAGTAGAAGAAGATTGAAAATGTTGAATGAGAGAGAGAGAGAGGTGTGATGATATTAATGCAAGAATTACTTGTGGGCATGAAATGTTTGAAAAGTTAATTCAGGTGAAACATAAAAATTGAAAGGGATATTTCCAAGTTACCTCTGACTACTCCATATACATAGTTTTACCCTCTAAAGTTTTTGTATTAGAGATTTTACCCCTTACTGATATGTATCTGGACTTTTTTTTTTATTATTATTTTAAAAATTTTTTGAGGTACAATAAGCTAATAGAGAGCAAACAGATAACAATACAGAGGCCAACCTATATGCATCAATTAGAAAAGTAAATTTTCTATTAAAGTGTGAAAGGTAAAATAGTAATTGAATAATGAAAAACCAAAATTACCCTTGATTTATTAAATAATAAATATAAAATATATAAAATGCAAAAGAATTTTAATAAGCAACCCGCTCTTCTTTTCATCCTTGATGAAGAACCACCCTAACACCTACATCGGTGATATGTTCAGTGGAGGAAATTGTCATATGTTAAATATCCTAAAATTACAACTGTAACACCCAAACATCAACATAAACATCATTTGTAAAAACCCAAAACCCAATAACCATACCAAACAACAATAAATAAATAAATAAGCATACAAATCCTTTTTTTTCATCTTTTGTTGATAGAGGAAAATAGAGATCACCTAAAAGTAGCCTTCCTTCACACCCATCAACTAGTTAACACCACTAATTGAACACCCAATACCACTATCAGCCAACAACACCATCTAACACTACTAATAGCTAACAATATCACCTAACACCACACCATTACTAGCAGCCAACAACACTAATAGCCAACGCCACAACACCACTAAGGTTATGTTTGGTGCATCGGTCATGCAATTGGGATTGAAAATTTCCAATCCCATGAAATACGGTGTTTGAAGAGATTGGGAAAGGATTTAAAACCCAATCCCAACCTCTTTTCATTCTTACTATCATGGGAATCATCATTCCCACTCTAACTCATATTTAGTTGGCATTGGAATGACTCTTAACACTCTCACTCTTCTCCCTCTTCCTCTTACTCCAACTCTCTTTTTCTCTCTCTTTACTAGTCACTCCTAAACTCTATCTCCCACTCCTAACCCAGTTGAACCCACCTGATGATGAACCCAGGATGATAACGATGAACCACCATCAACGAATACGATGAACCCACATTACCCATCAAGGTTTGTAATAGATGGTGAACCTCCTTTTTATTTTTATTTTTTTTTAAATTTTTTGCTTTATCTTTTTGGGCTTTTTCTAGTGGATGATGTTGTTGATGTTTGCCGATCTGGTGGATGATGTTGTTGATGATGTTTGCTGATGTTGTTGATGAAAAGTTGTTATTGATGTTGTTGTTTTTTATTTTGAGCTGATTTTGAGTGGGTTGGTAAAGATGGATGAAGATTTTTTTTTTTTTTGAGGTAATCTAGATCTCTATTTTGTTGAAGAAGACTGATTATTGAGTGGGTTGATGAAGACCAATTTTTGAGTGGCTGGACAAAAATTGATTTTATTTTTTATTTTGTTGAGAGATTTTTTTTAGCTGCCTTTTTTTTTTTTTTCCAGATTTTTCATTTTTTTTTATTTGAGAGATTTTGTTAGCCGATCTCCATTTTTTTTCAAGATTTTTTGAAGATTTTTTTTTATTTTTGGTGAGAGATTTTGTTGAGCTGATATCCATTTTTTTCCCAGATTTTTCAAAGAATTTTTTTAAAATTAATTTTAATTTAGAATATATAATAAAATATTTAAATTAATTTTATTTCAATCTAATTCTAACATACACCAAACACAATATGGTATAATTTTAATCCAATTCTAAGTTTTATCAAATATGAGACAATAATTTTTTAATTCAATCTAATCCAATTTATTTCATTCTAATCTTGCATGCCAAACATAGCCTAACAACCAACAACACCACCTAACACAGCCATAAACCCACAAATAGCCTCTTCCATCACCAACCACAACCCAAATCAATCATTGAAACCATCCAACTCGATTTAACCACTAACTTTATTGCTAACCCCAAGTACCCAAATCAAACCAAACCAAACTGAGCTAAGCACCCAACCTATCATAAAAACCAGCAAGGAAGAAGGAGACGATAAGGAAGAGAGAGAAGTGAGAGAAAGAAAGGAAAGCAAGAGAAGTGGGAGAAGAGAGAGTAGGGCTCCAACAGGCTGTCACTTTGAAGATGGAAAAGAGAGGAAGAGAATTGGAAAAAAGGAGATGAGAAAACAAATCAGAGAAGAGGTAGAGAGATCGATAGAGGAAGAAAAAAGAAGCGATAGAAAATCAGAGGTCAAGGAAGACCACAAAGAGAGAGGTGTGAAGTAAAAGAATAAGAGAGAGAGAGAGAGAGAGAGAGAGAGAGAGAGAGAGAGAGAGAGAGAGAATTTATTTATAATTTATTATAATTTGTTGTTAAATTAATATTGTATTTATTAATTTTAATATTTTATTTTATTTATTTTAAAATATCTTTGGATATAATGATAAATTTAAGGACTTTTGAACGCAAATTAGTCTTTTTCACACTTTCACTATTATCAAGAAGTATGTCTTTGCCATTTGTAGCTATCCAAGTCTGTGTGTAATTAGTTTTTGTCATACTTATTCAATTATAATAAAATTAAATAAAAATATAGTCTTTTTAAACGTGCTTGGTAATGGTATTCAAATCCCTTGAAGTATTTTAAATCCATCAATTTTGTCCTTCTGACCATTATTTTAATGGTTAAGCTTAACAAAAAAAAAAAAAAAACAACAAGAACATTTTACCACTCATGAGCCTACGAAATTACCTTATTGTCCTCATGAAATGGAATGTAATAAAAATGCCCCAAAATTAATTTATAATTTTAACTTTATTAAAAAGAAACATAATTTATTTTGAAAAAAAAAATTGAACTTTAAAAAAAAAAAAAAGTGCCAAATTAAACTTAATAGAAGAAAAAATTTTTGTTCTAGATCATTTATGAACAAATATGTTTGGTGAAACTATCCAAATATCTGTAAAGTATTATAAATCCATCAATTTTCTCTCTCTAACCATAATTTTAACAATCAAACTCCACAAAAAAAGAAAAGCAGAAAGACTATTTTACCACTCATGAGCCTATGAAATTATCTTATTGCCCTCATGAAATAGAATGTGATGAAAATGCCCCTAATTTAAATTATAATTTTAACTTTAAAAAATAAAAAACAATTAGTTTTGAAATAAAATTAAACTTAAACTAGAGGAAAAAAGTGTCAAGTTAAACTTAATAAAAGAAAAAAATTGTTCCAGATGATTTTTGAACAATCTAGAACGAAGTGTGATACTCGTACCAAATCGGTTGGAAGAGACTTCTCTTAAATTTTAGATTATCTAATGTTGGCCTATTTCTTTTAATATCTTTAGATTGGAACAACTTTCAAGCTTGGAACTTCGAGATTGTAGTCTTCATAAAAGGTATTTGCTGCAGTTTCAATTTTTTATCTTATAACATTGTTCTATATATCTCATTTGTCTTAAGTGTATTAGAATTTAGTTAACTAAAATAATTATTTCATGCCAATATTAGTTGTTGATAAATGCATGTTATGAATTGTCGGTGTTATTTTGTTGTTGTTGTTGTTAGTATACATTTTCTATAAATTGTTGATGTTAATTTTTAAGCTAATTTGCTTATTGTTAAGTGGACGAACTATATTCATTGTTTATACCAATAGAATTTAGAAACTTCAAATTTAATTATTAATATGTTTCCATATTAATTAGTTAAGTAGACAAATTTGGATGGAAGGTAAAGTTCAAAAACAGAGTTGGTATGCCCTTTTATCAGAGCAAGAAAGAGAATTTGTTCATAAAAAAATGAGAGAAGCATTCGTTAGAAAAAGAGCTATTGAAAAGGAAACTACTAATTAAGGAACCAAAGAGGTATATAATTATAAAGAGTAATCTTAGGCTTCCCAAATTTTTGCCCAACTTCTTATCCAAATGATATGACATATAAATTATCAAGATCCTATTACTTATCACATTATTTCATAATTTGTAAGATGTTGACAACTCACATATCACATCATTTGGATATGAAGTTGGACAAAATATTTGGAAAAATTAGCATTACTCAATTATAAATGGTTACAACAATTAGGGATTTGATTTTTTTTTTTTCCCTCTTTTAGTAGTAAGAGATGTTTTATATATGGAGAAAAAGACACGCACAATTAGTGTTGCAAAAGATGATAGTGCTTCTGAGCCTGCGGAACAAGTTCATAATAGAGGTATTAAGTCTTTTGTTAGAGTGGTAGTACTTTTCTTTTTTTTTTAGGTGTTAATAAATTTAATCATATAATAACATATGTCATAATCAATACATGGAAAGAAGGCACACAAGCCAAAGAGTGTAGGAAGAAAAAACAATACAAAAATTTAACTAATGAACAAAAAGAAAATAGAAGAGAATGTCAGAGAAAATATTATTTAAAGAAATAGATATTCATGACAAAAATGAGTCACAAAAGATAGATGACATAAGGAAGAACGATCATTTGTGTTTTGAATTTTTTTTTTTAAAAAAAAAAAAAAGAAAGAAAAAAAGCAAACAACTTCAAATTGCAAAGAGTCATGCACTAAAAAGAAAAAAGCCTACAATGAATCATATATTAAGAAGAAAACAAATTCAATACATCAAAAAAAAAAAAAAAGATTATAAGCACACCTAAAATAGAGAACTAGCTATAGTTATCAATAATGCAACCCAAAATACAATAACTAAGGAGAATTATTTTGATAAGTTTTATAATTTCACTTCATTTGGCATTTTAGGAAATCAACCATGCCTACTTTTAGTCCCGAAACAAGTTGGTAGAGGGAATGATCAAATAACCATTCACACAATTTTTGAAGATGGTATGGTCCTATCCTATTACTAGATGAGAGAACATTACTTCTAATATGAAAAAAAGAAAAAAAAAAAAGTGATTGTGTTTTCTAGGATCAACATCTAATCAATTAGATATTCCCATTTTACAACATCAACAACATATTAAACTTTCAAGTACAGAATCCTTAATTTGCCTTTATTAATTAGAAAATTATCTAACAAAAATATTTATTAAAAGAGAAAAATACAAGATTCTTATATATGTATTATTTATTGTAGATATTGATGGTAATAAAAATGAAACAAATTATTATATGCTACATAATATACCTACAGAGGCAAGTATCTTGCCATCTACACCAATATGTATATATCATCAAGCAAAAAGATTTCACCATGAGTTTAAAGAATTTTGTTGCTTTAACAAAGAGATATTACTAAAATTCAATGAAATTTTTGAACAACTTTATCAATTATTTACATCAAGTTATGAAGAATCAATACAATTCCAAAAGTATGTTCGAACTTACAATAACACTTTGCTTTAACATCTTTTGGAGGTAGATATGATAAAACTTATGTAAAAGAAACAAAGGTATATGTACATTCTGTTTTCAAGGACAAGTATATCATCGTATCAAGAGCTATTACCAACAAATAATAATCCTTCTTATCTACAAATATGCTTTTATGAACAGAACATGAAGTGGGAAATTGAATATTGTATGGCTCACAAAAAATGAATCCATCTATTATAAGTAAATAATTGATATACTAAGAATGAACCCTTATTGTGATTTTTTATTTTTCAGATTCTAAAAGCATATTTGATTTGAAAAACCATACAATCTATATAAGATGAAATGTTGGATTAGGAGTTTATAATGCTCCATTAGTTTCACAGGTAGCAGCAATATGGGTAGAGGATAACCATACTGAAGAATGTAAAGATCGTGATATTGTTGGTTATAACCATTCAGGTTGTAGTCATAAAGTCCTACATTACTTTGGGTGTTATGACCCCTTGCAATATCCTTTATTATTCTCTTGTGGAGATATTGGTTGGCACCAAGGTATACAAAATGATGATAAAAGAACAAAGAGTTCATCATGTGAGGGAGAATTGTTATTGCTTGCTAACTAAATGAAATTTTCTTCAGAATTAATTGAGAAGGAATTGCAAGGTATACGATTTGTTAATCAACATTTTATTTGGAGTGTAATATTCAATATTGACATCTTACTAATAAAGTAGATTATCATTTACAATATTGCAACAGAGAAAAAAATGAGGGATGGTCTTTTGTTGAGTGTATTATTGTTATAAGTTACAAATAAGATCATTGGAAAACTCAATATTACTTCATGCTAGGTGTCTTTTACAACAATATGTAGTGGATATGTATGTTAAATTAGAAACTACTAGGTTAGATTATTTTTGAAATCGACAAACTGATATTTGAGCTAAATTATATTAAGGAATTATTGATAGCATTCAAGATGACGAAACTTGAGGTTCAAAAGTTGGGCGAAAAATAATTTTGCCGGCATCTTTTATAGGTGGACCTAGAGATGTGTGACAAAGATACATGGATGTGATGACATTAGTCCATTGTTTTAGAAGACCTGATATATTTCTTACAATGAAATATAATCCTAATTGGGTTGAAATTAAGTACTAAGACTCACCGATGAAGTAAAAAATAGGCTTGATTTAGTAGTTACTCGCTAGAGTATTTAGAGCTAAAGTAGAAGAGTTAAAATTTGATTTATTCAAAAAGAAAATATTCGAGCCAATAGTTGGATATGTATATGTAAAGAATTTCAAAAAAGAGGTTTTCCGCATGCCCACTTTCTAATTATTTTTTTAAAGTCAAATTCAAAGATTATTGTGCCCAAAACTTTTGATGACATTGAATCAGCTGACCTTTCAACTAAAAATAAAAATTTACACTTATACCTAATTGTTACTAAAAATATGATGCATGGCCCTTGTGGTAATCTCAACCCTACTAATGTTTGCATGACAAAAAATGGAAGATGTAAAGCCCATTGTCCCAAAACATTTTTAAGCAAAACTACTGAAGAAAAAAAAAATCATATTCCAAGTATAGGTGACGTGATGATGGTGAAAAAGTAAATATGAAGGGCCATAACTCAGATAATCGTTGGGTTGTGCCTTACAATCCTTTTATTTTGGCAAATTTTGATTGTCATATTAATGTAGAAATATGTTCGACAATTAAATTACAAGTGTATATATATGTGTATATATATAAAGGTCAAGATTGTATGGCTTTCCATGTAGTAACTCAAGATAGTTCTGAAGATGTAGATAAAATAGAGAAATTTTAATCTACACGTTGGATTTCTCCAAAAGCTATGAGAAGAATTTATTGTTTAGTACTAAATGAAATATAAAAACATTACAATTGTATCTTGAAGATAAACAACTTGTTACTTTCAAAAAGTTAGATACTCTTAGTCACATTATTAGTAACGATTTTAAATCAAAATATGTGCTCACTAAATGTTTTTCCATGGACAAAATAAATGAAAATGCACCAAAGTTGTTATAAAAAGAATTTCTTGAACACTTTGTTTGGAACCAGCATAATAAGGTTTGGATTCTAAGGAAAAAATGAGCTATTATTTGTAGAATAGTTACAGCAAATCCTACTGAAGGTGAAAGATACTGTTTGTTATTATTACTAAATCATATTAGAGGTCCAACATCATTTGAAGACTTGAGAATTGTTATTGGTGTACAAATTTCATCATTTCGTGAGGCTACATTATTATGTGGATCATTAGAATCAGATAATAGCCTAGACCAATGTTTACAAGAGGCATGTGTTATATTAGATGTCTTACAGTTTGAGACGTCTATTTGCTAGGATATTAGTATACTGTAAACCTAGCGATCCTAGAATACTATGGGAAAAATTTGAAGAGCCCATGTCTGAATATTACAATAAGATGAATAATGTTTTGATAAATGTTAAAGACAAAATGTTACAAAGCATTAGTTCTATCCTAGAGACTATGTGTTGGGAAAAATATTAATGACTATACTTTAGTTGATTACAATATTTATACAAATGATGATGAAAAAGGATTGAGAGAAATTAATGATGAATTACAAGTAGTTATTCAACAAGGTATTCTTATGATATCATCCATAAACCTATAACAAAAGTATGCAAATGACATCATCTTAGAAAAAGTTTTAGGAACACTTTTTATTGATGGTCCTGGTGGAGTTGGAAAAACATTTTTATATCGAGTAATTCTTACTACAGTTAGATCAAAAAATCTTGTTGCATTTACAACTACATCATCTGGAATGGCTGCTGCTTCTATTTTACTTGGTGGTCAAACAACACACTCACGCTTCAAAATTCCACTAAATGTGGATGAAAAATATTACATGTGGTGTTAGTAAGCAGTCTGGACTAGCTAAACTCTTACAAGTTGCTAAATTAATTATTTGGGATGAAGCACCTATGTAAAAAAGACAAACAATAGAAGTTTTGGATAAAATGTTGTAAGATATTATTAAATCCAAATTGTCATTTGGTGGCAAAATAGTTGTATTTGGTGTTGATTTTCGTCAAGTTTTTCTAGTTGCTCCAAAAGCCACATGAGAAGAAAACAATTAATGCGAGTTTGGTGAAATCATATTTGTGGCCAATGTTTGAGAAAATAAGATTAAGTAAAAATATAAGAGCCAAATTTGATCCATTATTTAGCAAGTATTTATTACGAATTGGTAGTAGAACAGAGCAATAGATATTGATGAAAAAATCAAACTTCCAAGTACGATGATTATACCTTATAAAGATGATATAACCTCATTAAATATTTTAATAGATGTCGGTTTTCCTAATATTCATGATTATCCTAATAATTTTGATTTTATGATAAATCGAGCGTTATTGACACCAACAAATGATTCTGTTGATGAAATAAATAGCTTACTCATACACAAATTTCCTGATGATCCTATTAGATATTTTAGCTTTGATGAAACCTTTGACAAGATTGAACGGAGCTTTCAAGATGATTTTTTAAATTCATTTGTGCTAAATGGACTTCCTCCTTGTGAATTAATACTTAAACTAGGTTCTCCTATTATGTTACTTAGAAATATAAATCCATCTAAAGGACTATGCATTGGTACTAGATTAATTTGTCATCGACTGAATCAAAAGTCACTGAAGCAGAAATTGGTGTTGGTCATTATCGTGGAAAAAGAGTTACTTTTTTTACCTAGAACAGTGATTAATGCAATCTTCAATCTATTTGGCAATGTTTAATGTTTTGTTCTCTCATCTATCTAACATCAATTATATTGATCTAATTCAAAGCATAAATATGATAGATAATGTAGTTTAGCACATTTATGACGAGATCTTTTTGTACATGGCTAGATCTTTATTAGGACAAGCTTTCGTGGCATGGTTTTGACAACAATTCTTACCACGACAAACCTACTCCCGAAACAGGAAAGACTACCAATATGAGGAGTTGAATCCAGAAAAAAATAAAAAACAAAAAGAAATTAAAAAACAAAAACAAAAAACAAAAAACAAAAACAAAATTAGTTGTAGAGGATGGGATATGTTTTCACATGCCACCCACTTCCGATTCAAGGATAATCATTCAATCCAAGGACAGTCTTTTGGCATACTCTATGGATATAATTATTTATTTGTACATATCAGAGTTTTAATTTATTTTTATGGTTCATATGATCCTATTAAGTAATTTTAATTCATTTAAGTCATATTGACAACAGGTATTATAGTTCACAATTCTACATCAGAACTTTTATCTTTCTCAAGTTTATGTTACATTACAATGGGCACTTAGTAGGGAGTGGCGATGATCATCATTGACTCATTGTCATTCTAGTGGACAATGGAACTTGATGATAATCAGTGCCCTAGCTTGTACCCACTGGTTATGATGACGATAATTTTGTTTTTATTTTTGAAACTTACATTAAACAATTAAAAGTAAAATTAATAAATTGATTTTGGATTTTTAAAAAGGATAAAATAGAATACAATTATAGCCTTGTATACGGGTTTTCAAGGTGTTGTTTAAGCTTTTAAAAAAAAAAACTAGAATTGGAATGAGACGGAAGATTCAATGGGGACATTTTTGGGTTATGTTCGGGTGTAAAGAATAAAAATAAAAATAAGGTTTCAATGATGGATGTAGTTATCATTTGGGTGTATAAATTATTATAGCAGGTGGCAATATCGACACCCATGGGAAAAATGGTGGAACGAGGAGAGAATCCACACCTAAATATCCTCACACTCATTTCTTCCAAATAGGGATTTTGGTGAGTATGAGGGAAGGACGGAAAATGTGTAAGGATATGGGGATACTGATCCCTACCCAGTTGATCCATTGATATCTTTATAAGAGAGATGATATAATATCTTTATAAGAGAGATTATGGTGGTAAACTTTTTTTCAAATACCATTTGTGGTGTAACCACTCGAACTCGAGTTATTGTCAGCTGAATAAGAACTTACTACCATCAAAATACATTTGATAGTGGTAAATGGTGGTAAAGTTATCCTTTTTATTTTGTCTTTGTCATATAACTTTTTTTTTTTTTTTTGAAAATATTTTTGTCATAATAGTTATTAGTAAAAAGAATTATACAAAAGGGATAATCCTAGTTTACCCCTATAGTTTGGCGTAATAGCCAAAATCTACCGCTAATTTGAAAAATCACTAAGAATCCTCTTATTGTTTGATTAAATAGACAAAATATCACTTGTAGTTTAAGAAAATGTTTAGAAAACCCCTGATAGTTTAAGAAAATATTCAAAAAATCCCTATGTCTTTTTCATCATTTTGCATGTCAAGAGGTAAAATGAGATTTCAACAAACTACAAAAGGATAATTAGCGATTACATTAAATAATAAAGGAAAACTGAAAGTATCTCTACTCAAAGTTACCTTGAGATTTACTTTTCATTATTTGTCTCTGTCATCATATTTCTCAGTATATAAGCAGGACATATGTATAACATTAGAGAGGAGAGGTTAGAAAATAAGAAACCTAGGGAAAGAAAGACAAGAAAAAAATGTTTGTGCATTCAGGGTTATAGAGATGTTGCCCTCCCTATTTTTTTTTTTTTTCTCTTGTGCTTCTTATTTCTTTCTCCTATGTGTAAAAGGATAGAAAACAAAAAAAACAAAAAAACAAAAAAAACAAAAAAAAAAAAAAAAAAAAAAAAAAGCCCTAAGTCTCTAGGGATTATTATTTCCCTATTACTACACCATAAAAAGTCTTCAATCAAGGAAAAGAAACCACAATCTTTTCACTTGAAAAATCAAGAATCAATGGTAGAAGTTTTGGTGAGTGAAGTATAAATAAAAAAATTCGTGGAACTATACGAAAGATGCAGCACATCAAAAGAAGACTATTAAAGCCTTTTTTATTTATATATGATTCAATTATAGGTATAAATCTCATCTATTATAGGTCATTAAATCTAATTATTTGATCCTATTGGACTTTTGCATTCGTTTTCTATGTAGTTTTAATATGTTAAAATGTTTACATTCTTGGCTCTACTCCAACTTACTTCATTGTTCTCTCCTTATGGATAAGTTTGTGTTTTGGCTTGGTCAACTTTGATAATTGGGTTTATTTTATATAGAAGGGTTGAATTTGATTCTTTTAAGGCTATGTTTGACACGCAATATTAGAATTGGAAATGAGAATGAGATTGGAAGGGATGAAGAATTGATTAGATTGGATTGGATTAAAAAAATTATTGTCCCATATTTGGTAGAACTTGGAATTTGATTAAAATTATATCACATTATGTTTAGTGTGGGTTGGGATTAACTTATAATAAAATTATTTAAATATTTTATTTTATACTTAAAATTAATTTTAAAAAAATTTTATACTTAAAATTAATTTTAAAAAATCTTTAAAAAATATAATAAAAAAAGTGGAGATCCAATGTGATAGATCTCTATCATTTTCAACATCATTAACAACCCAGTTCAACAAAATCAACAACACCATCTCTCATTGTCTTCAGTATCATCACGACATTATTAACAATATCATCAACATCATCAACAACATCAACATTAATAGGTTGATGATAACAAAGAACCCCACAATCCGTAACCCCAAAACGACATCACACAAGAGACTGAAACCGAACCCATTCCCAGCTCATCAATGGAGACTCTACTACTGCTCTTGAACTCCAACTCGACCGTCTTATGCTTTTTGATTCCCTCTTCGATGACTCCGACAACACCCCCAAACCCAACACCACCATCGCTCTTGACAACAATGACGACCCCCCTCCCAAGAAGCAAAAGCTACTTATTCCTCTTTGACCACCACTGTCAACCAAGAACTGGACTGACAAGATCCCCATGCTGCAGGCGCTACCAACTATGTCACTTCTAAAACGGTGAATAAGAAATCAAAGAACAACAATGTATGGGTTTGGTAGATGAAGGATCTAGTAGAAGAAAAAGAAAGAAAGTCAATGCAATTAATGAGAAGAAAGATAAAGAAAGCAATGCAATTAATGAAATCTTACCTGTTAAACCCCACGGTGGAACTTGGGAATGTGAATTCCCACTATAATAGGATTCAAATGATGATGGGATACGGTTTTAAAGCCTAACTAGGCTTGATGCGAACCCCACATACTAATATGACACCCACAACCAATATTAGATAACAACCCCAAGAAAAATTAAAATAGGTTTATAAAAGAGCCTTGACCCATTAATTATATGACAATCAAGAACCAAACTTAGAAAAAATCTTGACCCATAGGTTATAGAACAACCAATAACCAAAATTATAAAAGAATAATATTGATGTCACTCTCAAAAACAATATGAGAAGGCTAGAGATAAGTCATGATTAATCATATAATACTTCACTTGATAATCACATGTTCTTCAAAAGAACAAAAGAGAAACAAACTCTCATTCAATAATCAATAATCTTCTACCTATTGAAATTTTAGGTTTACAAAGCTTTTTATAGGCTACACAATCATTAACCTACTAGAAAAATAAAAAACCCTAACTTATTACTAACCCCACATGCCTAAGACACTAAATACACCCACTTTGGGCTTAAATTAAATTAAATGTCTTAGCACAAACAATATAATTCTAAATAATCAAACAAACTAAACATATTAAATTAACCAAGGCCCAATTAACCCTTCTTAACATAGTCCACATGAATTAAATTAAATTGCATGACTCATAGTACAAATTAAGCCCAAATAAAAATAATTGTCGCCCAGGTGCTCTGGTTGCCTTCAAGATTGATGATCTCTAAGAAACCAACCCAATTGCTTTCAAAAACAAGCTCAATTGCTTTGAAGAATTGGCCTAATTATTTAAAGTCCAAATTTGACTTCAAAATTCACTAGAAAATTCACAACTTGCATGACCACATAAAAAACTTGACTTGGTACGCTATTATCGGGTATTTTGACCATAACTTTCACGTCCGATGTCAAAATTGCACCATGTTAGTGCATTCAAAAGGTAAGGCGAAAGACTACAACTTTCATGTTAAAAACTTTCTCCAACTCAGCTTCCATCTATGCTAAAAGTTGATCACAAGTTACGATTGTTTTAGCTTTATTTTGGCCCGTTTTGTTGTCTTCATGATTATTATCTCCAAACATGGGTTTTCACAAGATGAGAAAATTTTGATCCAATCCCATCATCAATTCCTGTGAACCAAACATAACCTAGATGTATTTGTTTTTGTTTTGTTTTTGCTTTAAAAGGATTAAGGTTTGACATCGATGAAATTTGGGTGAGATTTGAAGGGGGGTAGTATCAATTTTGGGTGTTTTAGGTGATTTAGATATTTTGACTACTGTAAGGATGGCAAAATGCAACCTGGACCTGCATCAGACCCAAACCCGCATTGGACCCTCTTTTTCTTTTTAGGGTCCCATACCCTCAAATTAATTTGTGGGTCTAGCTCTAGACCCAACCCCCACATTTATTGGGTTTGCTCAAACCTCGCACCAGATCCAGATTTAATTGGTTAAGATCTGAGTGGACTAGGTCAATCCGATAAAATCTGAGTTGACCAGAATTTAAAAAAAAAAATCAAAATTTTCTCAAAAAAATCTTTATGGACTAAAAAATTCAATGGGTCCAAAATTCCAACCTTTAAAAAAAAAAAATTGATTTTTCTACTAAATCAAAATAAACTAATTTCATATCACATAATTTATTTCATAATCATTCTTATCAGATTTTACAAAAAAAACATGTCATAATCAAAATTAAACAAAAAATTACATTAAAAGTTAAAATTTATCCTTAATTTACATTCCAAAATAACAAAAAAATATATAAATATAAATATAAAAAATAAAATCAAGATGATGATGGCTCTTCTTCATCTTGTTTATGGTATATTTCTCCCTCTGAAGTGCCACCTAATAGAACAAATTAAGTGAAAAATTAAAAATTAAATTGATGATTATGAATAATATACATAATGTAATTAAATTTATAATTACTTTTATACCTCGAAGTGGAGCCCATATCCAATTTTGTGCACGCATCAATGCTTCCAACATGTCTGGATGCAATCTCCTACGATGTGGACTTAAGAATCTACCCCCAGTACAAAAAGCGGACTCAGAAGCCACCGTAGACACAAGAATGGCTATGATGTCTTTGGCAATTTGAGTCAAAATCGAATATTTCCTTTTATTTTCTTTCCACCATGCCAAAATATCAAAGTTAGGAGAATTATCTTAGATATTTTCATCCAAATATTTCTCTAACTCCGATTTATTAAAACCTATAGCTTTTTCAAACTCACGCTTATATTGTTGAAATTCAACTTCATCCTCACCCCCAAGGACATTAGTAGAATGAACAGTAGAAGAATCATCAACTTGTTCAACTAAAGTTACATCCATATATTTCTCTTCATACTCTCTTATCAACTCTTTTAGAGGTTTAAACACATTTTCTTGTTGGCAATTTGCATTGGGATCATACAACTTTTTAAAATGATAACTGATTTGCAAAATCTTAGACCTAGGATCTAAGAATGCTACAACAGCCATTACACCAAGCATATCACTCTAATACTTTTCAAATTTAGCAATCATTCTTTTTGCCATTGTTTGTATCGGAATATGAGGAGAAGTAAGCCAATCATTCAATCTTTTCTGCATGCCACATATCATTGGAAACACCTAATTAGCTGTGGAGTATTTGATACCAAAAAAGTTGGAAAACAATTAATTAAGAGCTATAAGCATTAAAATATAAATTATTCATTTAGGAAAAAAAAAAAAAAAGCCTGAAAAACAATCTATTAATTTGTAAAAGGGTTGCAAATTTTCCACCATGGTTGTTGCTGATGCCCATTCTAAGTCCCCCAGCAAGTACTTATATTGTGGCTCATATTGTTGGACACGAACAAAAACATCCTTATACATCAAGGTCACTGAAAGCATGAAATAGGTAGCATTCCATCTAGTAGGAAAATCAAGCACAAGTTTTTTATCATACTTGATTTTCATTTGATTTGCTACAAACTCAAATGCTTCAATTCTCTTAGGTGATGTTGTCCAAAAGCATAATCTATTTCTAATCTTCTCAAAGTCATCTGCAATCACTTGTAACCCATCTCTCACCACAAAATTCAAAATATACGCACAACATCACATATGAAACAACCTTCCACCCAACAACAATCCATTAGAAAACTTGTGCTTGATTTTATTGATCATGGAATCATTAGCAGAACAATTACCTACAGTAAATGCAGATAATTTTCTATCTACATTCCAATCAAACAAACATTTCATCAATTCATCACCAAGTGACTCAGCATTATGCGGACTTAATACACGTATAAATCTCATCATTAGAATATGTAACACCCATGATTTGTCGATAAAATGCATAGTCACAACCATATATCTCATTTCTTTGCTTGATGTCCACATATTTTAGTAATTGCGACTCTACCATCCAAACTATCTAACAACTTCAATGTCTTCTCCCTTCACTATTATATATTTTGAAAATCTCATTCTTCAACATGTTTCTACTTATTGTTTCAAACCCAAGATAGTAATAACTTATCATTTTTTGAAATCCTATGTATTCTACAAATCGCAAAGGAAGGTCATGCATGATAACCATGCTAACTATTTTCTCCCAACCAACACTTTGATCAAACAATGTAGTTGTTTCCTCGATGGCGGCTAGATGCTTGTCAAGAAATTTTTGGACATGCTTTCTTAAACTAGATGTTCCCAACCCTTGACTAACATTCAATAATTTCCCACAAAAATTACATTTAGCCATCCCAATACCATCAACTTCAACTTTAGTCATGTGAGTCCAAACGAATGATGTTTCCCGCTTTTGTTTGGCTATTCTCAGAACACAAGACTCAACATTCTTAATATCATTACCCCCAGTTGAAGTATTCATCTGACTTTCTCACAACTAGTCATATTGTTTGGCTACCTAATATATTTAAACAATTCAATTAATAATAAAAATTATAACAAAACAAAAATATTTTGTTTTGGTGAAAGTATGTGCATTGTTACACCAGAGATTTAAACTACTGTCACCAGATGCAAGTAAGTTGAAATTACTGGTTTCCAACTATATGCTATTCACCCACTTAATATTAAGTAAAGGTATTATACTTGGATTATAGCCAAAATAGCACGTATTCAGATTATATCCCACAACAACACTACAAAAATGTTGACACATAAAATAAAACATTCTCAAATGTTAGCAAAATTTGATTTTTGAAAACCAATATTATTTGACAAAGACATCCTATATTTCGACTAAATATTTTGTTCTACAAACTAAGTCAATACGTAAAAGCACTTTTAAACACAACTTTTTGCATGCATAAATCACGACAGAGCATTGAGAAGTAATAGTCACACACCAAAACCATGTTCAAATGAGGACAGAATTATATTTACATTCAGGGCCTTGAAAATAATGTTTCTTTGTTTCTTTACACGTACTTATATCACCAACTTTATTAGTTAAACCATAGCCATATAAAATCAATACAATTGACAGAGAGAAAATTAATTATCGGTGAAAACAACTAAAGATCTTTCATGAATTGTAGGTGAATATGGTTTGACTTTTAGTTGTGAATTTGGTATTTTGTTCACATCATGTTTTCTTCACATTATATTTCATAGTACAATATTTTCAACCATGTGATCCCAATTCATAAGATTGATATAAATTCACTTCTCCCTCAACACAATTTAGTCACCACACCAAAATCAAAGAAATCACACACTAGCAATTAACCATGTTAACCATATAGTTTTAGCTATGGTGGCAAGAAGCTGCATAGGATATGGCATCAACAATATAGCCCAAAATGTAAATAATCAAAATCTTAGGTATATTAATAAATCAGCATAAAAAGATGCAACATAGATTACACAGAATACATATGGCTTTTATAATCAAACAAAAATGAATTGAGAAAACCAAAAATCCAAACAACAAAAAATCTGAACTCTACCAAAAGTAGCTTTATTACAAAAAAAAAAAAAAAAAAAAAAAAAACAAAAAACCGTCTAACCGATCATAAAAAACCACCAATTGCAGATAATTATTAAAAACCATCAAAAGCAACTATAAAAAAACATACCACAAGTAAACCCTACCCTAAGATGTGGAAAGCTTTTCCCAATAAAGGAAAGTAAAATTGAATTCACTCTAGAGGTCCTGCCAGCTCAACCAAACATCAATAACACAAAAATAACCCATATAATATGTCATTAAAGATGTGAAAGACACACAACCCAGATGCGAAACAACAAGCTATGAAGGACTTGGGAGGCGTAGATGAATCGAAGAAAAAACCATATGTGAAAGACCCCAAAGAATTTAAAAGACCTCAGGTTTTTTGAAAACAGACATCAGTTTTGTTGGTTGGAGATAAAGAGAGAGAGATGGAGATTTCTGGTGGTCAGCAATAACAAGACAATGATGGAGAGAGAAGAGAGAGAGAGCGCACGTGCAGAGGAACGGGGGCGATGGAGATTGGAGAGAGAGTCAGAGAATCGAAAGTGTCGAGAGAGTTGAGAAGTTAAGGTTTAAAAAAAAAAAATAAAAAAAAAAAAAAAAAAAAGGGAAACAAGTAGGAGTATATAAACAACAGGTATTTTACGAGTCTAATAAAGACCAGCAGGTAGACCCATATCCTACCCATAATTAGGAGGGTTTTTCAGACCTGATTCTTTTAAGGGTCTATAAAAAAGCAATTCGGGTGTATACCCGAACCACATCATTGAAGGTATAGATCGAGTCTGAAGACCCTATCCATTTTGTCAAGCTTAGTTTTAAGTTTATTGTGAATGAAACTCTTCCTCCATTAGTTCAATGGTAGGAATTACACCTCCCTTAGTTAGTTTGGCTTCCTCCTCCCTTCTACAATTTATGGTCAAATGAGGAGGCAATAGTTCAATTGGAGGTGGCTTATGCCTTTTTAGCTGGTTTTGTAAGTAGGCACACATTGTGTAGATTAATGTGCCTCCTCCATTAGAGTGAGGTTAGAAAGTATATTTGGTTTACTTTATATCGAATTGTTAATTTAGAAAATTCCTTACACATATTAATAAACATCTATGGTAAGACTTGAATGCATCACCACATATATGAAAGGAAAGTGATATAATATCCTAAAATGGAATTGCCCATTACCCACTTGAGATTCATTGAATTGCAAACAGATTCAACTTTACCATTTAGTAACAGTTTACCCCATCACAATAGCCAATATGAGTCAACTTTAACAAGAGGGAGGTAAAAATTCAATTTGTTCAGAAAACCTCATGTGGGAAACCTATAATTAGGGATGAGTGTTTTTGGGTTCGGGTTGTGTTGGGTTGGAAATCGCCCAACCTAACATGAGTTACCCAATCTAATAAATTCTTCAACCCAACCCAACCCAACCCAACCCAACCTAATAATAGTCAGGTTGGGTTGGGGTGGGTTAATCAGGTTGGATTTAATTCACCACAAAGGCACAAAAGGTCTAGTTGATAACTCTCATAATCTTAACAATTTGATCATAAAAAAAAAAAAACAAATACAAATAGAGATTTAATGATTATAAATATAAGATTTAATCCACCACAAAAGTTGTCCTTCATCCTCATTCCTATCAAGTGCTCTTCCAGAGTAAAAATAAAATCTTAAATTTAAAATTAGGGATGGACGTTTGTCGGGCTGGGTTGAGTAACCCAATTTAATTTTCAATCCAATGCATTCCAGCATCCCAATCCGATAAATAATGTTCGGGTTGGGTTGGATATACCCACCCCTACCTATAATTATTTTATATTAACATTGATTCCCTAATATTAGGAGAGATTTGCTTTACTTGTACAAAAATTATTATCTCTATGAAATGTCAAACCTTTTTTTCTTTTTAAGACAGCGAAATGTCCAACCAAGAGGTAGAGGTAATTTTGTGTAATGCATTTTATAATTTGTTCAAAAATGCGCGCGCATACAGGACGCGCCTTATTTGACAATTTGGTTTACAAAATTGGTCAGTTTCCCCGCAGGAGTTGGAATAATGGTCCACCTTCACCACAAAAATAAGATATCTTTTTGCGAGTCCAGTCAGAGTCAGTGGAATCCAACTGAAGCCAGCGAGTCACGGACTCACAGCCTACCCCAAATATAAACACCTCCAACCTTAACTCGGTCCACAGGGACTCAGTCAATCACTAACAGCCAGACACGTGGATACCATTTACATTGCCAGGAAGGGACAAGATTAAAGTTTGCAGTGGAATCCCAGTCAATAATGGAACTTGGCTCCAATAAAATAGACGGGTCATTTTGAAAAAAATATAGTTAATTAATTATGACCTTTAATCCACCACCATCGTTTTCACGTTTCGTTCTACATCGATCAATAATCCAAAGGTCATGCATTGAAGACGACTGCCAGCCAAACGCGGCTACAATTTATTGCATCAGAAAAATGACCATGTTGTGAACGCATGATATGCAGTGGGATCCATAATTTGGACATATTCTACATTTGAATTTTCATATTTTCTTATAATTGTGACCATGGTTAATGATATTTAATCATAAGTGTAATTACGTTCATAATAAAGTTTGAATTAAGAAACTAGTTTTATCAAATAATTTTGAAAGCTTTTGCTTTTCAAATTTGAAAAATAATTTAAAATTAACAAAAATGTTGTAGTTTATTTTATTTTGTTTTGAGCTAATTTCAAGGAGAATAATTAATGTATATCTATTCATAACCATAACTCAAGTGTTTAATACATTTTCCATTTACGTATATAATCAAACTCGGAGTATTATTATATGTATTTATTAACATATATGGAGAACTTTCATTTCCTTTTGTGGGAGTAGAAATATATTGATATTATGAGAGTATATCTTCAAGTTATAAGTGGAGTTTAATTTTGATAGATCTTTATAATGATATTTAATCATAAGTGTAATTACGTTCATGATGAATTAAGAAATGAGTTTTATCCAATATTTTTGAATACTTTTTCTTTTCAATTTTGAAAAATAATTTAAAATTAAAAAAAAAGGTTATAGTTTATTTTATTTTGTTTCGAGCTAGTTTCAAGAAAAATGACTAATATAAATGAGTTTATAATCATAACCCAAGTGATTAATATATTTTCCATTTACATTTGTAATCCAAGCTCAGAGTATTACTATATGTATTTATTTACATGTATGAAGAATTTTCATTCATTTTTGTGGGAGCAAAAATATATTGGTAATTATGAGAGTATATTTTCGGGTTGTAAGTGGAGTTTAATCTTGATAGGTGGTTGTATAACTTTGCTCGTAAGTATCAATAGATTCTTTATTACAATACAATTAAAAATTGATAAATTGATAACATGAACATCTAATGGTTATTTAAAATACAAAAATCAAAGGAATTTTTCTAAATTTGCGTTAGTTTTTATTAAAAGTAAAGTATATAGCTTAATGACAAATCAAATGACTTATAATCCACCAGGTCCAAATTTTGGGCATGTCGTTGCATATTCGAGCAAATTAACTTTAAAGAATGGCTTGACATTTGACAAGAATCTAGTTCCGCTTTGAGCCTTCTCTCTTTTAGCTTTCCCTTTTCCCTTCTTTTCAAGCCTATTCTCGGACCATCAAATCAATTTGACCACAATTTATAAATCAATCACTTAATTTCGCACGATAACATTCATTTGTACATCTACGATTATGCATTGTTAATATAGAAATGTCAACTAAGGTGATACAAGTGCAAATCGTCAAATTATTTTGGAAAGGAAAAATCCCAAAAAAACCCACTGACGCATGGAAATAAGTAGATTTTACTATCTGTTGTTTCATATTTATCTAAAATATCATTTGACATTAATAAAAATAGTCGAAATACCTCATTTGGAAGCATATGAAATGACGATAATAACTCTGACAGTTATAGATTCTGATAGATTAATATGGTTCACGGTTTGACTCTAGAGGCAATAAGGGAAAAGTAATGAAAAATTAATCAAAATAATATTAATTAAAATATAAAAATAAAATAAATAATATTAAATATAAAATCACAAAAACTTAGATATTTTTATTTAAAAATAAATATATACATATATATATAAAGAATATATTTTTTTCTCTCAACTCTCTCTCTCCCTTCTCTTCCCCCTCTCTCTCTCTATTCAACTGGTTCCCTTCTCTCTCTTTCTCTATCTACGGCCGGTGATAATGGTGATGGAGATCGACAGCAACATAGTGGAGATAGCGAAGATTGACTAACAATGTTGTCTCCACCATTGGATACCTAGGTGGTGAAGACCACCGTCCAGGTCTCCACCATCACAGACCCATCTGGGTCTTCCATGGTGGAGACTCAATCTCCACCATGGTGCCTAGATGGTCTCCAATGGCGGAAACTATTGGTCTTTTTTTTTTTTTTTTTTTTTTTTTGAAGAGAAATTGATAGTGTTTATTGGTGGATGATGATTGTGGGTTTGTGTTTGCTGTTAATGATGATTGTGGGTTATAGGATGGATGAACTACTTGTGGGTGATTGATGATAGTGTTTGCTAGGTGGAGATCTAAATTGGATCTCTTCTGGATCTCCACTTTTTTCATTTTTTATTATTTAATATGTTAGGTTGATCTCTACCATCCATCTATGAGATGAACATAGAGATCAATTTTTTTAATATTTATTTTTTTATTTTAAAATATTGTTTATTTTTTTATTTTTATTAATTTTTTGTTTTTTAATTTGATCTGTTGATCTCCACCGTTCATCTATGAGATGGGCGGTAGAGATCGATTTTTATTAATTTATGATTTTTTTTAAATATTATTTTATGAATTTTTTTTTTAATAAAAATTTCAGGGGTGAAAATGTCTTTTTAACTTTTTTCAAACTTTTCTGTTAAATTGTAATGTTTGTGGTAAATCTGATAAAAATGAAACGATGAGTGGTAAAATGAGATTGTTTTATGTGTCAAATGGTTTTTTGAGATTTTCCCTTTTAGAACAGTAAAGTATTTGGCCTCCAACTACATATTGAATTTAACACCTAGACTATAGATATTATATAAATGTAATTTTAAAAATCATTTTATTTTATAAGTATAAATTAAACTCTTCCATGCCCTAGCAAAAGCAAAATTTAAATTCAAGATCATTTATACACTTAAATAAAATCTTACCAGATATATTAGTGAGAATATACATAGAGCTAGTACCATTAAATTGTCCAAATACTTTACTAAAGCTTGTGCCAAAATGATACATTATATGAAGGAAACAATTCATTTCAATCCCTAAATTTTGAGAAATGTTCACTTTTTTAACTGTCTTTTCCATTAATGACTTTTGTGATCCCTAAAATTTTATAAACCTCGTCAACTTGGTCTCTATGAGCAGATTTTGAACGTTTGATCTTGAAGAAAATTATTAAATAACCATTTTACCTTTGTTATTAGTTAAACATCTTAAAATTATATTTTGACCCTCTAAACTTTCAAATTTAATAATTTAACCCTAACTTATCAATCAATAAAATTTTAGCAAGTGTTACTTAAAATTTAAAATAAAAGAATAAAAAATTTAACACCAATCACAAATTGGCATGTTGATGCTAAAATTAGTTGTAGGAGTTATATCAACAGTAAAATTAGGATTCAAGAGTTGAATACAATCTAGAAAGTAAATCCCCAGGTCAATCCTATAAGACACCTCAAGGGGTTAGGCCCTTGAGGTAGATGTTACAAAATGTTATTAACAAAAGTCCCAAACGCCTAAAGCCTCTTTGCAAATGTTACAAATTGTTTGCTGGCAAGTGACCCAAACACTTAAGATCGCTCTGCACATGCTACAGCTTATTTACTGGCGAGCGACCCTAATATTCAAGGTTCTACTGAGGAGGTTAATCCCTTTTCTAATCAAGTTATCTCCTCCCTTAGGGTAGGTGTGTTCTACCCTCTCTTTATTTGTTCTTTCCTAGTTTTGTTTGTAAAACAAAGAATGATGTTTCATCAATGAAAACCTTCCAATGTTCAAGTCAGTGGATTTTCATAGGGGAAGCTCTTCTCGGCTCAAAGTTGAGGAATTTTAGGAAGAGTTTTTAAGAAAAGACAGGTATGGAATATAGCTAGGTAAGTTTAGAGTGAAGCCCAATATTTGTGAGAATCCCTCTCAATGGAGTCTTCTCTACATACTAACTCACTCTATGCTTATTTTGGAACTACTTACCTTTTGATGAATAGTTACCTTCTTATATATGACATCGCCTATGCCTTAGGGGCTTGTTGGTCATTTTCTTGTCCCTAGTATGGTTAACTTTCCACCAGCATCTCCTCCCCTTCCATCTCTACTTCTTGTCGCTTGCTTTTTCTATGTCTTGTCGCTTTCCAACTTCCCTTGTCTCTTGCTTATTGGTCGGTCATGGAGGATACGTGTTTACTTCTCATTGACTTGCCTGAATCCAAAGATTAGTGGTACGCTATTGGTCCTTCCTTTTACTAGGACCTGTGGCACCTGCATTGTGTCAACACTAAGCCTGACGCTGAAGCTAACCTTTGGATGACATGAGGGAGATTTGCTGATCGGAGGGAATAAATTCCCTTTGAAAGTTTCCCTCCCTTTTTTAAGGTTTATTTCCCTCCATTTTGCTAGGGTAACTTGACTCTTTCTCATTCCTCTTCTTCTAAGTTTTAATTGGATTTTGGGCTTTCCTCTCCTTGGGTTTATTCCTTACAAGTTCCTCTTGGAATCAATTAGAAATTGGGCAATCCTATTTCAACTAGGCCTAAAGGAGCCCATTGATTTGAGGTTGTCTTGATCAATTCCAATTGATCCTAAGGTTTCAAATTTCCCCCTAAACATGGCATATCACAATTTTATAAATCAAAATATTATACATAACATAAAACTAAAAACCAATTTTAAATTAAAAAAAAAAAAAGAAAATTTGAAAAAAAAAATAAATAAATAAAATAGCTCTATCGGGTGAAGATCTAATCTAGATCTCCGATTAGATCTAGATTAGATAGGGTGGGGGGGAAGGGATGGTGTTTTGGTTTTTTGCCCATTATATAAAGTTAGTAATTTTATTTTGAAACAAAAATTATTACCTAATATGTTTTAGAAAAGCAATTTACAATTGTTGTTTTTGTTTTAGGGAAAAATATACTTATGAAAGTATTTTTGACCAAACTATTTAAAATCATGATATGTGAAATGAATTAGACATAATCATGCAATTACATGGTAATTCATGCCACATATTATATTTTTAAAAAATTTGGCCTATAATTAATTTGATATTGAATTATTATTTTTTGCTTATTTAATAAATATGGAGATGTTAACAATTTGAAAGTTATTTTATATTTATATATTCTTTTAAAACTAACACCAAATGGTTGTGTTACTATTAAATACTATTTATGTGATCCTGACATCTATCCTATAACAGGTAATTTACACTCCCACAATAAATAAAACAACTACTTATAAGAGTTGTAATCTACCTTTGGTGGAAATCCCCAACCTTTTAAAGATGAGAAAGATACAAAACTACTAATTTTAGAATGTATTCATTCTAGAATTCATTAAAATTTTTAAAATTTTGAATTTAGAATTGATTTTATATAGAATTCATTAAACTTTAAACGTTTTCAATTCAAATATATGTAGAATCAAATCAAATCTAGATATATTAAAAAAGTCATCAACTTCACAAATTTTATTTAAATGATGGATTTAAGATGAATTTTAAAGTGATTTTTATGGGAAAAAAACAAAGCTTATAACAATTTTTTTTTATTCTCTTAAAAATTTTATTGGATTTTTTTAAAGAATTTTAATGAAATCAATATAGAGTCAATAGAATTTATGAATTCCATCAAAATCTATCATTAAAAAAAGAAAATTTATCAAACTCCTATAAACTCTAAATTGAAGGGTGTATTCAATCTAGAATTTATCGGATTTTGATGAATTTTTTTTTTTAAATGATAGATTTTGAGGGAATTTATGGATTCTATAGATTGTATATCGATTTTATTAGAATTTTTTTTTTTTTATGAAATCCAATTAAATCTTTGAGAATAGAGCAAGATTTGTGATAGACTTTTTTATTTATAAATTTTACTTTCAAATCCATCAAGATTCAATAAATTTCATCTTTTATATAAAATCTACAAAATCAATGAATTTTTAATACATCTATATATGATTTGACTTTTTAAAATCCTAAGTTGAATGCACTTGAATTTGCTTGTATTTTAATAGAATATGAATAAATCTGAATTGGATAAACCTAGATTTGTATGAATTTCATTAGATTTTGTATAAATCTACATTGAATACATTTAAATTTTGATGGACTATACAGAAATTTTAATTGGATGTATTCAAATTTTTAAGATTCTTAAAATTCAAATGAAATCTTAAATTTAATACAATATCTTTAAGAATTGGTGTAATTTGAAAGCAAGTTTAAAAATAGAAAAATGTATTGAAAAGTTACCCTTAATTTCCTCACAACCAACAAAAAAACAGAGCAAAAGCCAAAAAAGTGACGAGAGCTACACAACCGGTGCCGTTGATAAATGATTGCACATGTTGAAATCTCAAACATAATTGGACCAAAGCTCTCCCAGTTGATGTGGTTTGTCTTCGTCCGCGTCTTCCACAAGCTTGAAGCAAGAAGGAAACCCTGAGAGTCAGTCAGCGAACCACTTTGAAAATAAAAATCTAAAGAGGGAGGACCCCACAAACGCGTAATTCAGTCGAAGATCCGTCGCCGTTTCTTGTACCCAGTTCCGTCAGCTGCTTTCTCTTCTATAAATTCTGGCAACCTCTCTCTCCTCACAAACCATGCAATCCAATCCACCATTCTTTTTCCTCTGAAGAAGCGCATATACATAAATAATATTTATATGTCTCATAGACCCATCGTCCCTCACTATTCCTCCGTCGCTTTCGGCATCCATTCTCATCTCCTGGTGTCCAGTGAGATGACCTCCAACTCCAACTGGTGAGCCAACACAATCTTAATTCTTTCCATTACAATCTCTCCACTTTTCTTTATTGAATTGGACTGTTGAGATACTTTTATTAAAAAAAAAAAAAAAAAATGGGCGTGAAAGGATTCGTAGAAGGAGGCATAGCTTCAATAGTAGCAGGGTGTTCCACACACCCACTTGATCTAATCAAGGTCCGCATGCAACTCCAGGGTGAGAACCAGGCTCCTGTCCAGTCTCTCCGTCCTTCTCTTGCCTTCCAGACCACCACCACTGCCTCCACCATTCACCCTCCCCCTCCACCCCGTGTCGGCCCCATCACCGTCGGAGTCCGTATCGTCCAGCAAGATGGCGTCAGGGCTCTTTTCAACGGTGTTTCGGCCACCATCCTCCGTCAGACTTTGTATTCGACCACCCGGATGGGTCTCTACGACGTGCTTAAACAGAAATGGACGGACCCACAAACTAAGAACATGCCTCTTCCGCGTAAGATCGCAGCAGGGCTTATAGCCGGAGGGATCGGAGCGGCCGTCGGCAACCCTGCTGACGTGGCAATGGTCCGTATGCAGGCGGACGGAAGGCTGCCTCCGGCTCAGCGTCGCAACTACAAGAGCGTGGTGGACGCCATCACCAGGATGGCCAAGCAGGAAGGCGTTACTAGCCTGTGGCGCGGCTCTTCAGCTAACGGTGAACCGCGCCATGCTAGTGACGGCTTCGCAGCTGGCGTCCTACGACCAGATCAAAGAGACCATCTTGGGAAAAGGCTTGATGCGTGACGGGCTCGGCACCCACGTCACCGCCAGCTTCGCCGCCGGGTTCGTGGCGGCGGTGGTTACTAATCCCGTGGATGTCATCAAGACTAGGGTGATGAACATGAAGGTAGAGCCAGGTGCGGCTCCGCCGTACACGGGGGCCCTAGATTGTGCTCTTAAGACGGTCCGTGCAGAGGGACCGATGGCGCTGTACAAGGGTTTTATTCCTACAATTTCGAGACAAGGGCCGTTCACTATTGTCCTCTTTGTAACACTCGAACAGGTCAGAAAACTGCTGAAAGACTTCTAATTATGAACCGGACGAAGAAGAGGGCAACCATAACAAAATCTATGATGATGATGATGATGATAAAATCAAAATTAGGGAATAAACTGATGTTGAATTTTAATGCATTTTGTTGTTTGTTACATGTTATGTTCTAATATTAAGATGAAACCAAATGTGGTTGAATCTTTATGCTGAATTTGGTTGTCAACTTATTAGTGATTCGTATCATGGTAGGTTTTCACTTTTTTCACAAAGAAGTTGGAGTTGTGTTTATAATGATGAATTGTTCTGAGACATCGTATGAGACACTGTCAAGGAAAAGAGTTTGCGTAAAACTAAGGTAATTGACCTTGTAGTTTAATTAGGGTGTCTGTCGGAAATACGTTACTTTCGGAGAAATATTATTGAAGAGTCAATCAACTTGTATTGTTGACTAGGACATTACATCGATTGTGTGTGAAACCGGTAATATGGACTAGATATTTATTTAAAACGAATTTACTTACAAATCCTATTCAAATTATTGTATGAAAAAGAGAGATTAACAAGGCAGGCACAAGTTGACATCCAGAAAAAAGGGAGAAAAAACAATAGATGAATTCATTTTTTTCTTTTTTATATATTTTAGAGTGAATTCTAAAAAATCTCCTCATTTTTGCATGAAAAGAAAAAAAAAAAAAAAACAACTCGACTTTTTAAAAATAGAAGTTTTGCACCATGTCGTCTCACTTTCTATCTATTTCACCAACCACTATTCTTCTGAAAACTTTTATTTTCAAATGGAAATTCTAACGGTAGGGTGCAAAACTTTAATTTTTAAAAGGCTGGGATGCTTTTTTTTTTTTAATGCAAAAGTTGGGGGTTTGTGAGAATTCACCCTATATTTTATTGTTTATGGTCTTAACCTATCTTGTGAATTTTTTTTTTTTTATTAATACTCATTTCTTTTTTTAAAAAAAAAAAAAAAAAAAAAAAAAAAAAAAAACTTCCTTAATGCAATAGGCCCTTTTCCAAGCTTCAAAGACACAAAGCTTAAACTTTTCAGATTTATGCACCGACGTCCTTACTGCTTTCCTGAGGAATGAATATAATTAAAAATCATAATATGTTCTTTCGAGAATAAATAGTGTGGCCTACAGATGTATTAAGACAATAATGATGTTTTTGGGATATTATGAAAAACTCTCCTGAAAAGCAAAATAATTAAAAATAGTCCTCGGTTTTTTTTATTAGGTGAACCACCCTCTTATCGTTAACTTTCCATTCAAAATATTAACATTTTTCATTAAAAATCGTGAAATGATCAAAATACCCTTAATAAGATTCTATAAAATCTCTTTTATATCTTTCAAACTTATGTAATGACTAAAATACTCTTTAAATTGTTAATTAATAACAACATTAAATTCACAAAAATAACACAAAATTAAAAAAAAAAAATTGGAAACCCAAAAATTCTAGGTTTCCAAGTTGCTAGAAACCCAAAAGTGAGTTTCAAAACAACTTCCCAAACACATCAAACCACAAACATCATCGATTACACCAAACAAACCACCCTGATTCGCCATCAAACATCATCGATTACACACCAAATCAAACACATTAATCCTAACTATCAGCAACATCAACACAAAATCATTATCAACCATTTGAAAAAAATTGAAAAAAATAATGAAAAATAAATAAATGGAAAAATGTAGAACACTAGGTCTCCTTCACCAGAGACCGAAAGAGACTAGAGGCCTCCGGCGAAGGAGACCTAATGGTCTCTATCTCATGGGGACCAAAACTGGTCTTCTTAGTGATTGAGACCAGATCTAGTCTCCATTACCAAGGAGACCTAGGTTTCATATGTTCGACGATGGATGAAGAAGGAGTGTTGGTCTTCGATGACGGATGAATAAAGGGTGTTGGGCATCGACGATGGATGAACAAGAAGGGTTGTTGGGTGTTGGTAGTGGACAAAGAAGAAGATGGAAGAAGAAAAAGATGAAGATGAAGATGGAAGAAGATAGAGATGATGGTGGCAGCTTTGTATGGTGTATAGCCTATAGGGTTTGGAACCAAAATTTTTTTTAAAATTTTTTTTTTTTTCATCTCCACCGTTCATTCTTGTGATGGATGGTGGAGATGACATTGATACTTTTTAAATTTGTTTTTTTTTTTAATGTTATTTAATATTTTTCATTTTAATTTACATTTATTTTTTAATTAATAATTTTTATTTTTTTTTAAATTAATCTCCACCCTCCATCTTAAGATGGATAGTAGAGATTTGATTAATTAAATTTTTATTTAATTATTTACTATTTTCAATTTTTTATTCAACTTTTATTTTAAAAAAATAAAATTACTCATCCAATTACTGTCATACCATTCAACTATAATACTAACCAATTTTTTTAATCGATAGGGAACAATTTACTTAATTAAAAAATATCAGAGGTTGTTTCCGACATTTTACTTATAAAGGGGTTTTTCATGATATTTTTTTTTATCGGCAAAACTTTACAATCCCAAATCAGTCACATGTGCCTTATTAAATAATAAAAAAGAAAGTATTTATCAATAAATGAAAGCAAATCTAATGACAACGTGGTTCTTTTTGCGGTTTTTGTTTTTTTTTTAAGACAAAAATTGATGGTTAAGAGAATATTATAATTATTATCCATCGATTGAAGTGACTCAAGGGACAAGGTTGAGACATACACAAGTTCGATGCATGGCAATGCTAATGACATTTTTCTTTTAACAAGGAACGGGACAATGGGATATGTGCTAGTCAGTTCCTTGGAATTTAATAAAAAATAAAAATTTTAAAAAATTTTAAAAAAATTTAAAAAAAAAAAAAAAAAAAAAACCATGAGGACATGAGGTTTAAAATAAAATGTAAAAGCAAATCATTTTAATTAATATCCAATATGACATGATTATAGAAAGTATTAAATCAATGTAACAGTATTTTATATTTGAATTACTGCATTATAGCAATATTTAAACAAAAAAACTAATATCATATTAAATAGTACTAAGCTTCTCAAATGTAACAACTTGAAGATTTATGGACAATGATGAATTAATGATTCCACGTCTTGAATCTTGTTAGGAAAAAAAAAATACATACGGCATCATGCATGATAAAATGAGTCCTAACATATCAAATTGATCGATATCCATGTATAGTTACTTAAGATCATTCAAATAAACACTAAAATGAAATACATGCACACTTCACTCAAACCCTTTTCTTATAAGACTCTTCTCTGAGCAAAAAAAAGATGCAAACATTGCAAGTGAGTGGGTATGGAATTAGATTAAAATTGATCAATTCAGTGGAGAAGGAGGCGATCACATGGATGGAGACATGTAGATGTCCAAGAACCTAATTTTTTGAATAGGAACGTGGCCTGTGTGTTGTGGGGACCATACCAATAACATCATTAAAGCCTTAAAAAAGAGCAATGCGTGATCATAGCATCCAGCTTCACCAATCCTTTGATATTTTAAATCTCAACCACCAACCAATACATGACATTGATTCCTTTCTTTTCTCACTAATTACTTTTCAGGACTTCTCTTTGGGATTAGAGCGAAGACTGCCCCCTTTACCATTTTGTGTTCCAACTAATATCCATGCCTTTAATACCAATATTAAGAAATCTTCAGTTTTAGTGTTGTGTAACAATATTTATATCAATATGATGCTGATGCTTTATTGATGCCGCACCATGTGCAATGTGCATCCTTTTCCACTAATTATTTGCTCGATTATAGGACCCAACGATTGTGTTTTCTTTCCTTAATTTTCGTTGGAAAAATTGATGGACCAGATTACCTGAACCTGAACCCCAACCTGAAAATCTATTTAATAGGTGTGGATGGATTTTGTTTTTTTAAATAGGTGTGGATGGATTCTTGTTTTTTTGAAATAGGTGTGGATGGATTTGGTGCTTAGCAAAGAGTGAATTTTCCTGAAAAGAGGTTGGTCTAACTTTCTGAAGTGAGAGATATTTACATTTTTTATGTGTGGATTATTTTTTTCCCTGTTTATGGGGTTTTTTTTGGGACCCCATACACTCCTGTAACAATGAAGTGGACAAGCTGTGTTTTCAAGAGACAAATGCTGGATCCCTTCTGATTGCTTTGGCTTACAGATGCTGGATCCCTTCTGATTGCTTTGGCTTACCGCAGCTGTCTCCTTCCTCTAACAGTACTGCTTCATCCATGAATATCATCAAGTGTAGCTGCCACTATATGTAAACTCGAACTCGATCAGCAATGGTTCAAAATTCACTATGTTTAAATTTACTGTATTTTACATTGTGTTTATATGTTGTGTCAAAAATTATCCCTTCTAGTCATTTTTGTGTCCAAACTCTTTTAATTAAGAGATAATTCTAACTTTTTCATACAGTTTGGTGTAATAGTTAAAAAACCCTAGTATTTTTAGAAATCGTTGAAGACCTATTAATTTATAAAATAAATAAAATATCCTCTATAGTATATGAAAATAGTAAAAAAAAAAAAAACCATAACATTATAGTTGACGTTAAAAATTTTGATTTGATTTTAATATGAAAAGGTTAAACCATCAAAGTAACATAAAATATAAAAATGATAATTCTATTTCCCTCCTATAGTTTAGCAAAACAGTCACAAAACCTCAATGTTTTCAGAAATTGCTAAGTACTCTTTTATTAATTTATGAAATAGATAAAATAGCCTCTATAGTATATGAAAATAGCAAAAAAAACAAAAAACAAAAAAAAAAGAAAAAAAAAAACCTCTATCATTAACATTAACGTTAAAAATCTTGGTTTGATCATTAATGTGAAAAGATAAAACCGTTAAAACAAAATAAAATTATTAAAAAATAATAATAATATTTAAAAAAATTAGAAAAAAAAATATATCTCTATCGTCTATCTCTAATATGAATGGTAGATATCAAAATCAAAACTTAATAAAACTTAATAAAAATAAATTTAAAATTTAATTAAAAAATAAAGAAAATTATGAATAATGTTTTTAAAAATTTATTGTGATATCTTCATCATCCATCATATTAGTAAACTGTGAAGGTCATTTTAAAAAAAAATTTTAAAAAATGAGAAAAAAAAAAGTTGGGTTATCCTATCTATGTTGTTCTCTCTTTTCTCCATCTCTCTCTCAACACATGTTTCTCTCTCTTATCTCTCTTCTTTATCTCTCTCTCGACACCTCTTTCTCCCTTTTATCTGTGACCTTGGGTTTGTTCGAATTCAAATGACCCAGGTCAACCTAAGTTTGTTCATTTTCAAACGAATATATACGACTTGAGTTTGTTCAAAGATTGTTCATCAAATGAAAAGGAATATTTAACGAAAGGTAATTAGTAATTACTGTCAAACGTTAGGAGGTGGTATTAGAAGTATTCCTATTAAATATCTTGAGGATAAATGAGTCTTTTTGTCATATGTTAACGTTTTTTGGTCAAAACTAACGGAAATGGATATTTTAGATTTATGGGAAACAATTGAAGGGTCATTAACGATTATGTCAAACGATAGGGGAGGACTAGAATTATCCCATTAAAGATATAATTAAATTAAATTTTCTACAAATCTCAAAGTTTCTCATTATCAGAAAAATTGAACATGTAGCAAACAGGATGGTAAAACACATATATAGACAAGGAACTTATCATCTCTGAAAGCATCTAAATTTCTATCATGCTGGGTCAAACACATCTAATGTTATTAAACTGCGTTGAGGTTACAATCAGAATTCATGCAAGAAATGCACTTACCTCAAGTGCTTTCATAGTCCAAATGGGGAAAAAGTGTTTTGAGTACACAATGCAGCATTCAAGCTGAATAAACCAATCTAACAATATTTAATAATAATAATAATAATAGTCATTCTGGAGCAGAAAAACAACGGTACCATTATGCAGCCGGAAGGAAGGAAAAGATACACTTTGTGGCACTAAAATTTCCTTGAAATTCTATAATTCTAGTACAAAAAGAATATAAATGACATCCCCCACTGAGGCCATGGCGGAAGCCCTATACAAAATTGACAAAAACCATAACCAAACATGATAAAACTTTACATCCCAAAAATTCCCTACGAAAACTTGTATGTGTAATCTCTTCAATTTCTGCTATTTCCCATCCACTATCATGATAATGTCAAAATTGGCACCTCCTTAGAACCGTATGTACAAATAAAAAAAATCTAATAGTAATAGGTATTATCCTTATAATTTACAGAATCCTTACACAGCATTGAACGGACTTCCTTTATAGATCTCGGTGGTTCCAAGTCTTTCTCTTCCAGTGCAGTGCCAAGCAATTGTTGCATCTGTGATGCGAATATTTCATCCAAAATCTGCAAATTTGATGACACTATTAAATAAAGATGAAAACACATAAGGTGACAGCCGAAAATGTTATCGAAGATAATTATCTATATGATACTAGTGTCCCATATACAAGGTTAAATTTGCCTGTTGGTGTAATCCATTAGTTTAATTAAATTTGCATGCCTTAATTTATCAGTTTCCAGGATTGTAGAGATCAAGAACTACACAGTATACATTTATAATTTGTTTACCTGCACATGGTCCTACCAAGCAACTAAAACATCTTAAAAATAAACAGTTTGTTTAAATTCCCATATTCATCAATGAGATTTACAAGAAATGTCAATCTTGTTTCAATTTTTAATAAAGTATCATGTCTCAAAATCAAAATGGAAGCACCAAATTCTCCATCATTTCATCGTAAGTCATAAATTTGTAAATAGCTTGCATTAGAAAAGGACACATTCTTGATTTTAAAACTCAAAGGGTAAAGTGCAACTTACAGAAACTGCAATTCTTGAGCTCCTATACCAGGAGCTGTTGTCTCTCCTACTTTCCAGAAAATGTAGAACATCCTGTCCAAAAAAGCCAACAAACATGAAATTGCATTAAGATACAGTAATCATGGAGGAAGTCTGTCTATTGTGCATTCTTGAGGTGTAAATGTACCTGTCCCATCTGGTCCCAAAAGAATCGGCAAATGAGAACAAACACATCAGGTTCAACAACTGTGCGGAGGTGATCCACAATCTTAATCAAGAGATCCTTCAAAGGCTGCATTCTACTTTGTAAATCTGATTCTACACATGCGTCCTTTGAGTCTTTAATTATCTTCGTTAATTTTGTTGTACTTTGCATCCTTGTCTAAAAAGAATAATAATAAAGAAACACAGTGCCAACCACAATATATTAGCAACATAATACAAAATCCTCAATGAAATACCTTATGTAGTTATTATTACTACATTGACAAGGAAACTCACATTCTCCACAAGTTTCTCAACCACTGCTAGCAAATAATTTCTGAATTTGGCCCTTATCATGACTGTTATTTCACTGAGATGCTCCCCTGCGAACTGAATTTCTACTTTCAGCAATCCAAGAAGACCACGACTTAAATTGACTTTCTATTTGGGGCCACAGCACATCCAACATCCTTTTCATGGAATTCAAAAGAATCCCCAGCTGAAAAGCAAACTTGATATTGTAATTCTCCATAAGGCAGCATATATACCAATTCTTAAAAACATGCAAACTAAGATCCGAATTTCACCTCATCAGGGACAAAGTAAGCATTTACATTTCCTTTGGCAATTTTCTGAACATATTTATGGCCCAAAATCTTGGTGGTGAGATTGTCCTTTAGTGGTGATAAAACATCAGCATATTGCTTATCCAAAGCTTCGACAGGCTGCCCTTTGAACATCCGCAACAGCCTTTTGACAGACACATCCAGGAACTCATAAGTTCAAGCAATTTCAACTATAGAGTGAACCAAAATAGAAAGACAAGCACAACTTTGTTAATTTATAATGCAGTTGGAAAAATTCAATGTTGAAAATAACTAGTGCAAAAATTAAAATAGAAACCTTGTAACAAAATCAGATGCTGTCAATCAGTTACCAACTTTAATTGAGTAAAACAAAAATACCCATTTAATAACTAACCAAAATTTAAGCCGCACCAAGAAGATTATCATAATATTAAGAAACAAAAGTCATAGTTGAACATACATTCTCCAGAACAGTTGCATATTCTGGCCAGTGCCTAATGATGATTTCATATTCATTCAGCATCTCTTTCAGCCGACCATGCATCTCATCAATGAAAGGAGCCGTTGAGTGCTTCGTTCTAACACCAGACCACTTAACCTGAAAGTAACCAGTTTCTCATTGATCATCACCAGAAGCTATGATGTCATACAGAGTAAAATCTTTTACTGAACTTCCTTGATGTTGATTTTCCTGTTAGTCTAGTAAATAATAATGCCCTTGTACTGTCAAAAAAAAATTAGCGCCCTTGTGTGCATGTGTAAATATATATATACTGATCTATTGGACTGCAAACTATTCATTTAGGTAAACCAGTAACCAACTAACAAGTAAAAATTAAAGATAAAATTTTATTAAATCAGTTAATAACTGATTTATTGGACTACAAACTATTCGATTAGGTTAACCAGTAACCAACTAACAAATACAAATTAAAGAAAAAATTTTATGAAATCAATTAACAACAGCAAAAAGATCATGAATTAATGATCAAAAATAAAATCATTGTTCCTTTTTATTAAAAAAACCAATGTAGAAAAAATACTTCCAGCATTCAAATAGTAAATCCGAACCATGATAGGTGCCAGGAAAATCTATATGATTTGAATATTCTACGTTGCTATGCAACAAAAATTCATACCTTTTCTAGTTTGCAGGTTTCAAGTAAAGCAAGACGCTTATCCTGAATCCAACGGGTTATATATGAGTGAAACAACTCTTTTGCATCCACTCCACCTTTGACAGGCCTGTGAAATATTTATAAAATCATTACAGAATAAAGAGTAATATACAAAATAATAATAATAATAATAATAATCAATATAGAGCACAAATTAAATAAAAAATACAATACGTGATATTCCAGCCACAAAGATCTCTTTGAAAGCCAACCGTTGCAATTACAAGTTCTGCAACAGGAGGCGAGGGTCCAGAAGGAGGACAAGCAACAAGGAAACTCCGCAATCTATTGCATAGATCCACACTATATATGCATGCAGAAAGATTTGGGAGGTCCAAAAAGCTGCATTGAAACAAAAATAAAATGCTGATTAAAGTTATGGCTTGAAGAAACTGCATAAATCTGACTAAAAGTGATACATGTCCTCCACTTTTTTAAATGGAGTATTTACCTAAACTCATTTTCTCTCACAGATCTTTAAGACTCGGTGTACTTTATCAAGAATATGGAAGTTCCATTTTCCAAAACATCATACCATTGCGAACAAGGGATTTACAAAGCTTCTATGGAAGCATATAATTGTTACAAAAGCAACAAAGGACAGGTAAAAAGTGCAGATTTCCATATATAGCGCATAAAAATATAAACAAAATATAATGATTATAATAAATTTGTCAAGTCAGGCTTCAAAACCTAAGCAAGTGCTCTACATTGGTTGAGTAAACTTAAAAACAAGATTATCATCACATCTGTAATGGTCCAAGAAGAGGGTAATTGATAAAAGAATGGATGCATTCCAGAAATGAGACAAAGTACTAGATTGTCATACAGTATAAAACACACTGCATGGCAAGGAAAAAAAAAACAAATTACTGTACCTGGGTAGGACATTTTTAGTATGGATCTCTATGTCAGTGCAAATTTCATTTCCAACACTTGAGATCAAAGATTTCATCTTCTGATAAGCTGTTGAAACAATCAAAGGATCCATCGATGTGCCCTCATTATTGCTCGAAACAAACTCATCTGTTTCGGCCAAGTGCCTTCTTGATCTATTCTTCACAGCAGCCTATATCAGAATGTGCACTTTGTTAGAAGAGTTGTAAAGATTAACAGATACCACAACCATTAAGAAGTTAATTTCTATTACCTGAAAGTATCTGGTAAACTTCAACTGTGCCTCAGGACTTAATATATCATGCAGAAGATTATAAAGCTTGACAGCAGGTGCCAAAGCAGGCGGTACCAGTCCAGTGGCAGGTCCAAAAACATCCATTAAGCCTAATGCTGATGATTCATCCAGTGATTTGTAATTTTCAAAAACTAAAGCTAGAATATGCTGCACTTGATCGTTGATCTCCCCAAGGATGCGATTCTGGTTAAAATTACCATTAACAGAATCAAAATGCTAAGTTTGGAAGATGTAAACTAAATGTATAGAACACAAATATTTGTTTATCTTTCTACTATAGGCATTGATGACTCAAAGTACAAACTTAATGTTACATCTACTAAAGATATTAGGTAATTACTGAAAACTTATCAAAATCGAAGACTGAAATCAAATACAAAAGATGAACCATAGTATGTGGTCATTTCCTGCTTAACAAAACAAACCCTCACTTGAGGTAAACACAAATGGTACACAACCAATTAAATAACTGATGCAAACTTCTGGCTATAAAATATCTTTAAAAATGAACTTAATACCTCTTGATGACTTAACAAGCTCTTGCAGTTTCCCCTCCGTACTACAGGTGAAAGAAAATCGTATATCAATGCAAGACAATCTCTGGTGGGTGTAGCCACATCCATAACATAAGAAAGGTATCTGCAGGTAGCACAAAAAATTATATAATGTTGACTGAATTTAAAATCCCCATGAATGGTTCTACACAAAATAATTCCCACTATACCTCATCACATTACCTTAACTTGGTGTACGCATCTGATACTCCATAATAAGACGCAAACTTATCCAATAGCCACTTCCATTGGCCTTTTAGCAACAAATTTCTTTGCTGAAAACGTTTAACTTTCATTGCAACTTCTAACACCAAGTCATATGCCACAGTTTCTGCAACACAGCCACACTAAAGAAAAAGAGTGTGTGAAGTAATGAACTAGATAATCTCATTCGCACTAGTGCTTCACAGAAAAGAGGTTAAAGCAGAATCATTGGACAATGAGCTTTCAAAATCATCAGTGGATAACATTCATGTACCTTCAGATTATTGTCAATTTGAGTAGTTGAGTAGTTTATGTATAGTTGTATCCTGCCAACAAGTTCATGCTCATGATATATAGGCCACCATCTAAGCTTGTCACTCTGCATTCAACCAATCATTAAACATTCACAAGCATCTATTTACTAACCCTTACAGACGATAAAATATCAACTTACTGGGTCTTCAGCAATAGCAGCCACTTGAGCAAGGACACGACCATAACATTTTCCCTTTGAATCTTGAACTTCAATAATCAAATCATCACCAACGCTATCTGGAAAGCTGTGTTGGATTAAGCCATAAAAGTAATCAACCACCTTTAACAGTACAAAGAGAAAACAAACTAAAAACAACCTAAATGAAAGATACATACAACACATGGGTATCACCAGATCCTGGTTGCATCCGTACGACATCCTCTTCAGACATACTTTTGTTCCTCAACAAGCAAGAATACGTTTCTGACATAGATAGATCATCACCTTAAGTTAGATAACACATAAATAAGGCAAAATACCACTAGTACCACCAAGACAATGATAAAGTTGGACAATAATTACACACTGCATACATATGTGATCAACCTAGACTTTTGAGCTTTTCTACAAGTCTATACAGCTTAAACATAAAGCAAGAACAAGAGAGAAGCCAAATATACAGATGATTTGAAATCACAAGTTCAGATTCTGTTCCTATACAGATTGCCTAAATTACTGACTTCCCAATGCCATTCTAAAGGAATATTGAAGCCTAATACCAATAATTCAATTAAAATCATCTGATGATTGACCAATCAAAGTCCTGACAAGCAGGTAAAACTTAGAAGGGCAATAGCAGCTAACATAAATAGTGGATGCCAGATTGGTTTAACAATTAAAAGTAAAATCTTAAAATATGAAAATACAAGTTGCAACAAATATAGAGCATTTGTATACCTTGCACCACTTCATATGCAGATGAACTTTTATGCGAAGTAGTTATCCCATTTCTTAAGAGCTTGGAAACATCTTTTATATACTGGTTGCCTGCTTGCACATATGCCAAACTTTTTTGTGAAAATGAACCATTTGCAGGAGGACAAGTTACAGGAACTCTCCGTATTGCTTGCCACCCAGAGTTCAGCTTTGAATTAAGACTGGAGACACGTCGACGAACAGATTCTACTTTTACCATTGATGGCTTTAAGGATGCAAAGTTGCAACCAGGAGGGGGTTCTGAACCCATTTTCACTTTACGCACTGTGGAGTTACCAGAATCTTAAACAGATTCTAAAAGCCTTGATAAAACAAACGACATATAATGAAATGAAAGTAATAGAAGTACCTTGCACTTTCATTTTGCCATAAGTCTTCTTTGGTTTCAGAGTTGCTCCTTCACTCACCAACTCTGGAGTTTGCTTTGCTAATAATTCTTCTTCAGGTTGTAATAATATTTGCTGTAAACTATTAAATAAAAAAGATATATAATTACAAAGAGGCATTTCAAGCACAAAACACAAACTTATATTTATTGGGGAAAAAAAAAAAAAAAAACTACTACCAAATGGTACCACAATAAAGTTCAGTAATAATTAAAAAGCATCCAATTTTGTTTCACCATATATAAGTCTATAATGTTGTTTTACTGCCAACATCTCCTTTATGGACTACAGAGCCTAACTTGTTCAACAAAGCTTAAACCTGACATCCATATTTCTGTCCATTTCTCATTAGTATTCACAAGAAGTGAAATTGTTCTCTTAAATCCAGAAAATGTAAAGTAGACAATTACCTCCTATGAAGTTAGAAGGCAGAGAAATTCATCGGTAAGTCCTGCGATGCCCTTGGATTAGTACATTAAATGTTCTACCTTTTTGTTAGTTCTTACTGCATAGCAAGAGTAACGTCCATGATATCTCCAAGTACTTCCACCAGCAAAGGGCTCAAGTTATCAGAAGTTGACAACTATTATTGTTTTCATTCCCCCTACTCTATAATTTTTAATGCTACCATGGTACATTCATCATACATTGAAAAGAATGGAACAGAACAAAAGAATAAAAACTTGCACTTACCCAAATGCATTTCGCAACACCTCACACTCATTATTTAAGAAATATGGAGGTTCTTCCATACAACCCTTTGCCCATGAGTTGAGGCACAAACGAACACAAGCATCATAAGAAATCACAGCACACCATGGCCCTAGCCCACTGAACCCAGTCCAAACAACAAAAGAAAAGAAATTAGATTCCTCAGATAATAACTATAGCATATTGCTTGTATTTAGGGAGCAGAGGTCCACCAAGAGCATAAGGGATCTAGAGCTAACAGTATCCCGGTTCCTAGTTCAGCTATCTAACCAACCTTGCATGAAAAGTTGGGAGTCGAGCAGGCAAGTAACTTGTAGATGCATCAACTTCACTGTCAGCTGCATTCCTGAAATGCCCGGATGTTTAAATCACATTACTCCAGAAGTTCTTGTCAAGAATCAAAGACACCAAATAACAACACAAGTACACACACACACTCATACACACCACCTGCTAGATAAGTTGGGGATCTTATAGCCAGTGCTATCCTGAATTAAGGTACCAGAATGAATATTAATTGTTGCTTTTGAATTATTGGTGGTTGCAAAAGCAGTTGACTTTGCAAGGCAAGGACTATCTTGAGCACTTACAGTTGAACTTTCATCAACATGTTTTATTTCTGAATCACAACCAACAAAGGGAGGTGCACTGGGGATATTAGTATAAGAAAGCTTCTGGTTCTGCAGTAGTCTGTCACAGTATTCCTGCAAGCACTTATCCAGCTTAGAGGGGCATGGGGATATACGATCTTTATACAACAGTAAGAATATATTCTGATGTCAACAAAAACGAAAAAAAATCAAAGTTATTTCTAGTTTAATGCACAGAAGAGACAGTTCAATACATTAAATAGTTTGGCAACAGAATATGCAAAAGTGAATACTATAATTCAGATATGAAATACTAAAATGAAAAAACTAATTCATATAGCCTACAAGCACATTGATAAAAGTTTAACAAACCTAAAAAAAGCAGTCTTTTTAAAAAGAAAAAATCAAGCCGATTCATAGCATTTTCAGTTTAGTAAATGCATCTGAAATTTAGTAAGATAATGTTTCGGTTGTGCATCTACCAACAATCCACCGATTGATTTATAATGCTAAACAATAGATTATGTGTTCAAAAAATTCTATGGGTTATTAACACATATACATGTCCCAAGGATCTTATCTTCCTCTTATATATCAGAAGCACTAATTGTGCACTAACACTATCATGTAGACGTTTGCCAGTACATATTTTCAGAAGGGATTTGTTCAACCAAGCTTATAAGCTTAACATACGTTCAGTCAAAACATTATTTTAAAATATCAATAACCAACTTATCCATCATAAGCATGGGCAGCACTACAACCAATCATGCAACCAGTAGCTGGCTCTTTCCCCTGCATCATGGCAATAGGCAGATACACCAATGCAAAAATGAGACAAACAATGTCATTTCAACTCCAGTCAGGTTATATTTCTTAACCCTTAGGCCTTTCATTCTTTGACATAAAATTTCAAGATAATGCTCAATAATTTATATGTAATTGCCAAATGAACAAATTTGTATCAACTTACAGTCTTACCCTTCTGTATAAGCATGACAAATAACTGTTTAATAATTATTTGCAGCTTATGTGGCACATTTTGAGTTGCTTACTTGAATGACTAGCAACTTATGCAAAACACAACGCTTCATAATAGAGAAAGTTATAAAATAAAAATAAATCAAGCGTTTTAAACTAGATTAAATTCTAAAATACTGCCCCCAGGTATAGAAGAAGATTTCACCGAGATGCTAAGTTACACCATTCATTCATCATCACAGACAAGTATTTTATATCACAGTTGAGAATAGAAACCTTCTTTGCTGTCATTTCATTGTTCGACAACGAAGCACTGCTTGAAGAATAACTGTCCGAAGTGTATGTAGGAGCTGCTCCATTGTTAATCTTGTCATCTTTTGATGACTTGACCGAGTACTTCCCACCATACATATCATCATCAGAATCCGGTGATATATCCATATCCGATCCAGAGCCACTATCATTGCCGCTGACGGGTATTGTTTTCACAGTAGCAACACCCCCCGATGCCAAATGACCACTTTGATAATTAAATTGATATGGTAATCCAATGCCCCGCGTCAAAACAGGGCTAAAAATCTCCTTCTTAGGACCCCCTTTCTGCTCAACAAATTCACACACAACTTATATAAATTCTATCCAGCAACTACCCAGAAAATGTAAAACACAACAAAACAAAATAAAAATAAAATCCATTATAGGCTCACCTCTCTAACCCATTTAAGGCCATTACCATGAAGACCTTCTGTGAACATCATGTAATATTTTCTCCACCTAAAACCATCAAAGGGCACATATAAACAATCATTATTAGATTGATAACTTGACAATATCCAAACAAGATAACTAAAAACTTGCAACTTACAATCTGTGGTACTGAAAATGCTGCAACTAAAAACTTCCCCTTTCCCCTTCAAATTTCTCTGCAAACAAACAATCACTAAAACATTAGACAATTTACAGATAGAATGTCAGTAGGCTATTTGAGTCATTGAAGAATCCATCTTCAAATTCTCAATTTCACTTCTCAGTGTTTCCCAGAAAACAAACAGAAAAATAACAACTTGTAACAATCAGTAACTAAAGACTCTGAACAACTTACCACAAACAAATTGCTATTGTAGACAATGTGTGTGAGATAGCATTAAAAGTGAGAAAAGAAGACAAAAAAAAAATGAATCACAGAGGAATTCACTCGCCCACAGTAAAAACACACACAAGAGGAAACAGCGGATTCTCTGAAACAAAATATCTTCCCCACCCAAAAATGGAAATGTTGAAAAATGTAACAAAATCTTATTACGATATTCAATTGCCTCTAATAAAACTGCATTAATTTAAGAGAGAGAGAGAGAGACAAGAGACAACTGATGAAATGAATCTACTTCTACTTGCAATGCAAATGAGTGTGAACAGAAGTTTAAGAGATGGTGGAAATGGTTTCTTTTTCAACTTATTAATTATTTTTTGGTTTGGTTTTTTTCTTGCTTCTCGCCTCTCTGTAAAGCTTCTCTTTTTTTTCCCCTTTCACTGTCGAACATGCATTCCCTCTGCTTTATAATACTTAAAAAAAAATTAAAAAAAAAAATTAGATAATAATTATCTAGTCAAATTTACTTTTCATAATAAAGGGTAAATAATTTATACACATATAGTTAGTAATTGGGTTTGACTATCTTACCAGTTAAATAATATTATTATTAATAACAATCTATAAATAAATTATTCAAAAATTATTAGTGATGGATAATCTAATCCAATCAATAAAATAAGATGGTCAAACCTTAATAATAAACACATACGGTAAACTTATATAATCCATGGATGTAAAGAAAAATATATAATAAAGTGAGCATTAAATGTGAAAAAAAATGCATTAAAAAGGGGAAAGCGATGCATAAAAACAGAAAGAGATAATTAAGTAGTGTATCTTGTTATTTAATTTTAAATGTGAAACGTAGGATCAGAACGAACGGAAGATTTCGGGAACAAACGGAGACGTGCGATTGGCCCAGCAAGTCGCACGCGCTCTTTTGTAACGGTCGAATGTTTTCTGTTTAAGGTTTTAATGTTTTTTTCTCTCAAGTAATTTAGTTACGTTTTGTTGCTGCGCTCCAGTGCACAAAAAATTGGTGCTGCCATGGGTGAGTATATGTACGTCGAATTATTGTGCTGTTTTCAGTGCTTAACTGGGCATGTGCTGTATCCAGGATCTGATTAGTACTTTTCGGACGGGCATTCAAGGAAAGGCTGTGTTGGATTCTTAGTGAGCAAGTAAGAATCTTTTTAAAGCATTGTTTGGTTGTACTTATTAAGTGAATGAAATAGTTTTTTTTCTTTATTAATTAGGCGGGTTTTGTAGGTTGGAAATTCTTTGAATGTAAATGGCAATTATTTCTAATTTGTGATTATTATTAAAAAGTGTTGAGAAACACCACCATCTAATATGGTTTAGTAACAAAAAGTATTTTTTCAATTTGGTAAAGTCTATAAGAGTAGAAAAGATTTATTATGAACCTTTTTATCCACAAATATTATTTTAAAATTCATCTAATTCCATCACTTGAGTGAATTTATAAAGTTGATTATTTTTTTGTACATCTAAATTTTTGGATATTTTAAGCGTATGAATTTAACATATATGTATATATATATATATATTAATGAAATCTTTAAAATTTGGATTGATTACATGTAGAACTTTTATAGATTTTTCTTGATTGAATATACTCATCCTATAAATTTTTTAAATTATAAATTATATGCACTCTTTAATAGTTTGAATTAGATGCACCCATATACACAATCTTTGAAATTTTAACAAACTCTTAAATTAAATAAAAATAATGTTAGGCTTTCCATATATTTTATCTAAATTAATGTCGAAATGATCATGTTGACAACTCACATGTCATAGATTTATACACAATATTTGAGAAGTCGAATATTACTCATTAAGTAAACTCCTCTAAAAGCATGTTTGCCAATCGAAAATGAAAATCAAAGAGAACCACCGTCTATTAAAAAGGGAATCAGTAAAGGGAACGAGAGAAGGGAATCAAGCTCCCTTTCTAAAATTAACTTAATTCTTGATTTTATGTAGGGTTCATATAATTTGATTCATGATAGTTTTTTGTAAACACTAGAGTCACAAAATAGGAATTATGTTCTTTTTCCCTTCTAATCATTTTCAATTAGTAAATGCCTCATAAGTTTAAGATGGAAATGGAATTTAATTCCCCTTTCACACTCTTTTTATTTTTTATTTTTTATTTTTTCCCTAATTAATAAATGCACCGATATAATGACGATATATGCATATATTTATATATGTTATGATTTACATTTTTTTTTAAATATACGAAAAGATGTTCATACATTCCAAGTATCAAAGTTTATCTCCAAAAGATCACAAGAAAAAATTCTTTAAACCTAGAAACTAAAGTACCCGATGATTTTTGTGTGTTACTGTTAGAGATGTCAATGGGGGCAATATGGGGATAGAAGTTGGGTTCTCCTATCCCCATCCTTATTCCTCCAACCTTCCCTCGTTCCTATCCAAATCCCAATTTGTGGGAAACGAGAATGAAGTTAATTGAGGGTGGGTTCCCTCCCCATTCCCGTTCCCCCATTTTTCCCACTTCTCCAAATTTTTTCATCCTCATTTCACCTCATTTTATCCAAAATTTAAAATATATATTTAATATATATTTAAAAAACATAATTCACAAAAAATTTCATAAAATTTCAGCAGTATTTACTCCACAACATTTTTACGTATGAAATCCACAATATTGTAAACAATTATAATCCTCTTACATGAGTTATTACACATGACAAAAGTTTAAATAATATAAAATCATTATATATAATAAAGTCATAAATGGGGGAAAAAGTGAATTTAATTATTAAATATAAATATATTCCCTCTATTTTTTTTATAATAAATGGCCACCCCCCATCCCTATCCCCACGTCGATTTGGGGATGGATTTCCATCTCCATCCCATTCCCAATCCCAAAAATCCAAAAAATATCTCTCAAATAGAGATGAGGATTTGGAGATTTGGGACTGCAGTTACAACTCTAATTAATTTTGTATAAAACTTGATAAATTTGGGTGTCAATGTCGTATCTATGCATCAAATTATGTTGTATAAACTTGATTGTACAAGTCCAGCTCGTAATTTTATAGCAATCAGGTACGCGTATATAATGTTATACAGTCAATATAAAATTATAGGGACAAATTGTTTTTAGCCTAAATAAAAATGTAAACTTTATCATTATTTAAAAAAAAAAAAAAAAAGTTCTTCATTTTTAGTTCTAAATTTAATATCATTTAAACTTGTTTATAGCTTATGGAACATTTATCATAGGTGAACATTTACCATATATAAAATGTTACATGTGAAATGTTTCGTCATATAAAATGTTTCACTTATTTGAAATGTTTTCAAAGATATTTCATGTGACTATTGCATATCAAAAATGTTTCGCATATTGGAAAATGAGCTAAAAATGAATGCAATTTCGTTTAGAGTTAAAAATAAATAATTTTTTTGGGCTAAAAGTAAACCATCACTTTTTTCAGACATTCTATTATAATCTTCACAAAAAATGATATGCTCACAACTCACAAGAAGAAAATTTAGACGTTAATAAGAAAAATAAAAAGGGGACATGAGAGAATTTCGGTGGCGTTGACCCTTGTGCCTTAAAGGCACAAATTCTACTCCCAATAAAGATAATCTTCTACCATATAAAGAATATATGGATTATTCCTCCACTTTGTGTGGGTCATCCTCTTCACCTGTATGTGGGTTACTCTTTTTCACATGGGAGCCACTCCTCTGATCGTGCCACCAAGTTAAACTTCGTTTGATCTTGGTTGATCTCTGGGCTTGTCCTAATCAATGAAAAAAAAAAAAAAAAAAAAAAGGGATATGATTTTCCATTGCTTCATTAGGATCGTTTGATAAAATCATTAAAGCCAATAAAAAAATTATTTGTTAATTTAGAAATCGATACCTTTATAGTTAATATAATGCTAAATAATACACTTTAACTTTTTTAATAATTTTTTTTTCAACCATTATTAAAGGGTTTTGGGAGAAGCAATGATTTGGCAGGAAAATCTCTTATTAATTTGGATAGAAAAGCATACAACAATATTAACCACATAAATTTGAATACAACATTATTAATGATATACATAAAGGTGTTGTTGATATTGCTGCTCGAAAATATAATTTCGAGTTACTTCAAAAAAAAAAAAAAGGAAAATATAATTTCGAGTCCATATTTGATTTATGAAATTAAATATAAATATTTACTTATACCAAATGACTAATAAAGATATGATAATTTAATTATAAGTAATCAAAATGTGGTTTCCATTAATCAGCCTACATAGATCCTTACTTTTTTTTTTAGCAGAAATCCTAGCTCTACGGTAAATATAAAAAAAAAAAAAAAAAAAAAAAAAAAAAAAAAAAAAAAAAAAAATTACATGATTAAAGTATAACAACATACCTCTAATAATTGATGTGGATCTAGAATCATTTTTTTTTTTAAGTAAAAACGGGATATGGAATATAACTCTCAAGCAATTTTTAGAGTAATGTATACTATAAAAACATAATCATTGAAAGGCATAATTATAAATTATATTTTGAGATGATTTTGTATTGAAAAGGAGAAAAGATTAACCAGCACCATTTGTATCAATAATCGATCTCCATTGATGAACAATGAGTAGAGGCTTGCAAAAGATATATAAAACCTAATAGTTCGAAATTAGCATGTACCGAAAGTTGCATTCAACTACTCAAGCATATGATTGAATTAGGGTTAGGGTTTATATTTGAGTAATGTTACATTCCTAAAAATTTATCTAAATTCATTATTCAAATAATGTGTGGTAAGCTGATTGATAATTACCATATTATTAATATATATATTATCCTCTAATTAATGTAGTTACCACAAATCAATTGGACACATTATTTGAATAAAAAAATTGAGTAAAATTTTTTAAAAGTAGTATTGTTCTTTAGATTATAATGTTGAAACTAAAGATGTCAATGGAACAAATGAAGATGAGGCTGGTTCCTCATCTCTACAAAAATCCCCATGTTGGGAAAATGGTGATGGGGATATTTGGAGGTGGGTTCCCCTATCCCCATCCTCGTTCTCCTATTTTTCCCGTTCTAATTTTACCCCGTTTGACACAAGAGTTTTTTTTTTTTTTTAAGAAAAAATTAATTTATAAAATAATTTCATAGTATTTTAATAAATTAAATTCATAATATTTTAATCTACACAATCCACGACATTAAAAAACATGCATGTATGGTGGCTGCAACTAACTGAAGTGTATAATAAGTTAATATATCATATATGATAGACTAACGACTAGGGTTTGTGAGTGTTTAATAAATTGTATTTTAAAAAATTAAAGTAAACTTTTTGATTAAAATTTAAATGTAAATATTTTATATTTATATATTATAAATTATAAATAGGAGAAACGACCACATTTGGATTTGGAGGTGGACTTATGCCCCTATCCCCACCCCTAATTCCCAAAATTCCTCAAAAACTCCCCTCAAATAGGGAGAGAGATTTAAGGATTTGAGGCCTCATTGACATCCCTAGTAGAGAACAAGAGATTGATTCAATATATTAATTAATTAGTGGGCGCTTCTAGTAAAGAAAGAAATATATTAGCATAAGATTATTAATAATATTAAATTGGGTTCTTATAAATTTGATGTGAGATCTACCACTGATTGCGATCATCTGTCTATTGAGACCAAGCAAGATAAATCATTATAAGCATAACCTAAAATATAACTTCCACTATATGAGAAAGTCTCATATAATTTTGTAATTTAATTGGTAAAGATAGGGCTTGAACCCTTGTTACAAAATAAAAGGGGAAATGCTCAATCACTACAAGCACGCTAAGAAACACAACTCCAAGTCAACGCCTAGGAAGATAAATCACTACAAGCATGATCCATTATCACGAAAGTGAAAGAAAAATGCTCAATCACTAAATTGGGTGTATAAATACATTTCCATGTGGCATAATCAATGCCCTAAATATAAATACTCTTCTAAAGTCTCAACATAAATGTTACTTGGATTTGTCATAAAAAAAAAATAATAATAATAGAATTATTTTTTGGATTTTAGTTTCCATCTATTAAGATTTATGACCTTTAAGACAAAGTAAAAAATTTGAACAATTTTGGTCATTAAGACAAGACATCTTAGAAAAAGACTTACTTAAGACAACAAATTGTTAATATATCATAAATCTCATCTACCTATGTCTTAGTAGTATAGTTGGACTCTTATTTATTAGTTTATTTTAAGTCAAACAATTACTAACTAATATGGTATCAAAGCTAAGGATCCCTAATTCAAATCTTCTCTCCTTCATATATCTGGATTTTTTATTCATTACACATATTATAAAGTTTGGGGCATCTAACATATAACTAATGTTCACATAATATACAATAAGAGACACCTAACACATGATTAACATTTGCTATATATCCGGCTGCATGTGAGAGAGCATATTAATGCTTCATAACTCTTATCCATCTATTTCTTAAATACTATACTTGAGACTAGTAGCTAGGGGAGTTCATTTCACATGTTATACAATAAGGTGTGTCTAACTTATAACTAGCATTTACCATCTGTGTACATTGTATATAAAAAAAAAAACATGTTATCTATATGTTAAATGCTATAGTAGGGTCAATGGTGGAGGGAGGGGTTCATAGGAGCCATGACCCCTCCTCTCAAAATAATAATAATAATAATTTACTTTAAAATTTACAGTGTTTCCTTATATTTTGTAACATTTGTTTTGTTGTCCATTTCAAAGTTTTCGGTAAAACTAATAATAATAATAATAATTAAGATTTTGCTTCAAAATATTACAATGTTTTCCTTAAATTTTGTAATTTTTATATTGTCATCCATTTCAAAGTTTTTGTTTTAATACAACAGCCTCTCCAAATAATAAATTTAAAGTTTTTGTCTTAATACAACAGTCTCTCCAAATTATAAATTTATGGCTCCGTCACTAATTGAGTCTGTACTTATCAAATTAAGCTTCTGATCGGTCGAGTAGTTACTAACACAAATCAAGAAAATGTGTTGATTCAAACATTAAAGACTCAATAATTTAATGTACAAGAATTAGTCATTCGACCTCACATTAAAACATTAATGAATTGCACCTACACATATGGGATTGGTTCTAAACCAGGACACAAAATTACTAAGTACACCCTAGCCACACATAAACCCTACTCTTCCATTCATGCTAACTCCATTCCCATTATGATATAATGTTTGGAGCTACACATAAGTTTAGTTTTCTAAGTAAAAAAAGGAATGTATCATGTAAAAGGACAATTTTAAGCTATCATTTAACGATTACGTGACAGTTAATTATAAAACATCTTGAGCATAATTTAAATAAATTTTTGATGATGCAGCCTAACTTGCAGAACAAATTAACAAAGAGAAAATTACACTAAACTACCTCGACCTATTGAATTATTACAGTCATGATGCAAGTTTAAGCTAAATTACACATAAATACCTTGAACCTGGTTTGACTAACAATTGATTAACGGTAAAGTTAACATCTCAAGGGTAAATTGGTCTTTTTATATATTAAATAAATTAAAAAAATGAAAAATAATTAATTTCCAATTAAAAACTGCCACGTCACACTAAATTTTAAAATAATTTAATTATTTATTTTTTATACAAAACAATTCAATTAATTAATATTATTATTATTTAAATAGAAAATTAAAAGAAAAAGCTTCCAACACTCAGATTCATCACCATTATCAACATCAACACAAACTTTATTAACAAATCACCATTAACAAACACCAACAAAACTTCATTAAAGCACTAACTCACATCAACACCAAAAACATTCATCAACCCACAATTATCATTATCAAACCATCATCATCAACTCATCTTAAGAAACATTAAACAAATCTTAAGAAAAATTTTTAAAAAAAAAATACAAATTAAAGCATCTGACGAACCTAGTCGAATCTGGGTTCGTCAAACCCAGATTCGACTGGGTTCACGATGACGAACCCAGTCGAATAATCCAAATTCGATGAACCCAGATTCGACTGGGTTCGTCGCGAACCCAGATTCGACTGGGTTCGTCGAATCTGAGTTCGTGACGAACCCAGTCGAATCTAGGTTCGTTGCAAACCCAAATACCCAGAAGAACAAGAAGAAGAAAAGAAAAAGAAGAAGAGAAGAAGAAAAGGGAGAGAGTGACGAATCTAGAAACCTCGAAGAAGAAGAAGAAAAAAAAGAGAGAAATAGAGAGAGAGAGAGAGAGAGAGAGAGATTTTGTTTTTTAGAGAGAGAGAGAGATTTTGTTTAAATAATATTCCAAATATTGTTTGATATATAAAAGACCGATTTACCCTTGAGATGTTAACTTTACCGTTAATTGATTGTTAGTCAAACCAGATCAAAAATATTTATATGTGATTTAGCTTAAACTCACATTATGACTGTAATAATTTAATAGGTGGAGATACTTTAGTGTAATTTGCTCATTAACAAAACCTCATGAAAAAAACATTACAGTACAACTACTCTTTTTTTTTGGTTTTTGGTACAAAGTACTACTTGTTAAGAGAAGTGACATGTTCCGCTGTCTTCGCAATAAATAGAGCAGGGGGACATTCCAAAGGTTGATTTGGACTTTGGAGGAGTGGTGGGTGAGAGCTTGTCAAGCAAATTGGTGTATATAAAGCTGCTGGTTGGGCATTAGCAGCTGCACCGCACTATTGGTCAAAAGACCAAAAAAGGCCTCTCTTTAGTCTTTTAAGGTCATAAAATTAAGCTTTACATGCACATAAATTATATTAGATTATCATGTAAATTGCAAAACCATTATATATATTCTTCCCCTTCTCTTTTCTTCTCCTTTTCTTTTATTATTGCATTGGATCTTGAGTGTCCAAAGTGAAAGTGAATATAGAGTAAGCTGTTTAGCGCGGGTAGTGAGTACATTAAACAAACAACATTAATATTTTTTAAGCAATATACTATTATTATTCAAATAATAGAAGAAAGAGATGTTAAATATAAATTAAATATGCGGTGAAGTTTTATATAATATATTATATCAATAAGTGCTAAATCAATTTTATTGACAAATATATATATAAAAAGTAATTTTACCATCAGTATTTTCTAACTTTAAAAAGTTAAGATGCACTAATTAAATTCATCAATTGCATTTTCTCTGCTAAAATAAATTCTCTTTTATATTTAATTTAAATGTAATTAATAAATTTGACTTGCAAAATGAACCTTGCTCCTGTAAATAGGTAAGCTTGTCCTAACTTGAAAAGGAGAGTGAGAAACAAGAATTAAATAATTAGTAGTGATTATAGAATTTATTACTAACTTAAGCATCAGAGGGTGGTTCCAAGATCAACCTTCGGAATGCCCAAGCATAGATGTTACTACTTTGTAGGAGTAGCCGAAGAAGAACATTCGAGCGAAAGAATCAAAGGTTCGCTAGGACCATTTCGGCCTCAACAGGTATATATAGATATCGAATTTCTATGGTCAGTGTCTCTTAACTTTTAAAACTTAAGATGAACAAATCAAATTCATTAATTGCATTTGAATTAAATAAAAGAAAAAATTTATTTTACGAGAGATAATGTAATAGTTGAATTTAATTAATTCATTCTAACTTTTTAAAATTATAAGGTACTGATGGTAGAATTACTATATATATATATATATTTAACTTTTCAAGCATTGGATTGAAAAACAATTTTTTTTTAGAAAATAAGAGTTGTTAGAGAGTTGTGTAGTAGATAATTGCATGTGCATCAATTTTTCTCTCTTCACTCATGTTCTTTCTTATTATCTCTCATTTATTTATTTATTTTTTAATTGATTTTTTATTTTGGTCTATTCTAATCAATATGTTTGTTTAAACATATAAAATATAGATTTTATTTGAAAGTTCATGTTGACTATTGAGAGCTTCAAATTCATATATTAATTGTTTGCATAATTTGGTTAACTTAACAGAGAGAAAAGATTAAATGAAAATTGAATTGATAATTTTTTTTTTTATTTTGTCTAAAGGTAGAGATAAAATAGGATGAATAGTATCAATTCAAAATTAACAAATAATCTATATCATTCAATGTTTTTCAATCCAATAATTAAAAATTATATCAAAATTCGTGTTCTCCGATTCTGTCTATGTATATGTATGTATATAATAATTTTATTATCAGTATTCTCTAATTTTAAAAGGTTATGACTAGCCAATCAAATTAATCAATTGTATTTTCTCTCTTAAAATAAATTTTTTCTTATTTAATTTAAATTTAATAAATAAATTTAATTAGTTTATTTTAATTTTTTAAAATAAAAAAATATTGATGATAAAATTATTATATATATTATTTTAAAAATAAATAATATCTATATATATAGGGACGTAGAGGCAGAGAGAGAGAGAGAGAGAGAGAGGGAAATAGAATTGAAGAATGCATTTATGAGAAAACATATAAGGGTGTCATTTCACTTCAAAAAATTAAATAAAAAAAAAAAAGGTATCATTTCAAGACAAAAGCACAACTCCAGAAGCTTCATTGACTGTAACTCCATTGTGTCGTCGTTTAATAATATTAAAAGTGAAAGTTCGGTGCAAATGAGAGAGAAATTAAAGAAAGAAATTGAGAGAAATCGACATTGCAGTGCCTATCATATCATGATCGTACTCGGTGTGCTACCGTTTCGATTATCTTTTAAATTAATTTAAATAACTTTAAAATTAGATATATAAATAGATATTGATAAAAATCATCTCTGCATAGCTTGAAAATGGAGTCACTCCCACTTATCTTTACTTCTCTACAAATTAAAAGATAAGTTTAAATAGTAAAATCTCATCAATTTTTTTATCTTTATGTGAATAATCCTTTTCCATCTTCAAAAAATAAATATCTAAATTGTATTTTTAAATCTCATCTCAACTAATTTTAACAATAATTTAATTTGATGTCAGAAAATTAAAAAAAAAAAAAATTACTTCTGTATAATTATATCGTCAATTTGAGAGTCAGTGGACAATTCCTGGTGATCTGCTTGACTTCAAGTGTATTTTCTTATCTTCAGTTCTTCACACCAGCGTGTTGCCGATAGCTGGAAGCCGGAAGGGAGAGTTGCTAGCCAGCTGGCATTATATACACATTTTTTTATGGGATTCGTGATTTTGGACTGTGGCTTGGACTCCTCTATTTACCTCGCAAAATTTTCTAGAAGTGCATGTGAGGTATTCATGAAAGATCACCGACTAAAATAAGACATGTTGATTGCAGTGTGAGACTAAACGACAGCATCAAACCATCTATTTTAGATCTCTTTGGTCTGCGCCAACGTACATGCATGCATGTGCACTCTCTTATAAGTGCTTATTTCAAGAAATATCATTCGGTCGTATCTTCAAGTTCACGTTCGTCACTCTACACACTCTTTTTAACAAGTGTTTTTTTTTTTTTTTTTTTTTTTTTTTTTTTTTTAATATTAAAACAGTTAAGGTGGTTTATTTTTTGTATTTAATATTTAATAATATTGAATTAGATCAATTAATTAATTTTTATTTATTTTTTAAGTGGTCAAACTATTTAAAATCATCCATAAATCACTGAAAATAAAAAGTTACATTTTCTGACTTTTCACTGAATAACAAATCACTTAATGATTTTATAAATTTATTATTTCAATTTTATCCTCCCCAAAATAACAAATTTCTAAGTTTATTCTAGTTTTATATTATAAAAATTTCTTTTAATACTTCAACAAACATATTTTTAAATTTGACCTAATTTTACATTACATATATTCATTTTAATGATATTTTTTTTAATATTATTTTTATTTAAATATATAACAATAGTAATTCAAATTAATACCATTTTATTTATTTTTATTTAATTACTTTACTATAATAATTTATTTATGTATATATAATTTTTTTTTTAAAATATTTTACTATAATAATTAATCATATTTTAATTATGAATAAAAATATTATTAATATATACATAAAAGTGTTTTAGCATTTGTTAAATAATTTATTATAATTGTTTGTATTATATTAAATAAAGTTACAAAACAACTAATAGTAAAATGATACAAATATCAAATTACTAGTTTTTAGATAATTTTAATTTTAAAAAATAAATAAGATCACTATACATTCAGATGTAAAGGAAGAAAAAAAATAAATATGTCATTCAGATTTCAGGTTTCAGTCACTATTCAGTTTTAAGTTTTCAGTAATACTGTTCAGTCTTTAGACAAAAAAATAAACGATCTCTTAATATATATATATATATATATTAAATTTATGCTTTGAAGATATAAGTGGAATAACATATAACTTTTTCAACGTTTATACAACAATTATAACTCACAAATGTAACATTACTTCAAAATAGATTTTGTCAAAAAGAGATTTGTGATTACTCTACAAAGATTTGTGATTATGTGTAGTAGAGTTAACATTAGATGATTGTATGAATATTGAATACACAATTATCTTATTCAAATTTCTTCTTGAGAAAAAATATTTGTCGAACACACAGTGCTTCAAATATGAAAAGCTAATACAATAATTTGTGTACGTCTCTCTCCTTTTATTATAAGAGAGGTTGGAATTTCACTTATAAAAATGTAAATGTAAAAAGGATTTTTCTAAACTGTGGAAGTAGTTATGTCTCCATTTTTATCACTCAAATTTAAATTCCTTAATCGATGCTGTTTTTTTTTTGTTTTTTTAATAATTCAGTGTTTTAATTTAGATAGGGACTAGTAAAAGTTAGTCAAGGTACCAATCAATCCTAGAAAAGGGAAAAACAAGAAGAACTGACCCAGTAGCACAAAAAGGGCACTGCCACGAGCCCATAAAATGCGGCGCTATTTGCACCCCAAAAATGGCCTAATAAACCCCCAATACTAGCTCTACCGTCACCTTTTTCCGACACCCCTTAGGGGCTCACAATTTAATAATTTATCATAATCTTTTTCTTTATTCCGTAATTTGAACATCTGTAATATGCCATGTGTTTGGTTGAGATGAATTTATAAAAACTTTCAATTTGTTAATATTTCAGCAACATATTTTTCTACATTGTTTTCGCAATTTATAATCCTTTTAAGCATTTTTTTTCGCAATTTGTTAATATTTCAGCAACATATTTTTCTACATTGTTTTTGCAATTTATAATCCTTTTAAGCATGTTTCTATTAAGTTACATAAACTCATCAAATTGATTTTTTTTTATTAGTCAAAGTTGGTCAAAGGTAATGGAAGTCAGATTATTTCCATCATTCCGATAGTTTGTTTTTAATTTTACTTGAAATTAAATTAAGAAAATAAGATATAAAAAATGGAGATGGATCTCCATTGTGGTTGAGACAAACTATAATTAAAATTAAATTAAACAACAAAAATGGATAAAAATAAAAATGAAGAAGAAGAAGAATTCCAACGTCCATATCTATATGGACAATACAAATCAAAATAAATTAACCAACTTTTTTTTTTGTGGTTAAACGAAAAAATCAAAATTGATTTTGTTCGAACTTGGAACCAGATCATCCATCAATCTTATTAATATTCAACTAGATCAAATGATCTAGTTTCCACAAGGTATTGATCTAGCACTTATCTATGGCTGACAATGAAGATCAACAACCATGCAAATATGTGGATCTTCATATTTATAAGGGAATATCCTAAAAAACCCCCTGAAAACGAAAATAATATCAGTTTACCCCTCCTTTTAAAAATATTAGCCAAAAAACCCCCTCCTGTATGTCAAAAGCGGTTTCCATCCAAAATTTTAGTGGTTTTGTGAAAAAAACATTAAAAGTCCAAAATACCCTTATGAATTTGAAAAAAAAAATTAAAAAATTAAATAAAAACTAAATAAATTAAATTTAAATAAAAAATAATTAATTAAATTTAGATGAAATTTAAATAAAAAATTTTTCATCAAATCTCCACCGTCCATCTTAAGACGGACGGTAGAGATTTTGAAAAAAAAAAAAAATTTTGCAGATCCAATCCCAGACTGGATCTTCATCGTCCATCAATTACGATGGACGGTGGAGATCCAATCTGGATTGAATCTCCACCATCATCTACAGATTCAACCATCATCAATAAGCCAAGATTAAACCTCTTTATCATCATCAACAACACACAATTTTTTTTTTTTTTCGCTTCCATCGCCCACTGGTCCGCACTAGTCCATTATCGGCTTCCTCATCATCATCAACAACAAAAACATTTTTTTTTTTTTCGCTTCATCATCATCATCATCAACAACAAAAACAAGAAGAGGAGATGTCTTCATCATCATCAACAACAAAAACTTTTTTTTTTTTTTTTTTCGCTTCCATCGCCCACTGGTCCGCACTAGTCCATTATCGGCTTCCTCCCCTGATCGAGTCCTCCGCATCTCCTCTTCTTCCGCTTTCATCTCGCACTGGTCCATACTGGTTTATTACCGACTGGTCACCGGCAGCATAAGGGGTCGACTGGCACTGGTCCAAGAAGTTACGACGGCGTAAGAGGTCGGCGATGGAGAGAGAGAGAGAGAGAGAGAGAGAGAGAGAGAGAGAGAGAACGAGTGGTGGTGAGAAAGGGAGATGGAAGAAGCGGTGTTGGATTGGATCTGCAAGAAATTTGTGTGGATGTTGTATGGGTCTTCGATTGGTCTTCCAAGAAGTGAAGGAGATGGAAGAAGCGGTGAGAAAGGGAGATGGAAGTGAAGGAGACAGTGAATGACAGAGAGGAAGAAAGAGGGTGAGTGACCGGAGGAGAGAGAGTTGTGTGGGTGATGTTTTTTAATTTGTTTTGTATTTTCTTTTTGCTTTTAATTTGTTTTTATTTTTTTTTAATTAAAAAATTACACAGTATTTTCTAGCTGTATTCCATCACTATCATTAAGTCCAATGACCGTTTTACCCTCAGAATTCACGGAACCGTTACTTTTTTTGACTGTTTTTCTATTCCACTTGACGGTCGGACCTTTTTAGCTAATATTTTCAAAACCAGTGGTGGTTTGACATTATTTTACTTTTTAGGGGGTAAATCGATAATAACCCTATTTATAAAAAAAGATATTGATTGGATCCCTGCCACTAATGGGAATCTTTATAAATGGTAGAGATCAAAATATTGATAAAATAATCATTTCATTCAATTTATATTTTTTTACAAAAAATGTGAATATCATGAGAAACATTTTTGATTACAGATATAATCTTAAATTAAGTATATAAATATTATATAAAAGTGGATTTAATTTGAGATAAGTAATATAAAGAGTCCGTAGAAAATAAACAAAATTGGATATTTTATTTGTGGTAAATCTATAGTTACGGTCCATTTCGCATTTGATATGACAATCTTATCCGATACTGTTCATATGACGACATGGAAATAAAGACACATGATATAATAAAGATTACATAGGATTAGACTAAGATAAACATGAGTCTTTTTAGATAAGTTTAAATTGAATTATACATAAATACCTTTTAACCTGATTTGACAAACGTTGATGTAACAGAAAAGCTAACATTTGAAGGGTAAATGAGTCTTTTTAGATACTAAATAAATTTAAACAATAAAAAATAGTTACACCCTAATTAAAAACTATCATGTCACACTAAATTAATATAATATAATTAATTAATAATAATATTTAAATAAAAAATTAAAAGAAACAATCATAACAAACTCGAATGTCTTCCTCATCAACGTTTTAAACCCAAGTCATCACCATCAACATTAACCTCGACCTTTAGTATTCATCTTTGTACTTTATTTTTTTTTTAAAAAAAATTGTTCATCTTTGTTGTTTCAATTCCATAGATCATCATTATCAACATCAATCTAAAACTCAAAAAGAAAAAAAAAAATCATCATGCCCAGCATCAGTGAGTCATCATAACCTAATTCCTTATCTCTATTTTAATTTTATAGATCAACATTAATTCAAAACCTTAAAAAAGTTCATATTCTGAAACCTTGGCATAGGTTCACCATTGAACATGCCTCTCCCCTCTCTTAACCATGTCGAACACAACTCTCCTCTCTCTCAACCACGCTGAACCAACTCTCCCAACCAACTAGTTTTTTCAAAAAATTCATCATCAATATCAATCCAAAAGGGCAAAACAAAAAAAATCATAATCAACAACAAATTCCATTCAAATGAGCAAGATCTGGCAAGGAGAGTTCCGATATGCGTCAAACAAAGGATTAAGGGAAGCCAGATGGTTGATCAGATAATGGAGAATATGTATTCGGCATGATTGAGGAGATTGGTGTGGCAAGAGAAGACCTTGGAGTGGAGCTGGTTCTCATGGCTCTCAAAGAGGAGGACGACATGGTAGAGGTAGGGGAAAAGATTGAATTGTTGGGAAATCTAGGTTTAGGTTTTGAAACTTGTTTCCTTTTTAGGTGTTTTTTTTTTTTAGTATCCCAAGTATTAATGATTTAAACAATGATAAATTTATAAACTTACATGAAACATAGCGGTTTTTGATTGGGTAAAGAATTTTGACATATAAAATGACCAATTTCCCTGTGAAATGTTAATATTTGCTGTTAATTTACTATTAATCGAGCTCAGTAAGGGGTATATTTGTGTAATTTAGTCTAAACTTTTATCATTATTACATAATAATGTGAGAAGTCCAAATCCTTTAGTTTAACTTTCCCTTGAATGAAAACCTTATCAGCAGCACATCAATAACCGGGCGTCACTATTGTTCTGGACGTTTCATAGTTACTATGAAATCAATTAAAATTATTTCTGTCTTGGCCGACGGCTTACTATATTAATCAATACGAATCCTAGATTTGGTGAGCAATCAAAACTAACCCTAAAATTAAACCATATATAAAGTCATATCAGCCGCCTTCATACCATACCCTTCACTAAACAAACCCTAGTCCTAGTATAGAAGTGAGCAGCAGCAGCAGCATCGAATTGAGCCAGCAAATTATTGAATGATGACATAGGAGGAGCGGATTGTATTTGCATATGAATCATGCCCGTCAAAGTAAGCTTTCTCTGCGGTTCCTGTTTCTTTATTTACAGTTTTCTTTCAGGTGTTTATCAAGTTGGTTTGGATCTTCGATCGTAGTATCTAGTAGTATAGTGTCCAGAGGTGAAGTCACAAGTTAGGTGGTTTTGTGAAAAGATGGAGGGATCTTTTGGAATTTGGAGTTGTGGGGATTCTTATTGGCTTAAAACTGAATGAGGGGATTGTGCTTTTCGTTGTAAATCTGACGCAACCTCTTTATCTGGTAAAGCCACTTCGTACGGAATTCCAAATAACTTTGTTTTGTTCGCAAAACCACTTCAGCTATAATTTTACGTCTGGAAACTATAATACTACGAACTTTAGTATTGACTAAATTGAAGATCTAAGTCGGATTTGATAAATTATTCTTTGAAGTAAACATTAAATAGGATAACAATATCCGCAGAGAAGCAGTGTTTTGGTTACATGGTTCACGTTTTGGTTGCCTCCTCTATGTCATCATTTAATATTTTGCTTGGTGCAATTCTTTTTATTCAGAAGTAGTCATTTGCCATGTAGAGATTTTGTTGTATTGAAATATTTTGCTTGTTTTTTTTTTTTTTTCATGGAATTATTTTTTATTGAATTCGAATTAATCAATTTGATTTGTTTTTTCGGTTTAGTGATGGTGATTATGGTTTTGTAGCATTTTGAGGAGCGTTTTGTGGCTTATAATTGCTTGAAATATTTTGATTTTGGCAAGAATCGTTTAGGTTATCTTGAGTTTTAGTTTCATTGTTGATGCTCTAGCCGTTTGGTTCTCTTAATTTTAATTTTTTTTTTTCTATTCTGGAATTCTATTTTTCATTTTGTAGCGAGTCACTGATTATATATTGACGCCACATTTAGAATTAATCTTTTCTTCATTATAGTGTAATTAATATTATCACTTAATTTGATCGATGATTGTGGTTATATCAATCTTCTTGTGTTTTTTTTTTTTAAAGTAATAACAAAAAATTTAAAATTGAGTATGTGTTTTGCTTAATTATTTTTTTTTAGATTTTTAGATTGGTTCATATAAAATTGAAATGGACATTTAAAAATAATTATTTAATATTGATATTTTTGTTTAATACTAATTAATTTATGTATTTTTGAGTAAGATGACATTAAGGTTCCTTTACTGATAAGGAATTCTATTGGGATTGTTTGCCAAATTTTATAGGGTTGGTAATTAAGTTCTGTCCTCTCCTGATTGAAAGAGAGAATTTATATATTTTTACTAAAATAAATCAAAATTATTTTTAGAAAAAAGCCAATGCAGTTTTTTTCCACACCTAGGATTCAAGTCCAGAGAACTCATATACTTATACCAAAATACAAGACCATAATTTAAGTACTTAAAATCTTACGCAAAGTAATTTTAGAGAATATTAGGGTCAAAGGTCTATATACAATTAATTAAATGGGTAAAGTTCATGTTGATACAAATACGACCTTATGAAAAGAATTAAACGAACAAAAATTAGCTCGATGGGTGTACACATATTTGTGGACAATCGAAAACCATTTGATCAATTAAGAAACAAATGAAGTAAACAAGAATTTGTTTAACTTATTTTTCAAAGGTTTGTTGAACTAGGAAAAAAAAAAGAAAAAACAAAAACTAATCTAGCATCATTAATTTGGTACACTGTATTTTGTTTTGTGCTTTTCACATTACATATTTTAAATTTTTTATAATAATAAGTATACACTAAATCCCTCCATCGAATTTAAACAAAAATTTTTGTATAAGAAAAGAGATCCTGACCTTACCAGTTAACTAGAAAGTATTTTATTGAAGTAAACAGTGCTACATTTTATCTGATGATTTAATAATTGGATTAAATTGAATTGTATATAAAGAGTGACAATAAATTAGATAAAAGAAGGTAATTATTCATTGGCAATCAACTTAAGCTTGATGGCAATAATGTTTTATTAAACCTAACAATAATTTATGTTCGAATTATTTCATTCAAATAGTATTTAAAAAATTAAATAATTTAAATGTTATATTTGAAAAACCAAATAAGATATGATATTCAACCCTTTTGACAATAGAGACACAAATGCTCCCTGCCACTGGTTTGGACACGTTAGATATAACCCTTAAAGATGAGAAGACCAAATTACCCCCATGTCCAATTATTATCATGTTAAAGATAATATAATATTAATGTTATAAAAATTAATAGAAAAATTAAAAAAGAAAGAAAAAGTGAACTCCACCGTTAAATCTCCTCCACGATAGGAAGAAATAAATGATCTCCTCCCATTGCAAGGGAGATTATTTGAGTTGAAAAAAATGATAAAATAATTTCCTCTAAATAAAGAGAATGATCTCGTTGGCAAAGGAAATCATGATCACTACCATGAAGACCATTAGCTTTCTCTTTCTCAAGGAAATGTTGATATCTTTTTTGAAATAGCAATCTATTCAATTGAGACAATTGGATATCGTTCATGTTTTAAGATAAATTACAATGAAATTTTCTTTTTGATTTTTATTTTGGGGCATTAGTCTAATTATTGAAAACTATTAGAATT